>WAAB01015572.1:198112-281783 GCA_013389865.1 Piaya cayana
GGCTGTGGGTTGGAAACAATTTAGCTTAGGAAAGTAAATTATTTAACTCTGGTCACTGTAAAAAAGGACGGGCAGTTCTCGAACAGCTGTTTGTGGGGTTTTTTTTCTCTATCACACTCACAAAGAACAGTTGGTTTTGTAGAAAGGGTCTTACTCCTGTGGTCCTGCTAAATATTTTGCTCCTGCAGTGTAATTACTGAAGTTACTGTGGTGTGCCTCAGTAACCATGTCATGCATCAGTTGTTTCTTCCAATGCTCTTCTGCTGAGAAATTGATGAGGTTCCTGTCATTAAGAATGAAGAGGCACTTGTTGTCTGTTACTAGCTTTCAGTTGGTTGTTATTTGATTTTGGATTTGGGATATTTGTGTCTATTTATAATCTTTTATTTATAAACAGAGTTCGAAATACAATACTTACGTTTGATGCTATATGTAAGATCACCTCAAGCTTTTTTATGCCTCAGGTTTGTTTTAGAGAGAGTTGGCTGCCAGGGTATCTGTTTCTGCATCTCAGAATATGATAAACAGACCCAAAAACAAATAGCACAAGAATTCAGTTCTTTTCCTTTGGAAAACCAACCAACCTAGATGTGAGCTGTGCTAACCCATCTCCTTTGCTTTACCTTGTACTGAAAATAATGTTTTATCTTCACAACGTTTATCCAAGCTATCTATTTAGCCCCCCCACAATCCAAGGCAGCCTGCACTGCTGTTGGTTTAAAGTTACAGTCCCACTGGTAATTGCAGTGTGTTGTGCCTTGAAATTGTGTCCTGATGCACCTCACACCGGTTTGTCTTCTGCTGCAGCCTGCTGGGTTCTGAACTAGGATTGGTTCAGGGATTGTTCCTCCACAGGCTGGAGGAAACAGCATAGAGTAGTTTAAGGTCAGATTCACGTTTTCAAATACTTTTCACCGTTGTGGTGTTTTAGGAGTCAGTGACAGACAGACAGGAAAAGGGGAATCAGGAGTAGAGAGTTCATAATCTCTTGACATCCTTGTCACAGTCAGAGAAATATACCTTCCCGCAGGACATGAGACATTGAGTAGACGTGATGTCCCCAGTATAACAAACTGATACCTGTTTCTCAAAAATCGACTTTATCTTCATATGATTTCTTATTAAGCCATGAGATCTCTACTGGAATGTAAAGCAAAATGTTTCCTCTGCAGAATTTCTGCTGACATACAGGAAAAATCTGTACAAGGACAGCATTGACTATATTTTCAACAGACTTACCAATTACTTATTTATTGATTAGGTATGTCTTTTGGTAGGAAACGATCAATAACAGCAAGGTGGGTTTTTTTGTTTGNTTCAGTTTTACTTCGATATGTAAATTAGGATGTAATTTCAGGAATATAGGAAATAGATGATGAAACTTCTGATTAACAGTTCTCTAAGCTTTCAGGTGTTCTTCTATGAAAAAGCATATTCTGTAGTCTAGCATTTAATTTTTGTTTTGAAGAAGTGACTAGTATTCCAGGTTCAGGAATCTCATAAGGCAATTTAGTTTCCTTGCTTTTTATGTATTAAAACATGTGATTTACACACATCAAAAAGTAGGAAAGTACAAAAAGTCTGATCATGTATAAAATTTTAGAAGCTTTACCATGATATTCTATTCCCTGAAGAAAAATTAATTTAACATGGTGTTTCTTGGCTTTCACTTATCTGCAAGTTACTCCATTTACTCATTTTCTTACAGTAAGATTTACAAGGTCTTATATGTGAGCACCTGCTTATCTTTGAAGCTTTCCTGTGCTATATTGAGAATCCCTGTAGTCTTCTAGGTCTTGTTACACCAACTGACCCTGCTACAAGTTGGACTCAGTGATCCGGTGGGTCTTTTCCAACCTGGTGATTCTATGATTCTATGATAAGTCAGGCACACAGAGTTATGATATTGCAGCAGCAAATCTAAGAGAAGCATCCAGAACAAGAATCAGGAAAACAGTGTAATGTTGTCTTTAATATTCAGTTGCATTGTATGCTCTGCCTTACAGTACTGGAGACCTAAATTATAGAATCAGAGTCATAGAATAACCAGGTTGGAAGAGACCCACGAGATCGAGTCCAACCATTCCTATCAAGCACTAAACCATGCCCCTCAGCACCTCGTCCACCAGTGCCTTAAACACCTCCAGGAAAGGTGAATCAACCATCTCCCTGGGCAGCCTGAAGCAATTTTGAGCAGAAGCTTTCTTTCTGTCTTGTGTGTGCAAGTTTGTGTGTGTTTGTACAAGTCTGCATGTTTGCATTCCTCTTTCCAAGCCCGTCACCAGTGTTCAGCAGGATTCCTGAACCCTGCACTGGCAATAGGTGGATGCCAGCAAAGCTGTAGGGCAGCTGGTATGGCATGGACAAGCGTGTGCCCCTGCAGGAGTGGGAAGTGATGGCAGTCCCGGGGCAATCCCAAAACCCTCCCCAGAACAAAGGAAGGCAGGAAGCAGTGAGAGCTGCATTTCATTAAGTGCTGCTGGAATTGTTAATGGTGAGAGAGGAAGAAGTTCTCAAGTGCATTTCTCCAACTGAAGTGTAAAATGGTATTGATTTGGGCTTTTTAATAGACTTCGAACCACCTTTTCTCTACGCAGTTTCATTTTAGAATAATTCATTTGGTTTGTATCACAGAGCTGTACTGCAAGAGTAGTGTTCTGCTATTTGATACTTCATAAACTGTTATGAAGTAAGAAGACATTTCTTAATCTCATGCTCTGTATTCAGTTTACCATTAAACAAAAGACTTGTAAATTCAATTCCTGGTTTACTCATAAATTATAAGAAAACTGGAAAGAACTTCTTTGCCTTCCTTTCTGATGCTGGCTATGTTAATGTTATTAGCAGTGTGGGAGTACATGTAGGAAAGAACAGACCCCAGAGACTTCTAACTAATTTGGTGTTTGCTGGTTGGCATAAGCAATGAATTATGAGTGAGGTGATACATGAAGTAGTTTGATTTTTTAACCCACAAGGAGTAGCATAGATTTGTGTTAACTAGAGAATAGAGACTGACCTTCCATTAGTTAGGCAATGGCGCGTACAGATGTGATTGCTTGTTGGATTGGGAATGAAGTCCCAGGGTTGTCCTGATATTGGGCATTTCCATAACTCCTGTGGGATTAGTCTGTAATAATAATGTTGAAGCAATACAGAAGAGTAAGCATGTAATATATAGCATTATAAGAAAAGTTATCATGTGCGATTTAAGACAGCAAAGATGAAAAGCAGAGAGACTGGGGTATCAAATGGGTCTGGTTAAGAGCGCTTCCAGGGATAACAGCATCTCATAAGCAAAACCAGCTTAGGTTGCTTAATTTCTTCCTGCTGTGATTATACAAAACAAAAGCTACAAAATCTTTCAGAAGGGCAAGCCTAATGAAACTGTTACGTGCACCCAGATGACCTTATCTGTCAGTTAGCAACAAGCATTTCATGCTACCTTTCCCTTTACAGTGTTGGTGCATCTTTCCCTCCTACCTACCAAGGAAGAGTGTTTAGAGGTCCCTGTTCTCCTGGCAGAGGTATACAGGAACTTGTCAGAATAGATGGTGAGAAGGAACAACCCTGGTCATTATTTCCCTTGCCAGTAGCTGTAGGGAACTGTATAATCATTAGCTAGCTTAAAACACTGCATGGATCATCTGTTCCAAGCGTCACTTCAGCCAGCAGAGTGTCTCCCAGCATCGGATTGCAAAATCAGAACCTATATAAAAGGTCAAACACATGGCAGTATTATGCTAAGATTAAGTGTGTACAGTGCATTGTTGATGTTCTCTATACATGTTCTGGCAAAGTAATTGTTTTTTTTAATAGAATCTTAGATGGTCCTGAGAACCAGATTGTACAACTGAGAATTACAAAGGAAGGATTCAGTTTGGGACATGGGGGAAAGAGAGGGATTTTCCTTTTTACTCCAGATCTCACGATCCAATAAACCCTGGGTAAACAAGTGTGACACCACCCATCCATGATGTGTGCAAATTTACAGTATTTTTGGTTGCAGTGAGTATCATTACTAACTTTTGTAATCATTATGAATACTTGCAGGTTTTTATAAAGCTGAAAGCAGCATTTTGGTCCATAGCGTCTCCTACAGCTATGCAACATGTCTACATGTTCAGATGCAGGTAATCACATCTGTTCTTTCTGAACTGTCAAAAAGGCCAGATGTGAGCAAACACTGTAGAAGCTAAATAGCTTCCAAATTATGCCAAATGATGGTTTGGTATCAGTCAAGTTGGAGAACACACCAGGTAGCTGTGCTACTGTCTGCTTCTGACTGGACAGAGACGCATTTTGAACAGTCCCACAGTCTCTTGTAATCTTATCTTTTTTCAAATATACCTTCCACTTTTTAAATATTCATATCAGCAACCCTTGCTGCTGATCAAATACACTGCAGGATTTTGTCTTAGTAGAAGCTTTATAAGCATAGGAAAACTCTAGCCCAATCACTTGAGTCATACTGTATAATGGTAAAAATATGAATAACTGAAGTGAGGTCGTCATCAGCCAGAATCAAAAGAAAAGCCTCTCACCCACCTAAAAAGAGCGGGATGATGCTATTTCTGCAATGAATTCAGCAACTGATCCTATTAGAAGTACCACCAAGATTTACAGGATATTCCACCAGGGCTAGAGGTTCTTCTGAATGTTTTCCTCTGGCTGCAACAATTACCTCTGTGTTGCTCAAGTCTGGCAATTCTCATTCAGAGCACTTGTTCTTCAACTGGAGATCAAGGTATATGAGGTTATCTTCTTGGTCATATGGAAATGACCTGAGAGATGGATGATCCTTCCGGGATGTTGTCATTTTCTGGGTGGATCTTTAGGACTTCATCCATTTTCCCAGAATATCTCAACAGCTAGTGATTTTAGTAGGTCTTCTCAGACTGGAAATACTAGACATGAGGTATGATTGCCTTGTGCCTTTCCAAACAGTTGCTGCCCTGCTGGAGCTGTGCGTATGTAGATTGCCTCATCCAGCCATGTGCAGTAAGGACATCTCTTTTTGAAAGCTCAAGGCTTTCCATTATAGATGACCTGCATTTGTGGAGGTCTGAGAGATTAACGTGGCATTTCCTCAGAATGCTAAATGGGCAAAGTGCTAGAGGGGGTATGTCCTATACAGCACGTGAGGGAAATTGTATATAAAACTGTAACTATGAAAGCCTTTCACTTACTTTATACGTGTTCTGCAGAGATTTCACAAAATTATAGTGGAGATCTGCTTGTGTCTGAATAAGGAATAAAGCTGTTAAGATCTGATATATTCAGTCTCCATCTGGATTCTCATTATGTTCAATTGTTTTGATTAACACTGACATCTACTAGTGGCCTCAAAATGAGTCTGGTTCTACAATTTGCTAGTATGGTTATGTTGTTGTGTCCTTTTGCCCTTCTATTTAGTTAACCAGTGGAAGTACTTTATGAAACGTAGGGTTCAAAGGGAGAAAGCAGAAAATGAGAAAAGATAGCTTTTAAAAATGTGAAACAACTACCCTTAGTTTTAAGTGTTGCCAGACTTTGTATTTATTGTTTCTGTATAGTGTGCTAGCACATTGGTGTTGTTTTAATAACCTTTTACAGAACATATGTCTCAGATTTATCTATGTGCAGAGCCTTGCAGACGGGACTTGTGAATTGTAACATAAAGAATCTCCAAATGAATACATTATTTCTTATTAACATACCCGATGATTTTCTTGGGAAGTAGATGGCATTTTAGAAAGGCAACATCTGTGTTATCACTTAAGTTTTAATAATGCCAATAATTTTCTTTCAACAGAGGAATTCAAGGGCTCAACGATAGTTGAATTAATGAAAAAAGAAGGCACCACTCTAGGGCTTACAGTATCGGGTGGGATCGACAAGGATGGGAAACCAAGAGTATCTAACCTTCGTCAAGGAGGAATCGCTGCTAGGTAACCACATCTCAAGCCACAAAATGCATTATAAGATGTGATTGCTTCAGAAATACATAGTGCATCAGAAAGGTCACTAACAAATATGTGACTAGATGCATCTATAATAGCAGCCCATCAGACCAGAGAAGCTCAGAGAAATGGCAAAACGGCAACAGCTGGTCCCCCCACTTCCCTCAAGGCTACTCTGACAAAAGCTAGAAATACCAATGAGATATTTTAAAGTTGTCGTAAGACTCATTAAGTTTCTCCTAAATTCTAAGCATTTCATTTCTCTATTGGTTTTTATTTTATTTTTGTCCTTAAACAATAATTTGAGAGAAGCATAAAATATCGGTGGGGGGAAAATGAAGTGGAAAAAATAAACTGTAATTTAGTACTACTGTACTTTAGTACTAGTACATAGTACTACTGTAATTTAATTTCTTTAAAAAAATGTTCTTCAGCTGGTTTTAAGATTAAAAAGAGTAAAATCACAGGTGCCATGCTTACTACTGCAGGGGAAACAAAAAAAACTGCTATTCATAAATGAAACAAGTCAAAAGGAAAAGGTTAAGCTACATCATTCCAAGTAACTGAGCAGAACACAGGCTTTTGGTCTGTGGCCTATCTCCTATGATGTTAGCTGTGAAGGGAACTACTATCAAAAACCAATAGTTTTAGAATCTTCCTAAGGAAAGAGAGAAAGATGGGGACATGACAAAGATGTTGTCCCAGCTCTTGTGCCCAAACCTGTCAAATCATCCAGTTCTTTTATTGTACAGCTCATTTTGTACATCGGAAATTAATAATGCAACAATGTTCATCTTTTAATATTTAACAAGCCAGACTAGATTAAGATCTTAATATGCCACTTTCTGAAAGATCAACTTGTTTTAATCTAAAATGGAAAAATTGTTTCTTACCATCACCCTACAGTAATTTGAAGGATTTAGTTAGTTTGGGCCAGCAAATCTGTCCTTAACAAAAGGAATATGTATTTTTTGTAGGAGTGACCAGCTGGATGTAGGCGACTACATCAAGTCTGTGAATGGAATCAACCTGACCAAATTTCGCCATGATGAGATCATCAGCCTGCTCAAGAATGTTGGCGAGAGGGTTGTTTTAGAAGTGGAGTATGAGCTGCCTCCAGTCTGTAAGTAATAGCAGAACAAACCAAAGTGCAAAATAGCAGATGTGTTGTCAGCAGTAAGATGGCCATGGCTGGTGATTTTAATTTTTTGTAGTGACTCTTTTCTTGTATTTTTTTTCCTTCTGATTTATCACAGAGTGTGGAAGCAGTATGAAAGAACTGGCAGTACAGGATGAGATGCTCTCAGATGCTCAGGTGTTTCAGAAGCATAAATCCAGCCAGTGGCAGAACAGAGTTGTCAACCTCCACTGTTGTTTTTACTCATTTGTGTACAGTTTTGAATATTGGGAATTGGATTAAATACATTCCAGGGCAAGAGAATCCCTCTTGTTATGAGTTCTTCTGAGATGAGACCAATGAATAACTGCAAATTCTGCCTCTGCCTTTTTCTTCCTTCTCTCCACTTGCAGCACCCTCCCTCTCTCCCAGATAAACAACATCCTTTGGGACTTTTTCAGTCTTTTCTGACATCACTTTTAAGCAACATCTTGTTTCTAGAGCAGAAGACCCAGTGGGGTAGGCTATGGGGATACATAAACCTGAAAGAGTTCTGTGACTGAAACAAGGGCTTCTCACAGAGCAGGATTGTCTTCAAAATACAAGGTTATGCTGACACTGTAGTCACATACTGCTACTGAACATCTTCCTTGCTTCATCTGTGCTTTTTCTTTTTTTCCTATGTCTGTGACAAGAAAATCAGTGGGAATTGAGGCTGTTGGGTATGAAGTGAAAGCTAGAGTAGCGCTGAGTTGGAAACCTGGGACCTAAAGTGAAGGAATGAGTGGTAGGTGGCTGCCTGACACTAAGGGGGATTACACCAGCCATACCTTTAAAAAAGTGTGTGCTCCTTCATTCTGCTCACTGGAGTGGCAAAGATATTGTTTGCTGGTGTTTGGCCAGAAAACCCTGCAGAGCCATCTAGGAAGCTCTTGTCTCCTTAAATAAAGACTTTCATCGCAACAGAAGCCAAAAAATCCATCACTCTCGTGGATGCTCAGAAAAGGATGAATTCCCCACTGCTTCCTAGGAACTGAATAGTTAGTCTAATTACATATTTGGTTGCTTTTATGACCTCCTGACAACCACCTTAATATATTTTGAACGTTCTCTGTTGATGAGCGTTGGCTTGTGATAAGGAAACTTCATGTTCAAAAGCACAGTATATGAGTTAAAGAAGTCATCTGAGTTCAGAATTATTTTGCTGGAGATCTAGTTGTTTTATGAGTATTGCTTTGCACTTATTCAAGTGGCTTCCTTCCATTTCTCCCACTTTTGCAACTCTTGTCCACTGAAAAAGGATTTTGATGTGCTAAATCACAGTAGCAATCGAGAGGGGTTTTTTAAGTTTTGGAATTCCTGACACCATCACATAAGCATAGCTAATAAAATGGGAAATAATTAGCAGTGTAGTTGTCCTAGCTTGTTAGCTTCTAATGAACAAGCTAGACACAGTGTTTTCATTATCTGCAGAAGTTTTCTGGTAGGTCGCGTGGGGAAGTCCTGGCACCTCCTTCCGTGCCTCGTACATAATGAAATTGTACTGTTGTTCTCACGGGTGTCCCCTCAGAGAAAGGTCTGTCATGGTTTCAGAGTGGGGAAATGTCAGTGCTTTAATGATGATGGATTAAATCTGGCTGATCACTAGTCATCCCACTCTCCCTAGTACTTCCTACCCTGTCTGGCAGTGTTCACAGCAGGAGCATCCAGTTGCTATTTTCAGCATGAACCACCTAAAAGTTTCAAACTAGAATGTGAGCCACGCCTTCCTTGCATCTACCTTTTGTTTTTGCTAAGGTTAAAGATGTCTTACCCCTCCCAGGCTATGACTGGGGTAGAAGGGCAGCCACCTGAGTGGTTGTTGTCCAAGTGGAAGGACACTGCATGCTGTTCCTCTCTGCTGAACAGGCTTTGCATGTTCCCAGTGGGGGTTCCGAGCCACACCAAACAGACTAGGAAGCCTCTATTCAGCTCAAGCTATGTGCTGGACCACATTCAGTTGATAGGAATGAAGGCAAAAGTTGTCGTCTTTTCCCTGTAATTGTTACATTTGGGGCAGTAAATTGTTTCTGACTGAAAAGGAACCAACCATGTAGACTTCAGTAACGTGGTTCATCTTCAAGCTGTAACAGGAACTATTGCAGTACAAAGCAATGCTTTGGAGGGCCATCTTTCACCTATTTTCCTAAGGAAATGAGATATCTGTGATTTCAGTGGGTTCTTCTGGTTTCCTGTGGTAACCTTTTTAACAGAGAATTGAGAGATTCCAAAAGAAAAGTATATTACACTATGTTTCATGGAAATAGGCACTTAAATAAGTTCCCAGTCAGGGGCGTTCTCAGAGAGGTGTGCAGTGCTGAGGAGACAACACTTCTTGAGGCCTCTTGTGGCCAGCAGCATACACTTGCCCAGCTGTGTAGCCTGTGGTGTCCATTGCCTCCTCAGGCTATCCTAAGGATGGATGGGGAAACTCTGAATATTGCAGGATTGAGCACTAAAGGACATAAGTTTTCATTAGTTCTGCTGCTCAAGGAACATTTATTTTATAGGGGGAGGTTTTTAATCCTTGTATGTGTTGTGCTGTTTGCAGTATCTTAGTGGAAACTGGGAAATATGCATACATGTGATTTTACCCAGTGTCCATTTCCCTTTGGAAAAAGGAGTTCTTACACCCTATCAAAGTTTTTACTGGCTTTTGGTCACTTAACAGCAGTGGTTTCAAATTCCATAAAGTGGATTACCACACCCAAATGTGTTGGTCTGTGCGTTAGGCTTCTCACCTCCTAACTCAACAGTGCACCACTCTAATGCTTAGAGAGGAAAATCTAACTCGACTAGAAGTCAGATTTTTTTACTGACTCACCAATAAGAAGGGAACATGTTACATTTTTAAAAAGCAAAAAAACCTACAAATCCTTATGATACAGAATAATTTTTTCATCTTAATCTAACAATCTGAGATTAGAGATACACCCAACAATCCTGAGTGTCTTGATTTCAAGTAGTAGAAACAAATATTTTCGTGGTTGAACAACCATTTCCATAGGTAGCTTTAAGAATTTAATTTGCCTTTTTTGTGTGTCTCTGTGTATTTTCACCTTTTCCAACTCTCTCCTTTGCTTGTAGGAGAAGTAAAATTATGCCACAATTTAAACAGTAAGGCTCAAATTCCCCATATCTTATATGCATTTATGGCTCTGTTTCCACACCACTGGCAATTTGCGAAATATCTCTCCCAAAATTCTCTCAAAAAGAGGATGAATTATATTTAATTACAATTCTTTAATCTGACTGTTCTGTAGTGGAGTCTTTCCAATAGCTAGCTTAAATTGGAAAAGGTGAAAATCTATCTGTTTAATTAAAAAATAATGGTAATGTAGTTTTGGAATCTCTTTTTTCATTTTCTTTTAGCTGTACAAGGATCAGGTCTCATCTTTAGAACTGTGGAAGTTACTTTACATAAAGAAGGGAACACTTTTGGATTTGTAATAAGAGGTGAGTTATGAAATTTAAAACCGTATTTTTTAAATCAGAAAAGCAGCCATAAGTTCTTATGGCATAAGAAATCTTTTCAAGATTTATGTTTACAGTTCATAACTGTGACTTATGTATTACTTTTTCCATACATTGATGTACTGCTTTTATGAACTACTCTAATTTTTGTTTATTAAAGAACAACATTTAATGAGCCATGCCAAGAATATGATAAACTTCCTTTCACATGAGACTAGATTCTGCTACCACTGAAATCAGCAGGAAGATTGTAGTTCTTAAAAAAGACATGCATATAGTATTTATATAAATGAGGTATGAAATCTGATTAATAGCCTGGATTGTACAACAGAAGTACTATCACTGATTTGCAGAACAGAAAAAACCATGCAGCTGTTAAATAATATACCCCAATAATAAATTAGTAGTTTCTTCAGAGAAAACTGGGGGTTTTATTTAATGTATAAATTCTGTAGTGGCTACTTATTATTCTGAGTATATGTGAAATAGGGATGGTTTTTACTCTGTTCAGCAAACATTGCAGAACAGTAAGCTCTTACATTGAGATCAGATTTGCAGGGTGAAGGTTCTAACAAAAGGATATATATCTATTAAGAATCCTTCTGCAGAAATATTTTGTAGTGAATCATCTATACCATTCAGTAGGTTGATTTTATTTAAGATAAAATTCAGTGGGGATTCAAATTAATGGCTTGATTATTTTTTTATCTTTCTAGCCCATCTGTAAGGGTGTCTGCTGAAAGATTTAGACTTGCCTCTTGGAAATGAGCTTTCATAAAAAGCATAAAATGAATGTGTGCTTTCTCTCGCTTTTCTCTTTCTAGGTGGAGCACATGACGACAGAAATAAATCTCGTCCGGTTGTAATAACATGTGTTAGACCTGGAGGGCCTGCTGACAGGTACAATTCATCTTTCTTTGGAGCACATGTGAAAGAGAAATGGAGAAAGATGAATTATTTGGGACAGAAGTTAGGATTAGAGTGAAGTAGATATATTCAAACCTCTTCCTTTGAAATTTGTGGTTTACACATTTAATTGTAATGATAATAACAGTAATAGGCACAGAGGCTTGGCATATCATGATCTGTGTAAACTTTAATATGTTCCATATTTCAAGACTTTCCCTTTTCCCACTTTCAAAAAATCAAACTGAAATAAGCAGAACAAGTGCCTACAAGAGGTCAGAGCACGGAGGGTTTTGCAGCCTCCAGACAACTGGTGTAGGTCTTAATTATGTTTTTTATACCTAACACCACAATCTTTTTCTCTTGCACTTCAGAAAAATACTGTCATGTGTTGGATGCTGTTGTTATTTTAAGACATTTGTACATATCTGCATGATGCTTTGACCTGGGCAAAGTCTGAGTAGAGATTCATGTTTGATCCTGATGAACTTATTTGTATGTAATACTATCATGTATGTGTATAAATAAAAAATACTCACTTTATTTGTATGTATGAATTACATATTCAAAAATGACATTTGTGTCCTTAAACCATTAAAGAAATGTAAAGGGCAGTTTATTTAAAACAGACTGATTTTCTGTAGCGTATGTTGACATTTTTGACCTTGGAAACATGAATTGAGAAGCAAACATTTCAAGAGAGCTTTTCTCTTGTCCCTCCCTTGCTTCTCACCCTCATCTTCCTTGCTTCCTTGTTTTTCTCCCTCATTCTTGGGCTGACAACATTAGTATTTTATGTTCTATTATATTTCTGAATATGTTACAAGATACACATGTGAGGCAGTGTATATTTATAGCCAAATTATTTTTAGGTAAGAAGAAAAGAAAAATGGACATACATATTTTGCAACTTGTTTCCTCACCCACATCTTCGCACCTCTTATTTATTTTTAAGAAAATATCAGGGAAGGAGGTGTTTACAAGTGAAACAGGAGTTGTGTGGATTAGGCAGAAAGAAAGCATATGTTGAAGCAGAAGTTATACCTAGTTGCAATTTAACATGACTTGATTATTTAGCTATGTGTTAAGCCATTTTCCAGTTGCTGACTTTACAATTAAAGCTCTTCCCTTTCCTCTGAGCCCTCTGCATGTTCTCACTGTCAAAGTAAATGTTAAATATTAAGGAAAGAGATGTGGATATCAGGGAGGGTGAGTGGGAATCACTTTACATAAAAATGGTATTATCTCCAAATTAATTTTTCTGCTCTTAATGAAGATCATTCATTTACTCTTCCTTCAGAGAGGGCACAATCAAACCTGGGGACAGGCTTCTGAGTGTTGATGGCATCCGACTTCTGGGAACCACACATGCTGAAGCCATGAGTATTCTCAAACAATGTGGACAGGAGGCGACTCTACTGGTTGAATACGATGTCTCAGTGATGGGTAGGTTGAGAAGTGGGGCTTTAGTTCTGGCAACCATCTGTGATGTTTTGCTGCCTGTTCTTGATGAGCTATTTTAGAAGTGATTGTGACCTGTTACGCTCGTAGTAGCACTGCTGTTCCCTTCTGCATCGTATCATTAATTTTGGGTTCATAAGGAGGTGAGCAGTATTTTACTGTAATTTAGCATTCTGACATTTCATGGTTTGCAGAGTGAGACCATAGTGTAGATTGTGGCAAAGTAACTTCTCAAGTCACTAGATTATAATAAAGGTTAATGAAGTGTAAGCACTTCTATGTCACGCGAAAGAGGGGTTTACTTGCTCTAAGAGGAATTCTTTTGTCTTTTGCCAGTGCTGCTAGATAGCCAAGGCATTATTAAAAAGTTGCAAAACCGCCACATAGAAAAGAACAGGGAAGAGAAAACTTGTTAAGAAATGCAGAGGTGGCAAATTATGGTTTGAAAAATGAGCTTACACTTTATACAAACTTTGATTGAATTCACTGAAGATACAGGAGGTTTTTTTGGAAAGTCAAGGATTTGGGACTGAGTTATTTCCATTTGTTTGGGTAGTTGTCATATTGCCTCCATTTTTGCAAGATGCAAAAAATTCATGGCATCAAGAAATAGAAATACTACCAGTCACACTGAAATATTTATTCTCTGTTTGGGGATCTTTCTCTTCTTTTTCTTCTCAGTTCCACAGCCAGATTTCTAGCCTAGCAGTAAAGTGGCCTCATAGGAATTTGTGAAATAGCATTGTCAAACTTCAAAGCCTTAGGAAAGATTAATACATAGAATAATACTACCAGGTATTTGTTTATTCTGGGACTTCCCTCTTTGTTCTCCAAGACACAGATTTTTTTTTTTATTATAATAAATCTTTCTGTTTCCTTAACTATCAAGAATAGAGTGACAGGTTTGTACAGTGTCTGGCAGGCCCACTGTCACACAACGTTCATATCTGAAAAGGTACAGACAGCTCAGCATGTGGGTAGGAAACCCCCATGTGGAAAACAGAAATGCAAGCAATCTTGTAACTGAAAGAGAACTAGAACTTAGGTGTTGTCATTTGGACTTTACGGGCTAAAGGAAAATATAGTTCACACTATATTTTTTCATAGTGAGGTGGGGAAAGTGTTCTTCTCTTTTCTTTCTTTTTTTACCTTTGTTTCCTTTTTCACTTTCTTACCTGTACAGGATTCTCTCTTTTAAGAGATTGATTCCTTCTGCTGAACCCCTCAAGCATAGGCTACCCACCAAGGACCACATGAATTTTGTATAGTATTAGCATCTTACTTCAAATTAACGAAACGAGCACATTTCTTGTTCTCAACTCCACCCTGAACAAGTCTCATCATGTACAAACACAGTATATTATGTCACAAACTTTTGAGACATCTATGTATTGCACATACATCAGATATCATATCACATCATACTACTGAGCGTAGAATTTACAATTAACTTAGCTGATACTTTTTAATTTTTGTATATTTAAATTAAAGACTCGGTTGTTCAGATGTGGCCTATGTGGAAGGAAAGAAAATGAGATTAGTGCCATGACACTAAAGCTCCACTGGGGGAGATTTAGGCTGGACATTAGGAAAAAATTTTTCCCAGAAAGGATGATTGGGCACTGGCAGAGGCTGCCCAGGGAGGGTGTTGAGTCACCTTCCCTGGAGGGGTTTATGGGACTAGTGGACAAGGTGCTAAGGGACATGGTTTAGTGTTTGATAGGAATAGTTGGACTCGATGATCCAGTGGGTCTCTTCCAACCTGGTGATTCTATGATTCTATGATTTATTTCTTCTTTTTCTTTGGAAGATGACTGATGACCAAAACCTATATATCATCACAGTTTAAACCATAATCTTTATGATTCTGTATTCTAAGAGTAAGTTTTCATTGGGAAAAAGAACTCGTAGCTTTACACAGATGAAGTTCCCAACAAGGCTTTCATGTCAGGGAAAACTCCCATCTCCATTCTTCTTTATACTCCAGGGAACCAGTTTCAGTTTCACTGAATATCTTTTAGAAGTCTGCAGGTTAGCATGAGGAGAAAAACACAAGATGAGAAGCTCTGTTGTGTTCTAAATTGCAGGTTGTTCAGGGCAGGAATCTTTTCAATGTTGTCTGGATAGAGCTCAGTGCAGGAGGATACAGATCTTGGTTAGAAATTGCAAGCTTGTAACTGTACAAACAGTACCTACCAGTCAATCTCTTCATGCCATTCTCTCTCTAAATAAACTGTGCTATCTCCCTTTTGTTCTCAGTAATAAATGTGAATTTATTATTAATGTCTTCCTGACGATGAATGTGTTATCTTATGGAAACTTAGGAAGGTAGAAGAACCTGAGACTTGAGTAGTCAGAAAGAAGAAATTAAAAGGGAATCAGACACTGGGAAATGTATGGGATGGTAGTCCTGCAGTGTCTGCAAGAAGAAATAAGGAGGGATCCACTAGGCTCTCTTTCTAAGGCATTATGATTTTGTTAGGTTTTATCTAGTCCCCAGTAGGTTTCGATTTTTTCCAGTTCATATGTCCTGCATAGTTTTCTGGAAGTGGTTTGAAAAATTCTGTTGGGAAGCTTTCTTTGCTTCTTGCTGTTCTGTTACGGGCATGGTGCAAAGGCTGGAAATCATGCATCCGTATGCATTGATTGCTGGTTCATGAAAACTGTGCTGATTTCAATCTTCACTTCTGCTCAAGAGCAGTGAAGTCAAAGTTGGGAGGATATGAAAGGAAGAATATGAGCCATGAATAGAAATTTAGAAATTATAGGAATGTTATCTCTGTTCCTCAACTTCTCTGTTACTCACAAGGCAAACTATTTGTAACACCAGCTTACAGCTGATGTGAATATGAAAATACGCTAAAAGAAGAGGAAGAGCGTTGGGTAAGGTGGCTTATTAATAGCTGATGCTTGAAACTAGTTTAGTAGGTTAGTCTGCTGACAGGGGGTAGCAATCCAAAAGTCCGGTGCATTTTCTAGTGTTCTTCTGGTATAAATTTTCAGTGGAATATCTTAATCCTAGAGATCTGACTGATTGTACTATTACGTGCTTTAATATTTTCTCTTCTGTTAGCAGGTGGTTACATCCTGTAAAGTAACATTCCATGTGACCAGAACTGGAAAGAGCCATAAAATGTATTCTGATAGTATGAAATTGGAACTTGATTTGAAAAGGTTACGCTAGATGAGGAAAATAATCCCAAACTATTTTTCAGCCACAGTCCTGCAGTGTGTAACTGATTTTTTATACTCCTGTAAGCATAAGCTCTTTCAAAGGTGCTATATTTCTCAAAGTTTAGTTCCTTCACCAGAAATCTTCAAGAGGTCACCTGGGAAGCTTGTACATTTTGATTGTTTCTGGAACATAGACAAACTAGAGTAAAAAAAGCACCAAAGGGTTCTGTACAGGGTAGTTAAGTGTGGATGTAGTGTTGGAGATGTGGCTAACCCCACCGAATTCTCAGATTACGCTTGTGCTTGCTGAAATAAATTCTGAAATATCCTGCCCAGCTGGGTCCTAGGAAAGAAACTTGTCAATTCAGCTTCTTGGAAGAGGTATTGTTAACATGTTGGATCCTTTTTTCTGCTGGAAATGTTTCCAGGTTGGTGTGTGGAGTATACTGCTGTATAGTTTCAAAGAGACTTTGAAACAGCAGGAATTTGGAAGTACCCAGGTAATCCCTGCTGAAAACTAAAAAACATAGTTTCTGTGAACATATTTTATAACCTGATAAAAGTTACATTTGAAGTTGTGGAGGTAGCAGTCTTTCCGATGTCATTTTTTTTTTCCAAAACACCTCCTCCAATCATGAGGCAGTGTGGTTGCTTACACTCCTTGTTCATTTTAGAGGAAATTACTTGCATTTTTTAATGTCGTGAAGTTTAATAATGCTGTGCTTCAGTGTTAGCAGAGTAGATGGATATGGTGACTTGCCTTCCACACGGCTGTGTGGAAGTAGTATAAGCTTTGTGAACTTTATCACTTTTCTCTGTTGTCCTTAGACCTGAAGTATGGAACCTCTATGGTCATGACAATCATCTGTTTTCATGCAGTGGTGGTAGAGATCTGAATATTACAGTTCTCTGTGCTGTGTGACTACACCAGTGACCCTCATGTTGTGGAGAGGAAGGAGTAGAGGCAGGGTGGTGGCTATCAGTGAGTTGCTACCACTACTGTAATAATTTTGCAACCTGAATCATTTCCTGTGGCAACTAAACAGCAAATATTAATACCAAGCTATAAAGTTAGGCTGGGAAGACTGAAGTTTGCACTGTTTGGCAGTGGCCTGGGTGAAGTGTCCTAACGTGCTGCTCACAGCTTGAAAGCTGTAGGCCAGGCATCCTGAGTTAGAGTGCAAATGAGGGTTAGAAGGCAATGGTACTAACAGGCTGCAAACAGAGAGTCACGCTGCCCCTGTCTCAAATAGGAAAGAAAAATGTATCACTACATTTATCTGGAAACACAGCAGGTACAGTTTTGCTTTAGGTTTTCCAAAATCTGCCATGATGCTACTGAGTTCTCTGTTGTCTCTGTAATTGGGATTACATCTGCTTGGGTAGTCTTCCACATTTACTCTGAAAGGGAGCATTCAGAAAAGTTCGATGACTACTCTGAGTTTAAATTCTGACCTATAATATTTTTATGTAATCTTCTTGGATATTCTTGCGGAGCTAATCTTTGAATCAGGGATACTGTGGTTAAAGATAACTATTAGCTGTTGCTTTGGCACGAAAGTAAGCTTTTGTTAGCTCTTTGCGTCTGAGAGACACAACATCTTTCTCTCACATCTCTTCACTGACTGTTTCTTAGTTAAAGCTATTCTGTGGTCTTCAGGAATGAAGCAATGTATTGCACATTCAAATTCCACATTTCTCTGGCTTCTTCAACAGGTCTGGCACTTATTTGAGCCAGAATAGATTTGTTAGAATCTGTCACCCTATAACTATTCTCTGCAAAACAGTTACGGTGAGCTTGTTTCATAGTCCCAAGCTACCAGAGTCACCTGGACATAGAACTAACTGGCCACCTTTAGCTAGACCATCACCCTGAATTTTCTGAACTCAATGTCTACCACTGATACAACTTTCTAGAAAGGGAATTATTCATGCAGTCATTTCCTAGTAAATCTGACAGCAGTTTGACAAAAACTGTCCAAGCAATTTGCCTCTAAGTTTACCCATTTAAAACCAAAACAAAACAAAACAAAAAAACCCCCGACAGACAACAAAAAAACCAACCAAACCAGTCAACCAAAACCAAAATACTGTAACAATTTTACAAGAGTACATTTAAACAAGTGTGCCTCACCCTTCAGTAATTCTACCTGACAAGAAGGTAATCTCTGATCCAGTGTAGACTTTCAGCAATTTCTGTAAGACAAGAAATATCGGGGGAAAAAAACCCCAAACTTATGGGCTGCTCCTTAAGTTTCATAAAGCAGTATTACTCAAGCTTATCTAGAGCAGTGAAGACCTTTAAGAGCTATGAAGTTTTACAAGACTAAGGAACAGGAGTTCCAGAGATTGGAAGGACAGACTCAAGATCCTCATAAACCTTATAAATGTTGCAAGACCTTGAAAGTTAAAGGAAAGTCAGGAAGCCTGTAGGATTCCACACTGCCTTTATCCTTCTGTTTCTTTGTAAACTTAAAATTAACATTTCCTTTGTCTTTTATAAGTCTTTGACAGAACGGATAGGTAGCATACTCTAGCATTTGACTGCAACTGCAGGTCTCCTGGCTGTCACAGAGCAACAGACCTAGTTCCCTTGAAATTCTAAATATGAATTAGTTACTTAAACCTTTAAAGAACACTTTCTCTCTTATGTTGCTTCAGAGACAGATGGAATGAAAATTCATGTGTAAAGCAAAGGTCACAGTCTCTGTTTTAGTTGAAGTATTACCCTACTTTAAATACGGCTACACAAACACATACACAAATTATGCTAGAAGACAATGTTTGAAGTCAAAAAGTTGAGCACGCCAGTTGGGAAATGTCAGGATTGAGATTGTCTGCTTAGCCTCTGTCCAGCTAGGTGTGCTTGCAATGCAGGCATAAGACCTGCAGGAGTGATTATCATCTTTTTATGCAGCTATTAATTTTGAATTTTCTTTCTGTCTTCCATATGTGACCACAGGCTTATCAAAGGCACTGCCCAGATCTTTGTCTGAATGCTAAGTTATCAATTTCCTGGTGGTTATTTCCAGAGGCCTTTATCCTGCCACAGTTTGAGTGCTTCAGGCAATATGCAGATGTCAAGGAGAAAACCTCTGTGCCCCAAGGTCATTCCAAATGTAGTGGCTCTTTCTTAAGGCAGAAGATGACATAAACATCTCTCTCTCTCTAACAGTTCTAGAAATATTCACTCACAATGTAAAACGTGGGATTTTTTGTCTCTTCTGGAAGCCAATGCATGATTCACATTCATGCTGTGCAAACCATGCAGATGTTTAAATCCACATGCTATGCATATTAGTCTATCATCTTACTGTTTAAGTTCCTTGTTTTCAAACACACTGTTTGTGCTTTCTGCTGTCAGTGCCAAATGCCTGCATCAGGGACGTTACTATGAACTGACAGTCAGGCATGGATGTATTCAGTAACTAAGGTATCTCTCTATAGTGCTAGCTTGTTAGGATTTCATCTAGCAAAAGACATATGTTTCAGGATACTACTTATCCTTGGCACAAATAGAGGCTTTTTCCTTCAGGTTTTCTTTCTGCCAATGAGTTTTCTGGCTTTCAGGATTGTGTTTTTACAACAAGTTGGGAGTTATTCCTTTTAACCTTTCATCTCTCATGCTGCTACTAAATATAACATGATGACCTCACTGTGCCTCATCATGAGCCTGTAAGAGGATTTATATCTATCTGTCAGGCATCAGTTCCTTCTTGCTTACCTGCTTTAATCAACTCTGTTTACCCCACTTAAAAGGAAGATAAATACCTTTTAAACATTTTCTGAGATAAATGGGTAGCACGGAAACCTAAGGTGTAAGTAGGTGTTATGATTTAAAAAAAAACCCACAGCATTTTGGACTGGCAAATTCATTAGAACTTCGTGTGATGAAAAGATACTGCTGCTGACTGCTGACAACAAAACAAGAAAATACTTGCAGTTAGTGAGCAATACAGTTTAAATATCTTTTTCAACCTTTACAGAAATTATGACTGAAAAACAAATTGTTACTTCAAAGCAGCACTCAAGTGACTACTCTGTGCTGACCTTCTCCTCCTTGCTGTTCCCTTCTTATGCCTTACACATTTACCACCTAAATCATTCATTGGCAGCCCCTTCAAAACTTACAGTACTTTGTCTTGTAGACAGGACAGTTGTTTCATCATGAGGACTTTGAGTAGTGAAAGAGGGTGGAATGAGGCCTTGTAAGAAAATAGTATTTCTCTATCTCGTGGTATCACTGTGTTGCATAAGCATCTGTCAGTTTGTCCTTTCCCAATATTTGTCTGGGCTTAGATCCTTAACAGTGTTAACACGTTTTCATGTACCATTACCTAGGTTCATCAGAGGGAAAAAAAATTATATAAGTCTGCACCCAAGTAGTTCCTCAGAAGAGTGAGAACCATTAAGCCGACCAGTCAGCTCCCAGTTAACCAGGTTATCAGACTAGCTGTCCAGCACAGCACACAGGTGCTTCCTGGGGCCCAGAAAAGACTTGAGAGACTGTGACCCGCGGGTTTTAAAGGTGTTTGCTGATAGTGGAGAACTGTGAAGGTTCAGGATCCCATGTCCTGTCCATTTCATGCAAGTGTGATGATTTTTCCTCATTCTTTGTTATCCTGTTCCTAGTTGCATTACTGTCTTTTTTTCCCAGCAGCTATTTGAATTTCCTTTTTCTTACAGACTTAGTTTGAGTCTTCTTTCTAGAAGGTCCTAAATCCCCAACATACTATTCCCTCTCCTTACGGCCCAGTTTTTTCTTCTGTGTTTTGCCAAGTAAGGAAGGCTTAGGTAATTTTCCAGTACATTTCTCTCACATTGCTGATTTCCCTCCATAAAGGCCTTTTGCCATTTTCATGCTTGTCCTCTTTTAGCCCTTTCTTCTGTTTCTGTCCTTAGCAAACCATTCCCTAGTTTCTTACACTGCAGCTACTTTTCAGATCAATCACCTTCTCACCTCAGTTCCTCCTCTTCTTGTCTAAAATGTCCTACTCTTCCCTCCTCCTGACTCTTGCTTTGATTCTTCGTGCCACATCTGTCAGGTAATGAAGACACAGAGAAGACACGATTTTTCAATATAAGGCCTACAGAATTTCCTGTGCGGGGACAGTGTGGCTTTCCCTAATGATGCTTTCAGACACAGCTGACCTGTTTCAGTTCAAATAACTAAGGGAAGATAAAAGCTACATCTTGGGAGAGGAAACCTTTGTAAGAAAAAAAAAAATATCACACCAAGATGTTAGAATTGTGACCAGGTTCTAAGTTGTAAGCAGTTTAAATCAAGATGTTTTAATGAGAGAATTCTATGATTCCCTGGTATATTTGCTTGTCATGGTTTAACCTCAGCCAACAACTAAATCCCATGCAGCCACTCTCTCATTCCACCCCCAGGGTGGGATGTGGGAGAGTAGTGGAAGTGTAATCGTAAGAAAATTTGTAAGTTGAGATAAAAACAATTAAATAGGTAAAGCAAAAGCTGTGTACACCAGCAAAGTAAAACCAGGAATTCATTCACTACTTCCCATTGGCAGGCAGGTGTTCAGCCATCTCCAGCAAAGCAGGTACCACATGTAGTGGTTGCTTGAGAAGACAAATGTCATTACTCCGAACACTCTCCTTTCCCTCCCTTNGTCTGATAGGAATGGTTGGACTCGACAATCCAGTGGGTCTCTTCCAACCTGGTGATTCTATGATTCTATGAATATCCTTTTGGTTAGTTGAGGTCAGCTGTCCCAGCTGTGTCCCATTCCCCCCAGCTGCTTCAGCAGGAAAGCCCTTGACTCTGTGTAAGTTCTGCACAGCAGTAATGAAAACCTCTGTTTCCAGCACAAATCCAAAACCCAGACCCATACTAGCTACTGTGAAGTAAATTAACTCTAACCCAGCCAAAGCAATCACATTGCCCTATCAATTTTTTTACTTCGTTTTCTGTGCCTAGTTATGATTTGTTGCTGTAGTTTGATAGCTGTGTTGCTAGTAGATAATTACAGAAAGGAGGAGTTGTCGTGTTTTACAAGGATTTCATAAATCTTACATATATTCCTTTTTTTTTTTTACAAACTTCTTTATCATCCCTAAAGAGAAATAAATGGAGTTTAGCTGAACCATATAAGTTACAAATGACTCTAGCAGGTCCAATTAACATTTCTCTCTAGTGCTTTTGAAACCATGGCCTCATTAAAAATAGCTTAATAAACATTGCTTTTTATGGGGGGGAAAAAAACTGTAAAGGTGACATGAGATGTCCCTGTAACAGAAAAATAAAAATACAATTTTATTGTCATAAATAACTAGGAGAGAGTTGTGGGGGGGCGAGGTATTATCTTCCAAGTTCCACTTATATGAAGATATTCTATGTTTTACTTACTGGGTACTGAGAGTAATGGACAAATTTGTCTTCAAAGACCTGTCAAGAAGGTAAAATCTGTACTTGGATGCATTTAGTCTAGTGTAAAATTAAAAAATCAGTGTGATATGTCTAATGTATATAATGATGGGCATTCATTAAAGTTGAGCCTTTCTAATCTAACCTCCCATCTCTTCACAAAGCACGTGGTCTGAATTTTTTACATGCTAATTCAAGGGTGTGCATCCTCAAATGGAGGCAGCCTCTGCCTATTAAAGATAAGCTATTGTGCATCTTTTAGT
This sequence comes from Piaya cayana, assembly GCA_013389865.1. Classification (NCBI taxonomy): domain Eukaryota; kingdom Metazoa; phylum Chordata; class Aves; order Cuculiformes; family Coccyzidae; genus Piaya; species Piaya cayana. The sequence goes on from WAAB01015572.1 coordinate 220,874, forward strand.
AACTGTTTAAAAACAAATGATGGAAAGAGGAGATTGTTGTAATATACTCTCCTATTCACCATCCGAGCTCCAAGCAAGTGGAGGGAAGGAGCAAATAACCCTCCTATATATTTAGTAAAAGGTAGGAAAGAAAGGAAATCAAATCTTTCCACTTTGCACAAGGGCTATCCAGATGCACAGTGAAATGCAGTGTGAAAGAGAACCACCATCTCTGCTACACGCTTGTACCTCTGGTCAGCTGGAAGTTAGTCAAGAGGTCTTTCAGTAAGTTGGTTTATCTATTACTTAGAGTGCTGGTCAACAGCAGGCTACAGTGATAATAAAGTATCCTGATATGTGTTGGTCTGAAAAGAAAAAAAAGAGCAGGTAGCTGACATACTTAAATTCAGAGTGCAGGTGTGAAAGTTTTAGAAAGAGGATGATAATTAAGCTTCTGGGAGATTAAAGGATATTCTGCATGTGCCATGCAATTCAATGCAAGAGAAACCCTGTTACCAGAAAAAAATCCAATTAAAAAGAATCAGCCTTGTATATGGTTTAGTGGCACTGCAGTCATCCAGGATGCTAAAGAATAAGGGACAGATTCAGCTGTCTTTTTATCAGAGAGAACTTGGGCTGTGACCCCAGAAGCTGTCTCTAAAAGGGCCTGTCTCTAAGGAAGTAACAGGAGCAGCAAAGGCTCCACTCCAGAGAGGAAAACACTAAATGTCTCCCAAGACTTTCCCTGGGGAGGTTGTTTAAAACATCTAGAACCAAACTACTCCATCATCTGGATGTTTTTTCATCATTATGACACACCTAGACTGTACCTGGCAGGTTAGACCAAAGAAAGAAAACCTGAAAATCCCTCAGATCATTTCCTGGAACATTTGTACTGGGCATAAGCTAAGAGGTTAAATTGGGATGGATCAGGTCAGATTTTCATCCCTTTACACTAAGGTTCACAGTTCATTCACCATTTTGCAGAATATTTATGCTAAAAAAGAATGGGGTTTAAGTACAAATATTTTTAGGTATTTTGCCTGAATATGAACTGCCTCAGTTAATGGTGTTCAGTGCAAAACAGGTATGAACAAGATCTGAAGCAGATCCTGTGAGATATATATAATGCTCAGAGAAGACAGTACTAAGGTCTGTAAGCTGGAAATGTAGATATGGGAAAAAATTAATATTTAACCTGAAAGATTCTATCTTGAAACCAACATAGTTACTCAAATTAATTGCCTCGTCTTGCAACGTGATTTTGTTACACAGAATTATACTTCCAGTGATGTTGCTTAGCCGTACACTGAGTGAAATGTTATGGTCTCTGTGCATTTGCTATTCAAACCACATTCCACTACAGTAATTTTAAACATGCATAATAACCTGCCTTGCATCTTTTTCCTAAACATGATTACCATGTTTTGTTCACCTCAAGAGATCATTTCATAGCCTATGAACTCAAAATCTACTAGAGTGTTTTGGGAAAAAAAGTATTGATAGAAATTGTTCTGTGTTAGTCTATGTTCAGTCAAAAACTCATTGGAATTTTCTTTTTTTTTTTTAATCAATTCATTGGTGATTCGCATTAGTGGTATTTGACCTGTGAGTCTCACGATTTTCATTTGTAAGGAAACTGGCCAGAATATTCTCATAGCTATTATTGATTGGTCATGTTGCAGTTTCATTCTAGATGCTGGAGGACCCTAGCAAAATGATGTTTCTGTGATAATTGAACATGCACCCAAAATTAGCCCAAGGCAAGCACCTGCCCGCAGATTTCATTTAAATCGTGCCTGTTTTCTTCTTGGAGAAGAAGAGTGTGGCAGTGATTTTATGAGGAGTACTTACCTAGCCAGTTTACCAGTTTCATCTTTAATTGCAGTTCTGACACTAGCACAAAAGTCATGGCTCACTGCAGCTAAAGAAAGAGAGCTGAACCCTCCTGAAGGGATGAGTAATGAAGGATATGACAGCTTCCCAAAGTTACAGGTAAAGCTGTGGCAAGCTGAGGTCTCTTCTTTCCTCTTATGTGCCTCCAGGTATTTCTTCCCTGGCTGATAAAATTGCATTTTTACATGCAGAACCCACAGGAGTATAAAAGCACTCTTACTTGAAAGTGAGTCAAGTCATGTGGTGACCCAGACCCTCAGGTTACCTGCATGAAACTGGGAGCAGAGTAGGGCTTTGCCAGTAGATGAAACTGGCTGTAGGCCATCAGAGGCAATGAGGCTCTGGGGAGGAAAGACAGAAACAATGGGGGAACAGAGATGGGGATGCTAATGAGAAGGAAAGGGCTTTCTAGGATAAGGTTTCCTATTGTATTACACACAAGCATCTGTAACCCTTATTGCCTCTGAATTACAGGCTTCACTTTTTTCCTGGCAGATAATCCAAAGGTTATGTACATGAAAATGTGGTAATATGTACACCTTGAGGCAGAGCTCTGGGACTTGTTTTACGTTACCAAGGAAATCCTTCAGCACTTTCTTTTAAAACTCCTACTTGGGTTTTGCTTTATCCTTTATTTTATATTCAAAAGCTATTGCTTATTCAGGTCATCTTGCCCAAGTTCTTAATTGAAATCTAAAGGATTTAGAAAAAGAGAAAAGAAAAAGAAAGAAAAAAAAAAAAGGCAGAACAAAACCCTGGACTGCAGACACACTGAGCCTGTGGTTTCCTCTCTGTCATTAATATGATTTTGGCACAGCATCCCCCATAGTTGCAAAGAAAATCTAAAACAAACTCTCCCTGCAATTTATCTTGCAGTTTATCTTGCAATTTTTTTTTGCTCAGGGAGACCACCAGCAACTTATAACTTGTTGCTGTTACTCACGTTTAACTTCCTCATTTTAAAATACATGTTTAATTCAAGTATTAATACCCTGAAATTGTATTTTTAGCTAAATATTTAGTTTTATCTTGATTGTTGAATATGCTCTGCTAGGTGATTATGTCCAATGAATTAAGAAGGTTTTTCTTAGACATGAAGCTACATCTAATCTCTAGCCATGGCAGTGCTGCCGTGTGCTATCTGAAGGGTTTAGGATGGGAAGAAGAACTACGGATCCTTAGGTCAGCCATCAGGTGCCTTTCATGAAGTTAGCAAGGCCTTGACCAAACCTGTCTGATTCAGTAGGAAGACTCTCATTGATTTCAGTGGGGATTTAGAACAGAACCCAATGGAGAGAAATATAGCTCTTGTCCTATGTTTGAAGAGCTTTGCTCATAGGGAAATAAACAACAGAACTATGCTTCTTTGCCCCCCTCCTCAATTCTTACCAAATGGACACTGAGTTTATAAACAAACATGTTTTCTGGCAGCATAGAAGTCTTATAGTTCAAGCACTGTTTTCACCACCAAGCCAATGTTTCATTTCATTGCCTCCATAGCAGCAACTATTTTAGGGGTTTCTACGGCCAACTCAAGTCTAAACTGCAGAAAAGACCTGTATTACAAGAATCTTAACTCTATTGTAGATTATTTTAAAATAGTGCTGTTTACACTGTTTAATTGCACCCAGTTACCACTCAAGTCCTATCTGGCCTGCTAATGAAAAAAAGAGCGTGCCATGCCAGGCCAGTTTTCTCTTCCCCAGTTTACTAAGCTATTTCTCTTCTGCTGCTTCAGCATTAGCATGGGAGCAGAGTACACATGCATGAAATTACTGATTCTTTGATAAATTTTATAGGTTGTCCCAATTTAGATCTAGATCACAGCAAAAGTCCCCACCTTCAAGCAAGCTAGAGAAACTCTGAGATGAAGAGCCACAATGCATTTAATTTTATTTACTTTTTGGCTTTCACGGAAGAGATTTTGAATTTTATCATTTGGTGTTATAAATGATGGGAGGAATTTGTACTGTCGGTCTGTCTCAGTGCATTGTGCTGTTCTCTAGTTGTATAGGGAATGTGGGATAAGTATCAGCTGCTATGTTTAAACTGGGAAACAGCTGCAAAGGAAAAGAAGAAAAGATGCGTCCTTTATGATCCCCCCTCACAGGAGGAATGGTGTCTTTGAGACTTCTGTAAACTGCTTCACAGTTAATATCCATCATTTTAAGAACAGTGAAAACTTCAGCACTTTACACTAAGGGTTTTTGTTAAGACTTTCTTCCACCTTCCACTGGTAACTGCCTAAGTCTGCATTATTATTTTTTAAAGCGTTTTCAGGCAAAATACTTCTGCCATTTCCAGGAAAGAGTTTAGAGAAAGTTGTTCTGCCTATGAGGAGAAAGTTGGAGTATCTTTCCTTTGTAAAGATTTGTCTCTTGGAAGGACTGCAGCAGGGACATGCAACTCAGTAGGTTCAAATAAGGGAGAGAGAGCCCTTTCCAGGGAAGTCCCTTCTGCCTATCCCAGTGAAAAATCCACCCAGACTTAGTCACATTTGGAAATTTTTGAAGGGATACAACTCTGCATCCTCAGAAGCGGCATTTCCTGATGACTTTTCCAAAATATTTTGTGTTTACTGGGGAAAGATTTTTCCCTTGTCTTTGCAAAGTTCCTTTCAGTTTAGCTCTTCAGGGATGGGAAATACAAGAACTAAAGCTGCCCATGCAGCCCTACTCACATGCCTTGGAGCACATCTGTTATGATACAGATTTTAATTGGAATGATGGTGTACATTTTTCCTTCATCAGTCACCTGCTGCGTAGTACTAAGTGATCTGGAAAACTGTCAAGTGAGAGAAATGTTCTGAAGAACAACTCATCTCATCTTGGTGTAGATGCCTAAAGTAGGGCAGGTGGAACACATTTTTAAATGTCAGTTTTCTCTGGTGGTTTTAGAGGGAGTTTAGGCCTGTAGCTCAGATGTTGGTACCTCAGGTCTACTCTACAGATGCCTGCATTTTGGTGCAGTGAATCCCAGCATAGGTATCTGAAATTGTCCTCTCTGGACTAATGAATGCTTTCAACCTTCATTTCTTTGATACTTATTTGTTTATCTGTATACGGGGAAGTGTTGCTATTCAATAAATAGTCACTATCCACCTTCCATGAGTCTCTTGAAGAAGGGAGTATATGTGGTTGTTTAATTAAAGTAGGGAGGTAAAAATAAGTTCAACCAGGCAATATTCATTCTGAGCTTCATTAAGTTTGAAATGCTTTGTGCCCTCATGGTGACCATAATATTTTTCTTTTAGTGTCATTGTGTTTGTAAACAGGCACTTCTGAGGGATTTTTTATGTGCATGTATTTTTTAAATAATTATTTATATTGATGTTCTGATTATTTTAATCAACTCCTAATTCATTTGGGTTTTTACAGTTTGCATAAGCACAGTCTTACTGTTATGGTAGCTCAGCAGCGTTGAATGCAGTAACTGCCTTCTGAATACCAAGGCCTCTAATTTTTCAAGGGTTTTACATGTCAGGTAAATTTGGGTGGATTTTTAATGAAAAAAAAAAAAAAAAAAAGGCTTTTCAGGGCTTTTTAGTTTCTCCTTTGTCCAAAAATGAGTACTGGAACATCTTTAAAAAGAAAAAGTCATCAGACAGGGGCACGAGAAGACCTGGAGTCCCCCTGTGAACCTGGCAGCAGGAGCTGCTATGGCAGGAGGTAAATGATTCGTCCTACAGCAAAAGAGGATCCACATAGGAACCTTGCCAAGGGTGACCCTGACAACCACCTGGCAGGCAGCCAACTAAGGAAACAGATGAAAGAATGTGCTTCTCATTGCTGGGACTGTCAGTTATGGAAGGCTTAGGTTTCTAGAGGTTTAGGGTTTTTTTGTTGGAATTTTGGAAGAAGAAACATGAGGACTTGTTTTTGCTCAAAATGTATACTATGGAGAACAGGGGATATTGAGATTTTTACTTTAAATGTGCAAATAGTCCCAGTAGTACTGTTTCTATGTTCTTGGAATAAGCACTTGAAACAGAAAAGCTGGAAGTGCATAGGCAACAGGTAAGCAATCCTGGCTCATTTTTACAATGTGGGATCAAATAGCTTATGTTCAGAACCATGGTTTCTGTGCTGGATTTGAGGGCAATTTACCTAAATTACTTTCTCTGTTTATTTTACCTGGGTTTGCTGAACTACAGCTCGGGCAATGCTAGAGCAGAAAGAGAGGGCAGTAAATAAAGTTGTTATCTGATGAGTTCTACTGAAGTTTCATTTCATGAGTGGTTGGCATTGAGTGGCAAAATATCTTGTACAACCCTTGAGAGCTACAAAATTCTCACTCTGTTTCTCAGTGTATGAATAATCAAGGTCAGATCTCAGCCTTGACTTTCTACATGGCAGCATTTGATACCATGACAGTGCCAATCCACCAATTATTTATAAGGCAGATCTGCTAGAGCAGAGATTATTGAAAAGAGACCATAGTTTTTGGGGGAAAATAGTGCTGATGGTATGAATATGTAGCATCAGAAATTCATATTATCTGTTATGGGTAGCGATGTTGAGTTTATTTTAATATTTTACTTTTCTTCTGGTTCAGACTCACCTAGTAGGCTTTGCAGAGCAGGAGTTTAGACTAGTCTGAAACCTCTTGCCTGTTCAACCAAACCACTCCTGTTGCTTTCAATGTTAGCAGAAGCACACTCAAACTCTGCTTTCCAAGGCTCAGACTCCACTTAGCTTGTGTGCAGAGGTCACTAACACGTGCAAATAATAATTAATCATGAATGCATGAGACAGTATGACTCGGTAGAGATGACCCTTGAGCAAACTCTAGTTGTGCAAGTCAAGTCCACCTAGCAACCCAGCCGTGTGGGAGTGGGACTATGCCTGAGTCAGCCACCTCAGGAGCAGAAGTGTCTGTTGCAGGCTTCACACCTCATCCTGTGGCTCTGCTTCTTCCAGGGTTTCAACTCCAACCATTCTGGCAGGGAGACAGGGACAGCTCAGATGTCTCACTACCACAGAGCTGGCATGTCCTTCCTTGCCTTAACTGTTTCATGTGCACGTCAGCTCTCTTATCAAGATGCCCAAACTGTCCAGGACACAACTTTGCTCTGAAGCTTTTGGGATTATCAGAGACATCACTACCCAGGTAGAGCTCTGGGCAGGTGCTCTTAGCTCAACGCAAAGTTTGGATGTTGGTAGTGTTTCTGTAGTGTTTATCAAGTGCTGACAGTGAGGGAATTTGTACTCAGGCTTTTGAAGAGAACCTAGTCCCACTCTAATTATTACTGTTCCCGATAGGTGGAAACTTAGGGTCATTATGGCAAATAGACATAATTTATGGGTACTGCAGCACTTTATATTACATGTAGTAGTGTGTACTTCAGGCATACTTTCAAGGCTAGCAGATGTAGAATTTGACGCACCAGCTGTGTCTTAGTATGCAGGCAGAGATGCAGATTGTGTTGTCCTTATTTATTCTGTTTGTTATAATTAGTCAGATAAAGAACTGTGTAAAAGCTGGGGTGCTGAAGAAATCAAAGTTCTTCTGTATTTTATTTCCTACCATACTTACAAAAAAATATAATTATGGGAAGCTCTTTTTTACTTATATATCTGCCTGTGAGATTGCCCAGAGAGATTGTGGACGCTACAGCATTGGAAGTGCTCAGGGTCAGGTTGGGTGGGGCTTTGAGCAACCTCATCTAGTGAAAGATGTTGCTGACCATGGTGGGGGAGATGGACTAGATGACCTTCAAAGGTTTCTTCCAAGCCAAGCCATTCTGTTATTTGATGGTTATGTGATTTTATCTATGCTTTGTGCAACAGAGAAAGTGTCCCCCCAAATTGGCATTTTTTTAAGTAAAAAGGTTTTATGCAGGTTTTTGTGGTCTGAATATGAATGAAAGCCTGAGAAAGTCCACAAGCAGATTTTGAGTACATCCCCACCCACACTGGTGTAAGGAGGGCAGAGGTGGTTCTTCAGGCATTTCTGAACTGAGATGCGTGATGGGGATAAGGTTACAAAGTATGAAATTAGGCACAGGCAGCTCCTAAGCTTTTGGTTTGAAGAACTTGGCTGAGTTAGAGGCATGTAAATGAACTGCNTCAGAAGCTCCAGTGTTGTGCTGTAACTGGCAATAAGAAAAAAATACACAAAAAAGTACTTTTGTAATTTTTTTAGCCCTGTTTTTGCCCCTCTAATTCTGAGACAGGTAAAATTAGAGCAACTGTTGCTCACTCTACAGTCTGCCTGAAACACACAGATAATCTATAATGATGGGAACACCAGTATTACACAGTTTATGGTAGGTTATAAGTTGGCTGTGGAGACTGGCTCTGGCACTCTGAACAAGAGCAATATTTAATTTTTAAATAGTTGTTTTATTATTAAGGAAAGTACAACTCTCTCTCCCCAAATATTGCTTGCAATATGTAATGCCGGCTTACTTTGTTCCAAAATATATTTTAGGGTAAAGTCTCACATGTCATTAAGCTTATCAATATTTTTGTTGTATTCCAGCACTCAGAGGAGAATTAGAAACACTGTCAATGACTTTTAGCTTTTCGGACATTATTATCAGAGCTTGCTAGCTGGCTTTGATTCTGTTTTTCCCATAAGATCTCAGTTGGAAAAAAGGTTACTCTGCTAAATGAAGCTTAAAAAAGCCAGGGTGCAAACATTATGCAGTACTAGCAGAACAGAAAACCAAGGCCAGTACTGTGCATCAGTGCTCTGTGTAGTTTGCTTATGACCTTTATGGCCACAAAAGTGTGAGGAATCAAATAATATTGCTCTGAATGAGTAATAATGACGCTGCACAGCTGTAGGGCATCTTCAATGTTGTTCCTCTGCCCTTTAGACACTGCAGAAGTCTTATTCCTTCCTCTACCTTGCTGCTACTTTCCCTCTTGCAACCATTGACCCATGATTCCAATCTCCATTTCTTAATTAGATCTTCTTAAAAAATATGTGATTAATATTCTCTCTTTTGAAAAGTAGAGATTAGGGATTTGTTGAGATCAAATTATCTTTGGAGTACAAGAAAAAGGTTTTAAATAAGAAAGCAGCCTCCCACCCACCCCCCAGAAAAAATTAGTATTTAAATAACCATCAATCAGCTCTGTGCATGTATGGGAGACTTAGCTAATTGTCTAGTTGGTGTTAAATATGAGTGAATGAAAATGTCTCTACAAAGGAAATTTTAAAAGTTATCAGACAGCCTAAGGAATGTTTAGGATGTGGCTGAAAAACAATGCCAAAAACAATGCCAAAAGTGGTGGTGTTTTTAATCTCTGTGCATCTGTGACCTGGTAAACGACAAACCTGGGGAAAGAAGAGGAGGGATGTTAGTGGAGAGGAAGGAGTAAGGTGGAGAAAAGCTTTCCCATTCCCAGCAAATCTTTCTCTTGCACAGTAAAGTAACTGATTGTTTCTGGTTTTGGCTCTTGTTTTGCTGGAGATCATGGGAAAGGCAATTGGAGGAGGTTGACCACCTATCAGTAAGGCAGTCTCCAAGAAACATGAGAAGGGAAATAGTGGGGCTGTGGTATGATAGAGGATTATGAGTCTCTCTATGGTAGAAAGGGATACGATCTTACCACTGGACTGTGAGAAGTTAGGGCAACTTTAAGTGTATTGGTCTTTTAGAGAGAGCATTTTAGTGGAAAAAATGTTCTGTCTAGGTTGATGTTCATGTAAAATAAAATAGTCCTTAAGAGTACAATAAGCAAACCATATGGAAGATGACAAGATTCATTAAGTGCAGTTTAAGATACTGTTTGACAGTAATGAGTAGTCTATTGCTTAATGAAGAAAAGTGGATATGAATGCACACGGAATCCCTGAGTGCTTTTATGTGGCTCTACTGTCAGCTAAGAAGTGCTGTAAAGGGCCTTGCAAAATGGTCTGTGTGGAAAGTGTCACCAAAGCCACTGGTCTTAGAAATGAAATTCATCCAGTCAGAAGTTCTGTCTGTTCTTTGGGTTGGTTACCTGGGCTCGAATTTGTACAACTGTTTGTTGTCAGTTTTAAGTGCCCTGTAAGAAATATATTAACTCTGATTTTTTTATATTTTGGCAAGCTAGCTTTCCAAAGGAATGGTAAATGTATCATATCTGTGACACCTGACATTTTGAGCCAATTCTGTAAAAAAAAAGCAAAAAAAGCTTTTAACATGTCAAGTCCTGTTACTTAATACAGAAAACAGGGATCCTAATCCATAATGTGCTGATTCTGAATGGACTGAAACAACTAAACCTCCTGAGCATTCCCCACCATCCATTATTCAGTAAATACTCACTTGAGTATGGCAAATAAACGCCCAGATTTAGCCACAGGAGCTGGGACTGCTGTCATCTTGTTCTTGTTACACAACCAGACAAATCACTGCAGTTTCTAAGTACCTTCCACTTGTGCACAGACATCTGGCAGTGGCATATTGGTTGCCTCAACCTTTCTAAAGTAAGAACCAACTGCAACAGTGTTTTGTGTTGGACCCTTTCTGTAACTTGCAGTGGCTCACATACATAAAAACACCCTCCCACCCCCTTGCATTCTGTTGTATTTTTGTTAAGGAAAGCAAGTTCAAGGAAATGGGAGTGCATTTCTGCCTTTAGGGACTTGTGAGGATCCTCCTATGAGAGGGCATTCAACAGGTTCCTTAGGCAACAATCAATGACTTCCCTGGATACATCAGAGCTGGAGAGTGTACGATGACTGAGCGGGTGCTAGAAAAGAATAATTGATTTTTGTGAGTTAAAAAAAGAGCACAGAATGAGAGTAGAGGAAAGTGAGAATAAAGTGTAGGTCATTTGGGAGTGGAGTGGGATCAAAACTAATTTCTTTAAACTGATTTGCTGTAGATGTTCAAAATTCTCTCTCAAAGGAGGGAGTGTCAGAGATTTTGAATGTTTTCCAGCTCTCAACAGTCTTGCTTAGCTTCACTAAGATATATCACTGTGATTTACCCAGCTACTGGTCCAGTCTTTAGATATTGGTACTGGAAGTTGTGCTCTAGAGTTAGGTTTTTCCATTTAGGGGAGTTATAGAAAGATATCGAAGTGTCATGACGTGAAATTAATGAGGCTCACTGCTCTGAAGGTATAATCTGAGTGTCCCATTGTTCTAATTAACATTGTGCTTTATTGAGTAGACGGAGCATGAGGCACGCAGGTACTGAGTATAAAAATTAGGCTCACAGAAAGAGAGAGAGGTAAAGAATAAGGTGTACTGACAAGAAATGAGTGGACAAAGGAGAGCTTCTGCCTAAGGGAGAGATTGCTCTTCTTGCTATATGGGGGCTGCAAAGATTTTGTATGAAGGGAACAAAGAAAGATGTGAGGAGCAGGAGAGCACACTCTTCTGTGCAAGAAAAATTATTTCTGTGAAAAACTGTCACCTAGTTTGACATGAGTGAGACATGTTTAGATCTGTGAACACGTTGCTACAAAAGCATTAAAACTTTGCACTGGGAGAACTGTGAGGTTTGAGAAACTATGCATTTATTTACTGATCTGAGCCAGTGCAGACTTGCTATAGTGTTTTTTACTGCTTTTATTCAGAGAACAACAACAACAGAGAAGGCATGTGTGCCTGCTATATACAATTTCAAGGTGAAAAATTTGTTAGTCTGTGGAAACCTAACATGGAAAAAGCTTGGCAAGAGGAAAATTAGTGTGAGATAGTAAGATATCCACTTGTTTATCACTCACGTGATTGACAGAAGATATGGCAGCATCCAGGCAAGATAAACAGAAGTCTTGTGGAGCCGTGTGTTTGAATTGGTTCAGCTGGCTGAAGGTCAAAATATGTTTTGACATCCTTCCTTTTGTCTGGCTCTTATAAGCTGTACATTAAAAAAATACTTGTACCTATTATTGCCTTAACTTCTGAAAAGGATAAGAAAGCACCCAAAACCTTCCAGTTAGAGAAATGAGAACCTGCAGAACATAGATAGTGGCAAGAGAGCTCAGTGTTCTTACAGGAACAAGCTCATAGGATAACAGCATTTCCCACCTTTAAGTACAAGAAGGCCTTGGGAAGTAAAAAAAAGAAAAAGAAGAATCATAAACTAATAAAGTTTGGTTTCCTGTGGATTATTGTCATTACTGATTGCAAGGTACAACTGAAGTATTTCCCTTTTTAGGGCATTTCTAGGTACTGTTTCACTGTTTCCTTGGCTGCTTAATAGAAACTGTTCACTTTTTGGCTTTCCCACTGTGGGAATCCTAAAATGGTCCTCCACCACCCACCAGTTGCTGAACTGGATTTGACAAGCCATGAAGATAGATAAGGATTAATAGATACATACATTTACAAGGACATAAAGAAATGTGTGTAATGTGATCACTCTATCAAACTAAAAATATTTTTTCAACTTTCAGAATAATTTGTGATTATTTTTTGAGGTGAGGCAGGGTGGTGTCACTGCTTATTTTATCCAAAACTTTTAATATATCATATAGTGTATTTACACATCATGAAAGTATATTCAGAATAAAATCCCTCGTTGCCAGTGATTTAAGCTGTCAAATAAAAAAGGTATGCTGCTATCTAGCTGAAGAAATGTATTAGCATGCGGAAAGCAGTGCTGTTTCCTCTGGGAGGTTTTAATCAAGCCTCTTGTACTGATTGAGATGCAGTGCTCAAAAGTGAGAAAAATTATTAACAAAATCAAAAATCTAGAGCTTTTTTTCACGCAAGCATTCATCAGTATATCTTATGCAATTACATAGCCAATAAATCAACATAGCCTCTAAATGCTTCAGTCATGGTGTAAATATCTTAATGACTGAAACATCGTCACGCATGAATAATTTATACCTGTATGATTCATTTTTCATATCCATGCTTTACTTCAGCATGATAAACTAATCCTTCTCTGTCAGGGAATGTGTGCTTGATTATTGCCTTCTGATTTCTCTTCCTTGTGTTTCTTTTCCACAGTTAGATACACTCCATTTCTTCTCTTCTGGTTTCTCTAATGTAGTTATCTTATTTATTCATCCCGTCTGCCTTGGTTTGCCTTCCCTGTGCATTTCAACAGGCACCTGGGAAATAACACCAGTGCATAAGCTGATCATGCATTTTTCAAGTAACTCTGGAGCAGCATTTGGAAAGATTTACTCATTCTCAACAGAAATTTGCATTTACTTTCGTTTCCTTACCTCAAGGAAATCATTACAGAAAGAACTTGCAGTAGGCCAGTAACAAGGTGAGCTTTGGCGTTTTCTGGATTGATGTGAGTTCAAACCTTTGTCACAGTACTGATGACAAGTGGGTTTTGAGTCTTCTCTCCATGTGTTTGTAAACACAAGCCGTAGCTCCAAAGACCACTGGAATATTCAAGAAGAAATATAATTGTTTCTTGGCACAGGAATGGGAATCAGGGATTCTTTAATTCTGCTTTGCTGCACTTGCTTATTTGGCTGGATGCAAGTCATCGCCAAGGCATCTAAGACAGGAGTCTGATTGTTATAGTCTCCTCCTCTATTTACTAGAGAAAGAGGGGTAGCTGCTGAGGGCAATTCATCCAGCTTTAAAGCTATTTAGTGCCTGAAACTGCAGTCAGGAATGCTTCTGGGTGGACTCACTTTTTGGATCACAATATAAAGTTTGGTTCAGATTTATGGAGCAAGTTATTTTGAGTAGTACCTGTGAAAGTTCAGCCTATAAAAAGACAGTCCCAGTTGGGCACAGAAATCAATCACACTGATTTCATGGGCACTTTCAATCTCCCCTTCAAACCCTCAGATTTCTAACTGGAACAAAGACGAGAGGAATATAAAAACTATTTCAAGTTAAAGGGGAAAAAGGAGTTCTGTATCAGTTGACTGATGCTTTACTGGTGTTGTATGGTTTTCTATCCAAGTACCTTTTTAAACTTCATTTATATATTCGGTTTACCTACACTGTACTCTCTATCTAGGAAGAGCACCTTAGCTGATCATTAACCTCTCATTCCATTTCTTGTCTCACTGTATAACTTGTTAGTTTTTCTACAATAATATAGTCTTTCATAATACTTTTCTTGTGTCAGAATTACATTTTTGGACTGATTTGCTAGATTTAATACTGAATGGATATTTATCTTGTCCTCCATACTTTGAAGCCCAGCTGCAGTTCTTTTGCAGTTTCAGTCTCAGGGTCTTTGAAGAGCCGTCACAGTTGAACATTTTCCTAGTATCGTTACAGCAGGATCCAGTACCATGTGAATACAAATATCGCCTGCAACAAGATGTTTAGTAACTTTGCTGCAGCATAAGTCTTGGCTTACTCATTTTTGCTTATTCTTATTGCAAGCACCTCCAAAGGCATCTGATATCACTTTCTTTGTCATGGTCTTTTTATGCCCTAAAGAACACCTTCACTTACTTATCTTAAACCATAGAGATCTGTTTGTGATCAGTGGGTATCAGTTAGTAGGAGTTCTTAGGCAGTCTCCAGAATGTACTTAACCCTTATCGCTGCCTGCTTTGTTTTGGCATTTAGGAAGCAGCCTGCTGTCCTTTTTATTTGTTCTGTCCAGCACACATTGGGCATAGTTCCCTGCCACAGTCATCAGTCATGACTGTTGCTGCCTCCTATTTTTCTTTCTTTTTTCAGTGCTGGTCATTTACTACCTATACCCTGTTGCAAGGCAGTATTTTATCCAGTGACAGGATATTACAAGAATGTTCTAAACCTCCCATGCATTTTGCTTTAACACCTGCCGTTTCTATCTGTCATGCTTCCTGCACTTCCTCCATTTTCTGCTAAACTCTCCTTTCTTTTTGTAAGGAATTTCTGATAGACCCTTCCTTCGCCTTCTTAATTTATTATATCTGCTATCCCCAGACTTTCCCCTTCTTCTAAAAATTAACTTAGGATTCTTCTGTAACATATTCACCTCAGTTAATTCTTTTTCATATTTGTTTCTACTTTTTTATTTATACTGATTCTTCAGCATGCCTATTTTAAATTCCAGGTGGTTTTTAGCTTAGTTGTGCAAGAGAATAATTCCCACACATCCTGGTTCTGTAACCTGGTCTATCTCGTTCTGACATACTCAGAAGCTTCCCAACATCCCAGTTTCACAGTTCTCCTTATGCTTTTATTGGTTTCAACAGTAAAAACTGATTCTTAACACCTAACCTGATGTTATTCCAGAAACTCTTCGTGTGTTATGTTGTCTGTGTAGAGGTTTTATGGGGGGAAATATGAAAGTGGTGCAAGTACCATATTAATGTGATACTGATATATTTCTTCTTGTCTAATTTTAACAGATTCAGTAGCAACGGCATCTGGACCATTGCTAGTTGAAGTTGCCAAAACTCCTGGTGCTGCTCTTGGGGTTGCACTATCTACCTCGATGTGCTGCAACAAACAGGTCATTGTCATAGACAAAATCAAATCTGCAAGTATTGCAGACAGGTGAGTGTGGCAGAGGGCTGGCACTGTAGGTCCATACATCCATTTTATTTCTGCTTTTGTTTGGTTTGGTTTTAAAGAAACCCTTTCCTCCCCCCCTCCCCCCCTTTTTTTGTATATAGAATTGATGGAACCAGATGCTCTCAAGGTTGCTAGGTCTTAAAATTAGCACTTTGTCAGATTGTTGTTCCATACTGTCAAGTTTAAGACTTCCAGGGCACCGTTTACTTTAGCTCGTTCACATAGTATTCAATGACATAAGCCAGCCCCCATGTAATATGTGACTGTCTGCTCGCATTATGCAACACAGAAATTTAGAGGTCTGTTCTGACTATTAAATGTAATGCTGCAGTAGAGATTAGTGTTTAAAAAAATAAATAACCCACTGGAATTCTTAAAGTAAGCATACAATACGGAACAGCTGTCAGGGGAGGTAAATTTCGAGGCTTTGCAACCTTGAAGTGTTCTTTCAGAATATATCATTCATTCTTGTGGCATAGTAAAATGGAACTCCTTATGTCTGGATTTTTTTATAGATATTTTAGAATACGATTGAGTTAGTAGGAAGACTGGCTTCTGTACTTTGGAGTTATTTTGCAGTAATTTTTCCACTTCATTTAAACCTTTAAATAAAACCATTTAAACCATTAAAAAAAAAAAAGATAGATATTTTTCCCCAGTGGTCTTAGCCTCTGTTAACAGAGCTGTAGGATCTTTTCTGGGGTGCGTGTGTCTGTATGTATTTAAACATATACAGGATATTTATTTATACATCTAAAAAACCATCTTTAAATATTACTTTTCAGCAGCAAATTTCTCCTGCATGTCCCCGGTCACCCTACCTTGTAACTCCTCTTTGACAATGGTGCTTATGGTAGCACCCACTTGTAGCAGTGAGTCTACAGCTCCTCTGTGGGCTTTTCCCTACAGTAGAAACTTTAAGAGTGGCAGCCATTGATCCAGGGGTGTTCTCCAGTTCAATGGTGCAGGATGCTTTAATTTTCTCCCTCTGTTTTTTCCCATTTCACAGGGGGTAACCAATTAAAGGAGCTGTCCACTTGACTGGTACGTCGGGATGCTGACTGCTGTGTTTGCATTTCTCAACTCATCCAGTAGCCAGTCTCTTAAGTGCAGCGAGATTTAGCAGATAGCCCCCTCCCCACCCCACTCCTCAAGTCACCATGCTAGCCCTGGTTTCATTATTTGTTTGACTACTGCATAATTTCATCGTCATTTACAGCTTTTGTACTAATAAATGTTTGAACTATAACTCAAAAAATGATGAACTGGGTGCTTGTGTGAGGGATATGTGACCAAGTTATTTGAATCTCCTTAAGCTCTTCTCATTTTATTCTGCTGCCATTCACACATATTTTTATAGTCAGCTACCCCATTCCAGTCCTGTGAGTGATGTCTTGGCATATACTGTATTAACTGAATTGTTTTTAAGGTTTGTACTAATAGATATAAAGTCTGACCAGTGACAGTGCCTACAAAATACAAATTTCTCTCAAAAAAAAGAACACGCTTATAGTTGATATGACTATTTTGAAGGCAGTGAAACTCATTTCCCAAGTGAAGAGCATACCTGATCTTACCAATTTTTTCCCCTTTTATTTAGATGTGGTGCATTACACGTAGGAGACCACATTCTGTCCATTGATGGCACCAGCATGGAGTACTGTACACTGGCAGAAGCAACACAGTTTTTGGCTAATGCAGCGGATAATGTCAAACTTGAGATCCTTCCTCACCACCAGACACGGCTAGCACTGAAAGGCCCAGAGCACGGTAAGAGGTTCTGCAGCACCCAATACCCCTTTCTTTTTCTGTCTTTTACTTTGCCTGCCCTTGCTGAATGGTCAAGAAAGCTATTGCGGCAGTTATGTTATAATGTTTAAATGTTGTTTCAGCTCCCCGGGTTATGCTTCTGCAGTTTCTGAGAAACTCTGTATTTTCTTGGCCTTAACGTACCCTCTGAGATTCCTATGGATAGAGTGGGAAATGTTTTACTGAAAAAGGGCTCTGCACACTTGTAGATGAACATAAAAACACCTGTTGACTCTACTGTTGCAGTCATTGGGGGAACAACTTCAGTGAATAAATCTCTAAATTGCTTCCTAAATTTAGAGAGGAGAGAAGAACCACAGATAACTTCTTTTCAGCTTATTGCCTTGGTAGTCTGCTATGACCACTTACTTCATTAACACCTCTTCTCCCCTAAAGTACCTAAAACAATTTTTTTTCTTCTTAATTGCATTATTAGTTATTGCCATCATCTTTTAAAGTACTTTGGAGATTGCTTCATGGGTTCATTGTCAGTGCTTTTGAGAAAGGTTTGTTTGGAAACAGTTCCCTAGAACCCAGCCCTTCTTCACAGTGGTATTTATTTTGTACCCAGCATGCTTGAAGAAAACGACTTTCCATTTTCAAATTGAATACATACAAAATGTCATAGTATTTGAAGATGGCTGCTACCTGTCTTATTCTCTGTCTAATCCTAAGAAAGTGGCTAATTCACGATGTTCATAAATTCAGTCTATAATGTCACATGTTGGTAGACATAAAAGAAGTAACAAAGGTTATCAAATACACAGACAACAAGTACCTGTGTTACAGCATGAACCAGTGGTACCATTTTATAAGCCTGTGATACTGTGCTTCTACCTCCTTTAGACCAAGACATGATTTCTGGGGCTTAAAAATGTCAGTAAAGGTAAATGCTCTTTGACATCTAAGATCCAGACTGTACCTGGGTAAGCAGTGCTCTAGTCAGTTTGTCAGAATGGTGAATATTGAACCAGTGGCTGACAAAAAGCCTGGTTTCTCCAGGACCTGGATGAAAAGAAAGTAACCGTTATGATACTGTGTTCTCCCTTTATTCACCAGCACCTCTTTTTGCCTTTCTGCTTAAGCCAGTTAGAAAGGCATAGGAGGAAGGATTCATACTGGAGAAGCAGGACGAGATACGGACTGAATTTTCAATATAGAATCATAGAATCACCAGGTTGGAAGAGACCCACTGGATCATCGAGTCCAACCATTCCTATCAAACANCAGGCTAACCACCCCCAGCTCTCTCAGCCATTCCTCTTAGGGCCTGTTCTCCAGCCCCTTCATCAGCTTTGTTGCTCGAATAAACTTCAGTTATGACAGTATGTTGCAATCAGAGCTTTCATTTTTTTGAAGCAAAAATGTCACACAATAAATCCTTGGCTGGTTAAAGAACTCTCTGAAGAATGTTTCTTTTGGGAACATGAGTATCAAGGCCAAAGATTTGTGTAGATGATTGTATTACTTAAAGCAGTTTGTTTCTTAACCGACATTTAAAGCAAATTGATGATGTTAATGTGCTAATCACCTTGACCCAGTGTAGATGCTTAGGAAAAGCAATGCTCTTACCATGCCAGAGGTGAGAATTTGCCATTACAAAATCATACCAAGGGGATCTGCCAAAGCTAGGTAGGCACATCTTTTGGGGAGAAGTCTCCCTAAGGTAATAAAGCTGCTTTCTTAAGTAAGGCAGAATAACTGGGATGTTTACAGCCCTTCCCAGTGCCTCAACAGATGGTGCTACTCCAATATCACGACCAATTTGATATGTAATACGCTTTATGAAAGCAAATACCCTCTTGGAAATAACTTTTCATCAGGTGTGGTACAGCCTAGATGCTGCAGAGTTTGAAAAGCACCCTTTATGTGTCTGGGACAAGCTGAGTCATTATGGCTGTATTTGTTGAGTTCAGTTATTGGTCTTCCAGGAACACATTAGGAATTTAAAATGGCCAAGAAAGTCAGTATATAAAATAAATTGAAATTTTAGCCCTAAAATAAAATGGAGAGCACTATAAAAGATCAGATTTTTTTTTCAATTTTTTGTCATGTACACTACGCTGTTAACACTCATTTCTCTTGCTGCCCCATTAGTTTTATGTTCACTGTACACAACCCTGGGTTAGAATAGCTCAAATTACTTCTAAATTGCTATGGTTACACATGATAGGATTTTCTTTTACAGAACTTTTGTTGAATTGGGATTATCCCTCTATAAGCTGAGCAAACTGAATTTGTGTACCTTTCTACTTTGTAGGACATTTTTATCTCTACTCTCAATGTGAAACTAAAACATTAAAAAAATGCGGACTACCAGATAACTTCCTGCAGGAAGCAATCTTTTTAATTAAACAAGGCTCACAGCAACCTGAAAAGAATGAAAATCCACCTGGCCACACTATTCTTATCAGATTTTAATTTTTCCACTATAGTTACAAAGTTTGGAAATGTACAGATAATCAGAGAGTCTGAGAAGACTTGATAGGTCTCTAAGATACATATGGCCATATCAGGGCTCGGCTGCTGTTTCTGGGACTTCTCTGACTGATGTGCGATTTACTAAAGTGTCTGAAGTGGCTGGTGCCGGTGGATGAGACACCTTGAGGTGTGATGCCAAGTATTCCTCCTAGTGCTGCTGTTGCACCCCACCCTTGCCTTTGTTACTTATTTAGGGGAGTGGGAGAAGAAATAAATCTTTTGATTCAAATACATGTCAGGGCACAGCTGGGGTGCTCTCAGGGAGAGTGCAAGCCTAGGGCATCCCAACCTAGCATGCAGGGCCAGGTCTGGCAGTGTTGGGTCTACCGGAGTCCCAAGTGTCTTACAAGGCTGTGGGGACGTGGTAAGTCCCTACACTGTGCTTTTCCTCTCCCTTCCTTGCTGTGTACTCCTCACTGTAGTGACAGGCATTGCTTTAAGTCAGAGGAAGGTTAATATAGTCAGACAATTGGCAGATCATCCCTCCTGTAATATGAAGTGAAAGAAAAGGATAGTTTTTCTTCTGGCACTGTGCAGGGCTTGCTGTGCTGCCCTTTTCATGCTTGTTTTGTCTCATGGAATAAGATGTGAACACAAGGTGTGGGGCCAACCTAAAGAGTCAAGACTCTTGGCTACTGTTAAATGTCCAGTATGGGGTCATATGCGTTTGCAGCCATCACATTTATATCAGATAGCAGAGAGATGCAGAGGTAGCAGAGCTCATGGGCCAAAGACTGCAGCTTGCATTTCATAGTACAAGTCAATTCCTCAGTGGCTTAAAGACAAAAATTTAGTAAGTACTTCCCAGTTTGAAGTGCTCCTCTACTGTCCTCTACTGAATTTAGTGTTGAGTAGCCTGTATTAATTGCAGGCTGACTTCAGTCATTTCCTTTTAATATTTGACACATTAACTGAAATGCATCCCATTCTGTTGGTAAATACTGACCTTCCCAAACTCCTCCTATGTGGAATCAGCAATCAAATATGGTCTCAGATTTCATCCAGGAAAGGATGAAGCTCAGGTTTAAAAAAACCCAAACATTAAATTGCACATCCAACTAATCAATAAGAACTCTTTCTTTATTAAGCAGGCTTCAGAATAGAATTTTTCTGTGGCTAGCCCAGGGAATTCATTTACTGCACAGGACAGCATAAAGCCAACAATAGATGGTGCCAAAATTAAAATGTCAATGCAGTAAATTGAAACGACTGGCAAGTAAACATCTCCATTCTAGGCAGCACTGTGTATAGTATCTAGTTGGTCTTTTTAATGTAAATGAATGCAAGGAGAGACTTATTAACCTTCAGTTGGTCATATGTAATACATTAGTATTTTCTAAGAAAGTTTGCAGTCTTAGCTCCTAAAGCCAGAGTGAGATTGGAAATTGATTTAGTACTAATCTTTTTAAAAACAAACACAAGAAAACAAAACAAAAAATGATCAGAAGTGTTTATTCTGTGAAGAAATATTAGTTCTGTTCCTTAAGTTAGTACCCTCTGGTAAGAAGACATGACCAGGTTATTTATTATTTCATTTTGTTTTACTTTAAATTTATTTTCAATTTCTTTTCTTTTTTTTTTTTAATTTGTGCAATTCAGTTACTTTTCCCTCTTCTCTGGTCCTTTTGTTTTCTGATTTTCCATCATCCCTTCATGCGGGCAGTGAAGGTTCAAAGAAGCAACAGGCAACTTACCGGGTATTCGTGTGCCAACAACCACAGCAGCCTTCTCACCTACCACCATTATAACACCTACCACCCTGACCATTGCAGGATGCCGGCCTTGAAATTCCAGAAAACACCTCCTGAACAAAGCCTTCGTAATGTTCCATGGTTTTTCCTGCTGACATATTCTCTCTTCCTCTTCTTCCTCCTCCTCTTCCCTCTCCTTTCACTTATACTTTTCCCATTTCAGGCACTAAAACCTTTTTAGTTTTATGGACGCTACACTTTTTCATAGCCATGCAAAGGTTATTTCTGACACTTTATGCCTTTTCCTTCCTTTAACAAGGCAATCTTTTTAGACAGGAAAAGGCTTGAAAATTCTAAATGAATCGGGTTTTCTGCTGTATGATTAGACCATTACATTTGAGTAGTGTATAGAAAGCACAATATTTGAATGCAAGGCATTGCTTACAAATCTTTTGTCAGAAATCACCTACTACAAAAAGCCATTTCTAAAATCAGTGTATCTAAACATATTGATCACATTGGTTCATGGATATATGTCAAAAATCTAATTTAACATGCTTTGCATAAAATAAGTTGTATACTATGAATGTACTTCTTGTATCTACAATACTTTTGTTAGCTTCCAGCAGGTATTTTCATGAAAAGCTGGCTATACTTTTACCTGGAGTCACCTATGTGGTTTAATGTCTTCATTGTTGGAAATGCACAAACCATTCCTGTGCATCATACACATTGTTTTTTTCATTGATGAGTTACAGGCATGTGCCGCACTCTTCCATGAAGACTGAGTGCTGTATGCCAAGTGTTTGATTTCTTACAGCAGCTTTGGTGTCTTCATCCTTCTCTCCTACCTCCATGAGTGCATACAGCCTGAGTTCCCTGAACATGGGGACCTTACCTCGCAGCCTCTACTCCACCAGCCCACGTGGGACAATGATGAGGCGGAGGATGAAAAAGAAGGACTTCAAAAGCTCCTGTAGGTGGTAACAGCATTTCCTCAAAATGTGCAGTGAATGGGTGGAGGAGGGGGAAGATACTGAAAAATGGTACAAAGTACCTTAATTAATATATTTGTACTAGGCAGAAGGGAGAACAATTGGAGTTTCTGTTAGATGTAGGGAAACATCAGCATAAAAATGTCCAAAACAAAAATGAGATTAGTAGAGGCCATGCGTTTAAAGCAATGTTTTCTTCAAACAATCCTACAAGAGTTCATGGTCATACCATTCCTAAAGTGATTTTTAAAATTCCTTTTTCAACTCTTTCCCATTTTCATTAGAGAATAAAATCGTAGCTGAATAGTCACAAACATATTGCTGATAAGCTCAGCTATCGTATTACAGAAGGAGAAGAGCTTGACACAATACTTTCTAGGTAGTGTTAGTACTTACCTCTACACCACAAGCTGTACAGTAGCCTTGCTTCTGGCCACTTTCTGGGGTTCAAAGCATGATTTTCCCATGAGTCAGTAATTTCCGAAGCCAGGACTGATAAATTTCAGTCTATTCTACTTTGCTTAGTGCAAAGTATTCAGTGGACTGGAGAGAGTATGGCTATCTCAATGTGTTGTTTCCCAGACTCCGTATGAGTACTATCTCTCCTTTTGGCTTGTCCACCATCCCGTGGTGCTCAGCAGCTCAGTCCCTCCAGAACAAGAAAGTGAGAACTGCTCTGTAAATCGTCTGTGCCAGCTAATTATGCTCATAGATCCACTAGTCTGAAAAAACTGAGGTGCTGCATGTTACGACACTGCTGCCCAGTATTAAAGATTTCCCATGGTCATAGCAAAATAAGAGCGACCAGCAGCCTCCGACCAAGCCCAACCACTATGGAGCTGAGAGGAGACATTTGAGTGCGGTACTCAGGTTTTGCTTTCTTGCAGTTTTTTGTTGCTTGCTTGTTCTTACTTCTTTTGTAAAGCAAATATTTTTGCATAACATTTGCCTGTAAGTGCATTATTTTATTTTCAATCTGATCAGCCATTTTTCACAACTCATCTGTTGACTTATTAGCTTCTAATGCATTCTTTCAGGTCCTGAGAAAGTAGTGTGTCCATCCATGCTATGGTATCAGTAGGAGCCCAGCTCTTATGTTTCCTCACATGCATATGAGAAACAGAAGTAATGTTATGTTAATACTAACTTATTTGAATGGTAAAATCATGGTTGGTACAAAAATAGTTCTTCTGCCCCATCCCAACAAAGGACTGCTAGTCCTGAAAGCTAATCCTGTTATAGAACTTGGAGATAGCTGTTACTTGTGTTGTTATATTTATCAGATATTTTTTCAGTTAAGGAAGCCTTGCCCTGCAATTTGCTGTACTGCAAGAGCTCCAAACAAGGCCAGTGGTGTTAGATTCAAGTGAGACAGTCACACAAGCATTGCAGCCCACCTGAAAGGTTCCTCAAGTCAGAAGGACCTGGGAATGACAGGCTACTGTGATTAAACAAATCTCTCCCTAGGAGGAATTAGGATAAGTCTTTTTTTGTGGGGTAGCTTATTGCATATTTGCATTGTGAGGTATGGATGTAGAGCAGTACAAAATGTGTGAAGTTGCTTCCATCAGTGAGTGAGGCTGTGCTGCACTACAAACAGTGACTGTGTCAGCAACCCTGAATCAGAGCTGGCTTTGGAGGAATTGGCTGGCCAGCCAGGCTTACGAGCTCTTTCTGTGAGCTTGTTTTTCAGCCCATGCAGAGTTTCTTACTGCTGTTGCTAGACTTACACTTTTGACTGCAGTAAGAGCCAGCTTGAGAGTCCCATACTGGACTGAATGTGCTACAAGTGACCATGATAGAGAATGACTGGTCCTGTACCCATCTACCATCCATTGACAGGACTTGGAGAACCACTTACCTCCCTTTGTGGAAGACTCATGAGAACCAGGTAGTATCAACAGCTGTCCTTTTCATAGAAAAGTAATAGCAGGCTCTCTTAATTTTAGTGATTTTTTTTCTTTAATCCAGTTGGATAATTTCAGCACTTTATTAATGTAAAATTTTTAGGATGTCATTTGGGAAGAAAAGAATGTATTGGTAAAGAGTGCTGTTAAGTTTACATTGCCAGTTCTTTGGGAAAATTTGTGTAACTTAATGTGATCATGCCAAAAATCTTGATGCTGAAGTGTGATGGTACAGGGGAATGACAAGACTTTTATGGCCATAGTTTTGTGGTCATTGTGTTAGTCACATAGATTTTTCCAAACACATAGCTGTGAAAACTGGAGGCATACCCTGCTGTCGCATGTTCTATTTATGCCATTTGTTTTCCACTTGTATTGTTCCTGTGCTTTTAAAAGCAAGGTACTCATTGTGGAAACACTTAGATTATTATCTGGTTAAAGTTTATATCCTGAGGTATTTTGTACTTGGTCTATATTAGTAGCTGAAAGTAAGACAGTTTTGTACCAACTTACATGATAGTTACTGGGGCTGCATATCTGAGGTTATAGAGGGTCTTAGATCATAGAATCATAGGACAAGCAGGTTGGAAGAGACCCACCGAGTCATCGAGTCCAACCGTTCCTATCGAACACTAAATAGGTGTCCATGGCTGCTGTTTTTCAGCGCATATGAGTTAGTTGCCACCAGGAGGAGTAGTGAACGTTTTGCAGTTTCTCAAGGGTCAGAGCAGAAGACTACAGGCTATAAGAATCCATATATATACCTTTAAATACATCTTGCTCTGCTTTTTATTTGACTGTA
Organism: Piaya cayana; assembly: GCA_013389865.1. Lineage (NCBI taxonomy): Eukaryota > Metazoa > Chordata > Aves > Cuculiformes > Coccyzidae > Piaya > Piaya cayana. The sequence goes on from WAAB01015572.1 coordinate 245,826, forward strand.
AGAGTAAAAGAGACAAGTGCATCTGATTCTAATTCAAGGTTATTCCTTACAGAACTGCATAGTATAGAGTAAACCAGCCCCCTGGACTGTTGCTAAGAGTTGGATGAAAACTATATGAGTAGGCTAAAATATACCCCTAGTAGTAGCAACCAAGGTTCACTGGAATCGAGTATACATTGATGCCCCCTTTTTAAGGCAATAAGGCTGCATCCTGACCTGTAAAACTTAGAATCTGTCAAGCAGACAAAAAAAATGGCAATTATTGTTGAGTTACAACCTCCAGCATGCTCTAAGATATGGTTTGGACCACCTGTGGCGTTTTATGGAGGCTTAGCAGACAGCTGTTACATGGTTTGAAAAGGGTATTTTCATCTCTGATGGATTTTGTTCCTATTCCTGTTTTGTTTTCTTTGGGAGTGGAAGTAGTTCCTAGTTGTCACTTTTAAGTGTCCACATCATCAACATATTTATGAGGGAAAGTTCTACATCCCACAAACAGTAACTCAATTTCCTATTGTAAATTAAATCTTTAATTGTCCTGAAAGTTTAAATAAACATTGTAAGAACATTGGGCCCCTGACTGGGCATTAGAAAGAGTAAGAAAGTTAGAGTCAGCTAGATGCCTACTGCCGAGGAGGAATTGACACATAAGTGATGGGAAGCAGATGCTAATAAATAATTGTTGCATGACCTGAAAGAAAGGGAAAATGGAACTTCTCTGAGCCTCAACTCTCTGCGTTTTGGTATTTCTGCAAAGCATGTTAGGGGATCTGGTATTATATTGACTCTGAATTTATCTGGTTTAGTCATATTAAAGTATGCCTTTCCAGCACTGAGGGCTGGAGAAACATATTTCTCACATGCAGTAAATACTAAAGCTGGTGGCCATTTCCAAGAACAGATTATTAGGATTCACATTTGGATGTGCACATGTCTTAGTGCAGATAACAGTTAGAAGGAAAGTATTGAGTAAGTGAAATAAACAATTCTTGGAAAAGAAAATGAAAACAAGATGTGAGTGAGAATTCACAGTAATTTAGAAAAGACAGTTTCAGAGTTGAAAGGAGCTTTGCTGGGAGAAAAGAGAAAATTATGAGTGTCAGTTGTCATAGGTGACTGTGCTGCATTCATCAGATTTTATAGTATTTCAGAGTAGAAGTCTAATGCTTGTAGCCTCAGGGTGTGGGAGATACTTATACGACTTCTGACAACTTTGTACAGCTGTGCAAATATCTTCTATAGTAAAAACAAGAACTAATTGTTTTCCTTATATAAGAAAAAAAATCATAGTTATACCATCCCTCACATAAAGCTTGAATTTTTGTCTAGTTCTTAGTAGCTACTGCAGGCAGAAATGGGTCATGAAGGAAATTAGAGGTGGAGAGGCAATAGTATATATTTATGACATGAAAACTTTCAGAATCCTCCTCATTGGAGGAATATCACTACAATACCATACTCTTACTTTATTAGTCTGAGCAAGAAGTGAAAAAAACTCTAGTTTCTGTGTATTACATAACAAAAGGCAGCAATCTGCCACAGGGGGAATTAAATGAATGATATAATAGACCTTTAGGCAGAGATTGAAGAACCAAAGGTTCAGTCTTCTCCTTTTCACAGGTGATAGCATTGAATCTCAGTGCTGGTTTTATCTTGATTTGTTCTGGAACACAGCCTATTCAGAACAAAAAAGAAGAGAGAGAGGGGTAAATCAGTAATACAGAAGTAGCTCTCTGTGTTTCTTACAGAAGGGTTCCCTGGTTCCTTTTTTTTCTTGCATTTTCTTAGTTGTATTGGTTGCTAAAGCAGAGAGGTTCATTTAACGTACACTACCCAGTTAGCCTGACAAGTTACTGATGTGTAGTAAACATGTACAGCAGGAGGACATCCTTATTGCAAGTAAGCCTGGGACATGTGCTTTGTTGCTAACAACAGTGCAATCCTGTCAGAGGTTTGGAAGAGCCCATAGGAATCAGCCTGAATAACAGCTGGGCTTAGACTTCCAGGTCCCTTAGCAACTGTGAAAGTTCTACTCATCCACATCTCAAACCTAATGCAAACAGAATTCAAGGATGTTCTGAGATTTTTGAGTGGGTATGTCAAAAACATTTATTTTGCTGGGTACAAGTACTATTTCTTTGCATTATACCATAAAACCAGATGTTTTCTATTCTCTTGTGTGTTTTAAATATTTATACATAATTTATAAACTTTAGCCTAAATTGACGTTAAAAGAGACATTTCATTGACTAGGTTTATTGTAGAGATCAGTTTTCTCAAAGAGCAATGAGATTTCTGCTGTGTAAGAATGTCTTTCCTCCTGGTCTGCTCTGTTTTATAGTGTCTTTAGCCTCTAGCACCGTTGGTTTGGCTGGGCAGGTCGTCCACACAGAAACCACAGAAGTAGTGCTGACAGCTGACCCCGTAGTAGGGTTTGGAATACAGCTCCAGGGTAGCGTGTTTGCAACTGAGACCTTGTCTTCTCCACCTCTTATTTCCTATATTGAGTCTGACAGTCCAGCAGAAAGGTGAGGCTCTTTCAGTTGACTAAGTGTGTTTTGGTGAGCTTTCCTCGGGGTACTTTGGACTTGCTGCTTTCAGTCTGTGAAAAATTGCAGAGAAATGTGGCAGTAATAAACTGTTTGTTCTGACAATGATATTTCATGTGCTTGATCAGCTATTAGAAGAATAATAAGCACCAGTATTTTTATCATCTGGAGTCCTTCAGCAGGAGACTGGAAACCATATTCATGCGAATGATTAAAAAAATAAATCAGAAGCCTTGCAGAAGTCAAAATAGTAATAATTCAGTATGCCCTGGGGCCATATCAACCTGCCATATCCACCTCTGTTCAGTTTTGGTACAGAACCAAATTTTAGGGAATACCAGAGTTTTGGTTTACTCATTATTTCATTGCAGCATTTCAATTGCATTTGTATGCTGCATATATCTTTAATAATGGCATGAGAACAACAGTAGTTGCACAGGCAAGTACTGTCTGCCATTTCAGAGCTACAACACTTGTAGCCCAGAGTCAGAGACAAAGGTGATGTCCACGAGAGGCGTGGAAGCATGAAGGCTCTGCCCCTATTCTTGGGTCCTATCACCTAGAGAGCACCATCCATGCTGGGAGTGCTTATTAGTGTTCTGGTGTGAATCATAGAATCACAAGGTTGAAAAAGACCCACTGGATCATCGAGTCCAACCATTCGTATCAATCATTAAACCACGCCCCTTAGCACCTCGTCCACCCGTCCCTTAAACACCTCCAGGGAAGGTGACTGAACCACCTCGCTGGGCAGCCTGTTCCAGTGCCCAATGACCCTTTCCATTAAAAATTTTTTCCTAATGTTCAGCCTAAACCTCCCCTGGTGGAGCTTGAGGCCATTTCCTCTTGTCCTGTCCCCTGTCACTTGGGAGAAGAGACCAGCACCCTCCTCTCCACAACCTCCTTTCAGGTAGTTGTAGAGAGCAATGAGGTCTCCCCTCAGCCTCCTCTTCTCCAGGCTAAACAACCCCAGCAGCTTCTGTCCTGCTCTGTGCCTGGGTAGACTGTTGAGTCGCTGTGCCACGCTTCTCCTTGAAGGTTACATTGAGTGTGTTTGATATTGCTGGTTCTGTGTGTACAGAATCTGCTGATTGTTTTTTATCATTGTGTACCAAGATGTGGAGTGCTGCAAATAGGAGACAGAATAGTGACAATAAATGGTGTCCCAACGGAAGACAGCACATTTGATGAGGCCAATCAACTGCTGAGAGACTCCTCTATCACCAACAAGGTCACTTTGGAAATAGAATTTGATGTTGCAGGTATGAATATAGTGTTATTCTGTCTTGCAAGAGAAGTGAAGAAATAAATCCCAAGTACACTGCGAGCATTAGGCATCTAAGGTGGAGACTTTCATCTCACATATACACCATTCAGTTTTCAAGTGACCTATTTGAAACCTGTCTTTTTGTACAGCTTTCTCACTTCACGTAGCCCTGCAGCATTTCCGAGCACAAATAGAAATGACAAGTCCTGTAGTAGAATCGCATGACAGTCCCTCCTCTGAGTTATTTTGCAGCATTTTTCTGCCTTGAGATAGAAATATTCTGCTGAGCCGAGAGAAATCCTCTACAGAGCAGCTAATGAAATGTTTTAGTAGACAGATAAGTATTATAAAAAGGTGGATAAGCAGTAAAGTCTGAAGAGTTTTACTTACAGTATATCAAACGAACACTCTAAATAAAATAGAAGTTAATTAACAGAATTAATGAAAGCTAGAAAAATCATTGTTAATGTTGCTGGCAAGTCTTTATTACTACTAATGGTTTTGCTTTCTTCTCTAATGTGTTTTTGCATAGAGAATACACCTACAAAATCACATATTGTGCATATTAACCCACTATCTAAATCGTAAAAACTTCTAAGACTTCTGTGTTCATCTGACAGTAGCACCCTTGATGTCATGAGTCTTGGTTGTGCTCCATTTTGCATAGTGTCCATTTTGCATAGTGTGACTATCGTTAATGGTATTTTAAATCATGATGTCCAAAGCAGGCTAAAGGTTCCTAGAGTAATTCTCTATAATCTTTTAGTATAATATTTTTGAAAAGCCAAATACAATATGTACATTCAATACATAGGAAATTAAATATTATAAAATTAGACAACTGAATCATGCAGAAGTCATTTAAATACACCTGAAGTCACATGTATTTCTGTCCCTAGACTTGTTTGTGCTCTTCCGATTTGCTCAGACTCATACTCATGGTTAGACTCCTCTGCAATATATCTGTTTGTATGTTTCCATAGCTGTAATTCCAGTCACTTCTTTTCAGGCCAAGGCCCAGCCTTTTGCTGTCAGTGATGCCAAAAGTCTGGTTTCAAATAGAGTGCTGTGTGTACAAGTGTTTTTTGCCTCAGTTAGCTCCAGGCACTTCTCCATTAGTGATGTTTTGATTCCTTTTCTTCCCAGCAGATATAAAATCTATGACAGTTACTTTAGCAGACAGTTAAAAGGCCTGAAATCCTTAAGACTTGATCTCCTGTCCTTTTAATTAAAAGTTATCTGCCAGCATTAAAATTTTAACTTGTGCTCACAGAACTTGCATACGAGCTGAAAACCTGCAGTCTCAGCTGACTGCTGGCCCATGCAATGTCTGTAAATTCAGTTAAACCTTAAAAAAAAAAGAAAAATTGAGTTACTTTGAAATTGCCAATAGAGGTATAAATCATACTTGGTGTGTCCTGCTTCCATCAGTGCAGCACTCATGTTTCATCCGTGGCTTGCAGTGCTGATGTGATTTCGTCAATTTACACACATAGTAGCATGCAATTGGAATTGCTGTGCCTCATAAATTATCTAACATTTGAAATATTTTTTTTCATAGAATCAGTTATACCAAGCAGTGGGACATTTCATGTAAAACTACCAAAGAAGCATAACGTGGAACTTGGCATCACCATAAGTTGTAAGTAAAAGTATTTCTTTTTAAGACCACATTTATGGGATAATCTGCAGACAGTAGGTCTTGTATCTAAAGACCATGCTTGTTTTGATATAAACTGCCTTTTTGTTAGCAGTGCTCTCTTTGATAAAATATCATTCTTTAACATATTTATACTCCCTTTCTAGCTGTTAAAGAAACTAGAGGTTTGCCAGGCCTAAAGCTTGACCTGTTCCTGCATGCATAGAGCGCACTTAACTCTTGTTAAAGCTGTTTATGAAAGTAAAGGAAAAAGAAGTCAGAAGAATTAGACCTATGTAAAAATATTTCCATATCTGGGAGTTTTTAAGCCAAGTATGACGTTAACTGTCACAGGCTTTTGCACAGAACCTCACTAAACTCAAGGGTTTCAACAGGCATGAAGATCCACGTATTTTCTGCTTCAGAACCCATAGTCTGAAGATATATCCTCAGTCTGTAGAATTAGTGGTCAGTCCTAAATGCACAGGTCACATGGCAAAATCCTCTTTCACCAGGGACTTGAGAGGTTGCTAAAGAAGACAGGAAGGGTGTGTATTAGTCTATTTCTCAAAACATATTTGTTACTGTTGTTTGAAACCAAAGTGTTTGTATACTTATATATTTTGGAGCAGACAGTAAATGCTGTGTTAGGACTGGATTTTGACCAGGTAAACTGCAGCATGCTGAGTTCAGCCCTTGATGGAAGGAAAAAAAATCCCTATCAAAGTTAATGGCCTTGTGTTTAATGTACTTAATGACAGTGCAGAATGTGGTCTCACTGGAATTAACATTCCCTTATAGTTGTGGCTTTTCTTAGTCTATTAGTCTTTCTTTGGAATTATTCATGTGTCTTGGGGGAAGATTGTGCTTTGACTTATATTCTCAAAGCTTTTACCAGCACAATGGAATAAGTTTAATCAGAAGTACAGCAGGGAACTCAGTGCTAAGAATTACATCTGAGGAACAAATGAGACACACTGCAGGCCTGTTTGCTTGCATTGCACACTTGAATGAGTAATTGTTAGACTCTGTAAGATGTGATGCTTGAAGCAAAATCATAGGTCTACATGTATCTGTGCAAATGAAGATACTGAGAAATGGGAAAACCTGGAGAGAACCTGTTCTATTGAGATGTTATTCTTAGGATCAGTAATGGTTAGTAGGATTGTTGTAAAAATGCAGTCTTTCTACCAATTTGATTTGTGCTGCACTGGGAATTCATACATTCTGTACTTTCTTTTCTGTGTATAGGAGTAAAGTCTGAATGGAAAGCTAATGTTCTTGGATTTTAGTATTTAGCATACCTCTTCCCTAACTTTGCTTACCTTCCTGACTTGGAACTTAATTCCAAAAGTTAGTGCTTTATGTAATCAATGTGACACCTGGTTGGTCTTAGATCAGCTCTTCAAAGTGTATTGCAGTATCTTTAATATTTCAATTAATTTATCTATTATATATAATTATCCACTTATTAATAGTGCTTAAGGCATACAAAATGTGTCTAGGGTTAATTCTTTATTTCATTTTAAAGGTTTTATACTAGTTTGTAAATTTGCTTGATAGAAGTCTTGAATTGCTGCATTCCATTTTTTGCTTTGTTCTGTTCTACCTAATTAACTCTTAAATGAGGCGATGTGATTTGAAGAATATAGGCATTTCATATGTGTTTTGTCAAAGTTATGTCAAGGCACTTTAGCACATCAGCATGCCATTTATTACTGGTATTGTCAGAAAGCTATACGATTTCTTTTAAGAAACAAATACTAAGGGAAACTCATCAGAGCTAGTGTGGCCTGGCTTAAAGAGGAATGGCAGATGAGATAAGGTTAGACTGTTTTAGTGCTCTCTCTTCTCAAGCTAGTGGGCTTAAATACTAAGTGAGAAAGTGATATCTGCCTAAAAACATCACAAATACCTGTCTTGCATTCCATGTCCCCAGTTTAGTTTGGGATTTGGATGAGAACATCAGGAAATGACATGACCTGACCTGACTGACAGGCAAGACAGACATTTTTTGTCAGAAGGGAAATGTAAACCTCACCTTGGGTTGGCACCTGAACATATGCCTATTTTAAAGTCCAAGAGTTTGTCTGAGCGAGCTGCTAGGAGGCAGCCGTCCCGGAAGAATGATTTTTTCCTCTTTCTTTGTGTTGTTTTTCTTGATAATAAACACCAAGTGTGCCTGCTGGGTACTTGAAGACATATCTGAGGTGACACACAACACTAAAAATAGTTAAACTAATGCATAGTCTTTGAAAAACATGACTTGTAATAAGGGAAGATACTAAGCTTCTCTTATTTTCAGATATGCAGGAAATAAGGCAAAGCAAACAAAAAAAATCAAAATCCCCCTAGACAGCAGAAACTCCTAGAAAGTAAGACAGAAGAAAGTCTCATTAGCATCTTTGTTAATGTTAATCCAGGGCAGTGAGTTTTGGATAGTGTATGTCAGTTACTTGGCAGTATACTGGCCTTGCCCATTGCTACCTTCACACACATACAACTTCTATCATCTTATCATTCTTCCCTTATCCCTGCAGTATTGGTCTAATCTTCCCATTAATAACTACTTGCGTTCAATAAAGACCCTGTTTCATACTTTACACATGTAAGTATCAGTATGTTTCATGATTCAGGTAGCATCATTTTCATACTTAGTTACTTAGTTGGAGCAAATAGAGCATCTCAGTTCTTAAAATTACATCATCCAAATAAAGCATGACATGGCTGTGTCCATGTGTATGTGATTATGCTTTTATAACGGACCCATTCCCTTGAAGAAGAATGGCTTTCCAGTCAACCTAGTAGTGTTCAAAACTGTTTCAGTTTGTCAGTGACATTGATTTCAGGCTGTGTAATGGAATATAGATTTTTTTTAAGATAAATTTTTGTGTCACCAGTTACTTTGTCATAGACCATTTTTTTAAAATACATTGAATGATGTCTGAGAAAATTAATTCCTAATACAGTCTGAAAATTGTAGTTAACAGGTCTTTTTTTTTTTTGTCCTTCCTTTTCTTTCTTTCTTTCTTAAGTAAGATTCTGATATCCTTACTGGTAATGAACTGCAGCACCTTGCTTCGTAAATAATCTTTCTGAAGCTAATGAGACTTCTCAGGGAATAAGAAGCTGCAAAGCTGGAAGAATATCAGAATCTCATCCAAGCTATTATCAGTTTTTCTAAGTCATTTAGACTAGTAGATATATTTAAGTCTACTTTATCACTTTCTTATTTCTTAAGAAACAGGCTTGTAAATATGGTCAGATATTTAGATTCAACTATGCAAATTTACCTTATAAAGCATGTTTTTATGTATTTTGGAATTTCACCTAGCAAACTCAGCTTCAGTTTGCAATATTATAAATTATTATCAAGATGAGGCCTGCAGGATCAGCAAGTTTCTCATCTGCTGCATATGAACCAATACTTATGGAACAAAACAGCTACATCAGTCTAATTTTAAAAAGCTCATTCATGTATTTAATAATTGCACTAGCCTTAAAAGCTCTGGTAAATGTTAAACCAGTATTGTGGATAAATGGACTGACTTCATATGAAAAAATATTTCCCATCCCATGAGCATTTTCCTTTGCTTGTTCAGTTTTGTTCAGAGTTTGTTCAAACTCCAAAACCTGAAGCCAGGCTCAGCCTAGGAAGTGAGTTTTGGCTAGGTGGTAGGTGAGATGTCCACTCCAAAACCTGTTTAAGTCACATAGGTTTTTTCCTTTGGGTTATCAGTGAGAGAAGAAATAATGGTTGGTTGAGGGTTTTTTTAACCTAATGGAACAACTGATCTACAAAACTGACAACATTTCACTGAATTTGCTTTCAAGCAGTGGGTGATAGGCAGGGAAAATATGTCTTTACTAGAAAAGTAGGGTGGAGGCCTGGGACAGAGACCTAGATTCATAGAGTAATCTAAAGAGAGAGAACACACAGCTCACTGAAGGTCACCCTTCTAGGTACAACACTAGATTTAGTGACTGTGCAACTTCATGCACTCTTCAGTCCACTTGTAGTTCATCATACAGACTGTGGAAGGTCTCTACAAAAGCTCAACCATAGATGGACTAACAACTGGATGGGGAAGAGAAAAGATGAGATCTTAAGTGGGCAAGCAGAATGGGACAAGGCAAGAAAATGAGTGGAGAGCCATGCAGGGAGTCAGCAGGCAAAGGGAGAGGCTGCGGTGTCACCAGGGGCAGGAAAACCTGGGGCTTGAAAAAGAAGACTGGGCATGGATGAGTGGTAGGGTGCTTTGGTTTTAATTGCTTCTTAAAACCAAAAAGTAATTGTGAAATAAAACATGATCTTGGGGATTTAAAGCTGTATAGTGTCACTTCAAACTTGAGTTGATTCATGAGGATGTCTTTTTTAATTGAGTGGTCAAGTACTACTTTCTCACTGGGAATGTTGCTTCTCTGCTCTCTGGGGAGGGATGAAACAGTATCAAAGGGGATGGAGGCTGCATAACGAGGTAGAAGTTTGCAGAAAGTAAAAGGAGGCATTCTCATGGTCAAGATGGTATAATGATACCCTGGAGAAATCAAGGTGGGGTTTTTTCCCTTTTCTCTGCAACAGAGTTCTGAGATGTTGCTGAAAATGCCAGTAGTTGTGCTTTGGACTAGTATGTACAACAGCTGCTGTGTATGACAAACTATTGTGAGAAATAAAGGCATAGATATCTCAAATTGCTCACTGGAAATTGTCATACTTTGACCTAAATGTTCCTATGTTTCCTTTCCTCATCTCTAAAATCAGGATAATAGTACTCAATCTTCTTGCTGGGACAGCATCTTTTCACTAGTGTTTGGGAGGCAATCTTAGGCTGTGGTGATGTGCAATACAAAAGTTCAAGAGGAAATTAATGATTTTATCTCTGCAACACAACCCGAATAGTTTGTAGTAAGTATGTCATGAGCATTGAATGAGAATAAAAAGTAATAAAAAAAACCAACGTGGTGTAGCTGCTTATTAAGGGCTTGTCAGCATGGGGGGATTCATTTCACACAGAGCTGTTTGCTGCCTACAAAAAGGCTTTCATCCACCAGATGCAATTAATAGTCCAGGATAACTGACAGAAAACTGCTGGTTCACACTTACTCAGTTTTGAAACTGTAATAATACTGTGGGACATATTATTCCCTTTCCAGCCACGTTTACTCTGTGGCTTTACTCTTTGAGCTGTACACTTTCTCCCATTTCAGTTCCTTCCCTCGTGTTTTTGGAGCAGTAATGGGTTGCTTTCTTTAGTACTAGTAATTTTTATAAAGCAGTTTAATAAAAGCTATCTCAATTCTCAAATCTCAGACTGCAGACGTTGGCTCAGAGATTTATAAGGCAACGTAGAGACTAAAAATGTAGAATTGAAAAAAAGTCACCAAAATGAATCTTTATAATTTTAACAAGATGCTAATTGATGAAACAAACCCAAAGAATTCAATTAAATGATGGAGCTGTCATATAAGATACAGTTGGCTCATGGAGTGAAACTATGAAAAACAAGCTATGAAAATTACACAGCTTATAAGAGGTTAATTGCTGTTCTCTAAATTGTAGTATAGACATTTCCTGAAAATGTTGCTGCTTTAAATAAGTTTCTAAAAATTCTTGAAAATCCTTGAACGTCTGTCTTCCAGACTTTCAAGACAGTTAAATTGCAATATAGCTATTTAGCTGTTCTTAAACAGTTCTTTAGACATTCAAAGACTTTCTGGCCCAGAGCAACCAAGGTCAACAAGATCTGTTAGAATATTGTGTTGGAAACGTCACTATTAATACACCTTGTGGTTGCTTTAGGAGAAGATCTGTCATTTTCCATCAAAGAGAAGAATCATGAGCTCCTAGAGTAACTGTCATCAGGATTTTGTAGGCGATCCTCCAGTATGGGTAGCTTTTTAGGTACCTAATGGGACTTTCTGTGGATTAATGTATTGGCCTCAGTACAGAGAACAGAAATAGATGGGGGTGATTGAAGAGCCCTATGAAAAACCATTAGCACTTTCAGGAGAACTTAGCAATCTTTTAATATTAGTACACTCTTTATTAGCAACAGTCCCAAAAGTCAGTCTGTGTTCTGGCCAGAGCAGCTGTAGGTAATATAATTCCCTATGGCAGTGAGCAGGTGCCACACCATTGGCTAAAAATGTATCTTTCATCACTCTCAAGTTCTGAGTCCACTGCTTACCATATCAGATCTTCAGTGCAGTCTTCTGTCAGCAAATGGATCAATCCCCCACAACAATCGATTCAGTGAATCTGCTCCAAGAAATAGACCCCTGGTAGCAGTCAGTCATCATCATCATCTTTCTCTAGAGTATTTAACTGCTTCCTATGCAACCAAAAGTCAAGAAAAGTTGCTAAGCTAATTTCCTAGCCAAAGGAAACTTGTCAAATACTTTTGTATAAGTCATTAAAGACTGACTGTCTGGCTTTGTCAATGACTGGCTTTGTAGAGCAGAGCATCCTTTTAACTATGATGGACAGATAGAAAATGTAAAGTTGTGTCAGATACGTCCAAGAAGAGATGAGTTAGGTGTGCAAGGAGCAGACTGGTGAGGGTTTTACTACTTTGACCCCTGGTGGAACTGCAGGGTTTCTAGTAGGTATTCTCAGTATGAAATGAGGAAGAGTTCACAAAGCCTAAGACCCAGCAGCCACATAGATGGGCAAGTTTACTCATCAAGATAGGCAAATTTATTCCAGAGGAAGCAGCGAGTCACGCTAAAGCAAGCATCCATGTGGTGTAAGCTACATCTATGCAGATGTGATTACTGTGTATGCGTGGCCACTATCCACAGCATGTCATTTGTTGTGAAGTAGATTCCTCCTCCTCACCCAGGAAGCATTATCTACATATCTCTGCAGTAGGAGTGGGTGTAAAAAAACATGAGCTAAGCCCACTCTAGATATTTTGCCAGAGCAGCTCTGTTGGACAAGGATATAATAAAAAAACATGATTTATGACTGACAGAAATATTCTGGCAAAAGATCAGCATTAGTAGTTGTGTTGAAATGTTCTGCCAATAGGAGGTCTTGCTTATGTGTTGTGGCTACATAACATTTTGATAGGTCGCTGGAGCTGTATGGTGATATCTTCTCATGGTTCATGAGAAGAATTCAGACATACCAGGTTAAATTCACTTTGCAGTGGTTACTTCAATTCTGGCACTTTCTACTTTTTAGGGTGTATGTGGTCTTACTAATATGCTGCTGATGGTTGTTTGTATTCATGTATGTATAGTTTAGGGGCAAGGGAAGGAATATGGTACAGGTAATACAGGTAAATAATGTGTATGAAGTATTTATTTAAGGACAGGATTAGCCCATCTAGATAGCTAGAAATAAAACTAGATACTTGTATGTATTCTTTATTACAGCTCCATCCAGTAGAAAACCGGGGGACCCTCTGGTTATTTCTGATATCAAGAAAGGAAGTGTTGCACACAGGTAAGACATTCAAGCCTCCGCTAAAAATCTGTTTCCATTGTGTAGCCAGCCAGACTCAAGTTCAGCAGAGAGAGCTTGTAAGAGTCTACTTTTTTGAGGGTGAAGGGGAAGTGTAAAAAGTAGTTACAAATGGAAGTCCAGTGTATTAAGAAATATTTTTTTTTAAATGTATCTTGTTTCTATAATAATGTTCATACCTTTTAAGATACCTTGCTTTAATGTTGTTAGAAATTCAGGTAAGCTTGTTTGCTTATTCACAGGACGGGAACACTCGAACTGGGTGATAAGTTGCTTGCAATAGATAACATTCGACTTGACAATTGTTCAATGGAAGACGCTGTCCAGATCCTTCAGCACTGTGAGGACCTCGTAAAGTTAAAGATCCGCAAAGATGAAGATAATTCCGGTACTAGCAATGACTCTATTGCAGATTCTTCTGTATTTTCAGGATTTTTAGAACACGGGGTTATTCTTCTGCATTTAAATTTTAGTGAAATGTTTTATTCTAAACATGGCTGATTTATGCTCATGATAATCAGAAAATATCACGCTAAAAAGAATTTCAGTGGTATATGAAGTTTGGAATTTTCTCAGTGGCCACATTGCCTGCAGGAGCTGCACTGCAAAATGAGGTCTTCAGTTTTCTAGGAAGGCAATTTCCCCTTAGGGAAGCCATATAAGGTTGATCTGTCTCTTATCAGTGTAATGAGATTATCTCTGCTTTTAAAGTTGGCATCACAGTTAGCAAAGCATGGATCCCATAGGCCTGATCCATGACTGTTCACGTGTTTCAGGGTAAGCAGGACTTCACACACTGTGCTGGGTGGCTGATGAAGGAGCCAAGTCTGATCAGCCAGTGGAAGTAGTGGAGCAGCCATCGTTTTGCACACCTATCTATTAATATTCCTGGATCTTCCCTATTATGGTTTCCATAAGAGCAGAGTTTCTAGCCGGAGATAATAAAGCAAGTTCTGTTATGCATTCTAGTGGCAGAAGAAGTTTGATTACTGTAACTACCATTACTGCTGTGATTTATATTATAGCATTATAAAAAGCACAAACTGTAGATTCTCTTGTCCTAAGCTTTATACAATCTCACAGCAAAATGACAGTCTGCCACATTTTATTATTTAAAATCAATTGTAACTGTTGATATGATGTTTGGAATGGCACTAGAATCTTCTTTTCCTTTAATCGATTTTGAAAGCAAGCAGAAAGTATCTTTTCAGCATGATCAGTACAAAGCAAAAACCAGTGCATTTAGCACATTGTACAAATTGGCTTTCAGAAGTCAGGTTTGATCTGGCAAAGTGAATGGTCGCTGCTCAGCAGGATATCATGGTTAGGTCCCTGCAGGTGGTGAGGTGGGATTTGCCACACACAGTTAGTCCATCTTGGACAGAGGCTGGCCAAACTGGCCATGGGATGTGCATCTAAAGGGACACCTGACTGACAGTTGCTTTGCAGAACTTGTGAGTTTGTCCTCTGTGTGTTGTGTTGTCCCCCAGCTCCTCCCCCCTTGTGGACTTAAACTTTTTCTAGGACAGCTTCCATTTCCATTGCACTTGGTACTCGTTTTCTGTTGCCATCACTGAAATGGTTATTCCACTCTCCACCCATGTAAAATAACACCTTTGTTCTCTTAGGCATTGCACACTGTAGTAGCTGGTACAGAGTTGTGTCTGAGTGGAGTTCATTTTTCATGGTTTTCTTTGCATCTCTTGTTTTAAAGTAACATCATAGACCTAGATCAAGATTCTCATACAGCTGCAATGTCTTATCCAGACATGATTGGTGCAACTGAACAGATTCAAATTTAGATGAACTGGTACTCAGAGACCTGCTAAACAAAATTCTCTGTACGAGTGGTTCTCGTAACAGATGTAATCAAAAGTATTTGTAGCAAATTTCAGGTACTTTGAAATTTGAAATTAATTAACATGTCCTGAAGTGCTAAATTAAAAGTATTTTCAAAAAACATTGCAGAAGTGTAGCAAAAAGAGTACCTCCATTAAAATAAATTTTGGTTTATTTGCCATTAGTTTATTAATGAATGTCTGTTTTTCTGACAAAGGGAAGAAATGTGCTGCTTAAGCTGAGCAGTAAAAACCATTAATGAATTCCTCAAGAAAGAAAAGCCTGATGCAAATAGATGAGTAGGTGTAGAGTACTCCAATGTAATTTCTAAATCACAGAATGAGATTAAGAGTTAAACTTTTTTTATACACCTTATGGCATACTTTTTATGAGGAGGTGTAGGCAGGCAGCAGGGGTTCTTCCTCCCTGGTTTCTTATTTCCTTGCTGTCTTTCAAACTATTTATATTAATTTTTAAGTATTTCTAGCTTCTAGTTCTGTTTTCTGCCTACAGTTTTTCCTTCCTCTGCTGTCTTTTCAGTTCCTTCCTTCTCCACACAGCTGTATTGGTCTCAGAGTTTTATTCCGCAAAGCCAACAGTGCAGATGATGCTAGGAGCAGGGTAGTACATACGTGGTCCCCAAGACTGTGCTCTTCTTTGCACTTTTGTCAGTTTGATCAGATGCAGCTTTGAAGAGCAAGAGACTGATGGACAAAGCCAGAGGCACAGCAGTGCAGAGGGTCTACTTTCACTAAATGTAGTTTCCAAGAACTGTCCACAATTGTATCACAAGACAAGAAAGAAGGAAAATCTCAAAACATGAGACCCAAAACCACTGAAGTTTGATTGCATTTCCTCCTCAGCGGGAACTACATTTTCAGCAGTTTTTCTCACCTTTTTTTCCCTAACTGAGGAGAACTTTATCAGATTAACTTAATAGCTACCACAGAGCTTTTTGCTTTTGTGGCAAAACTGGCCTTCGTTGTGAATTCAGGCCACATGCATGCCACGTTCTTGGATAGCTCATGTTTCTGCTGCCTGGAAAGAGCACTGAAGAGAATAGTGTAGCAATTTGACATTTGTTGCAATCTGCCATTAATTTCCTTAACTAGGGCTAACTGGAAGACAGATAGTAATGGACCAGTCTCCTTTCCAGTTATTCAGTAAGATATATAAACTTCCTAACTCTCATGTGGCAGAACTGCTATATGATTAATAACTTCTTGTTCTCATACTGTTGATAGCAGAGAAATGTCAGTATTGTGTTGACCCTTAGCAAATACTGGCTATTACATTTTCAATTAGCTTGGTGGATTACTTTCCATCCTTCAGCTCAAGTCTTGTACCATGTCAATACCGCACCTATGTAAACATTATCAATATTAGATTCCAGAGCATTTGTATTTGTTCCATGAATGTTCTAGCAAGCTAACAAGAGCTGCCACTCTTCTCCTCTGCAGTGACAGCTTATGTGCTAGCCCTCTGTATGCCAGCCAGAGGCTTCCCATGGGGTTTGGGGAGTTGGATGCTTCTGGAAGGAGCAAGTCAGATAAATCGTAGTTGATGTGAGCAGTGCCAAAACCACTGACTGTAAACCCCCAACGAGGAATAAAAGGCCAGCACTAGGCATGAACATCCCAGTATTCTTTGCTGAATAAACACCACTATTTCTTCTCTCCTTTGATTCTGTATGTGTATGATTTTTCTTATGTGAGTATCAGGGGGGAAGTAGGAGAGAGTTGGGGTGAGGGGAAGTTAAAGGCCTGAATTTTATGCAAATTGGAAAGGAACAAAGTAACTCCAAAAATATTAGTGTTTCTCCAGCTCTCCTCAAGTACTATGTTCCGCATTAGAATAAAGCAACTCTTTGAACCATTGCTAGCAATGTAGGTATCTTTTTTTTTCCTTTTAAAGTTTATCTGTCTACAGGAAAAGCAATAGGAACGTTTGAATTTTCTAACTTGTCTTGGGTTAGTTCTAGTAGGGCTTATGGAATGTGCATCTTAGACATTTTCCACACTTGGTGAGTCATTCAAAATGTCATTAACCACAGATCTAGTAAAAGTTACCCGCCAGGCCAGGCATCCTGTCTGAATACCAATATCATGAGATTGGCAAGGGACCATTTGTTATTTTGATCTGAGGACAAATCTGACATTTTAAATTTTAAAATATCGCTTCACAACTCAAAAATACTACAGTTGATTCCTCTCTTGCTGTGATATTTCTTTGATAATACATTAAGTGCAAGCACTGTATAAATACAGCAGTCTTTCTCATTGTTGCACCACCTGTCAGGTGTTGTTTCAGGAAAATGCATTGTATTTAAGCTTAGTCAGTGCTGAATTCTTCTCCATTAATGCTGATACTGTGGTTAGACTAAAATGTGTAAATAATGCAAATTACTTCATGCATTATGATGAAATGAAATCTAATGGAGTTATTATTCACTTAGTTGGTAATTTAGAAGCCATTTTTCATTCTGTTACAAAAGCTGAAAACTTGTCCATCAAAACCATGGGAAATATTTTAGGTTCTCTTAGTAAGACGGCTGCTTACAATTCTTTTAAGAGAGTTCAGTTTTAAAACTTCTGAATTATGTTTACTTCTAAATACCTTCCATTCAGTTCAAGAAACAGATGACTACCAGTATTTATACAATAGTAGTAACTTGTCTTTTCTCTAATAATGTGTGCTTGTGGCAAAGAAGGCCAGACCCTCCTGGGCTGTGTCAGTCAGAGCACTGCCAGCAGGTTGAAGGAGATGATCCTTCCCTTCTGGTCAGCCCTGGTGAGACACACCTGGAGTGCTGGGTCCAGTCCTGGGCCCCCAGGTGCAAGAGAAACATGGACGTAATGGATCAGGTGTAGCAAAGGGTCACAAAGATAATGAAGGGGCTACAGCATCTCTCCTATGAGGAAAGGCTGAGAAAGATGGGACCCTTCAGCCTAACAAAGAGAAGGCTCAAGGGGGATCATATGTATGTATAGCTGAAGGGTGATGTATGTATATGTATGTATACCTGAAGGGAGAGTTTAAAGAAAATGGAGCCAGGCTTTCTTCAGTGGTGCTGAGTGACAGAACCAGAGACAATGCACACAAACTGGAACACAGGAGGCTCCACCTGTATGTCAAGAAACACTTCTTTACTGTGAGTGACTGAGCACTTGCACAGGTTGTCCAGAAAGGTTGTGGACTCTACGTCCTTGGAGATACTCAAAACCCATCTGGAGACAGTCCTGGGAAACCAGCTGTTGGTGGCCCTGCGTGGTCAGGCAGAGTTGGACCAAGCAACTTCCAGAGGTCCCTTGCAACCTCAAATCTTCTCCGATTCTGTCATAAAAGAGTCTGAAGTTACATTTTAATAGGAAAGAAGAAATACAGATCTTAAAGAGAGTAAAATTTAATCTTAATAGAATAGTTTTTATATTGACTTCAGTGTAGTCAGGTTTTGGCAATAAAAAAGAAATTGCACAGTAATTTTTTTTCAAAACTATTCCAGTAGAATATGATTAAGAAATATATCTGAAATGTAATCCTTTGCAAAAGTTGTTTGATTACCAGTTACTAGATTGAAGGTGTTATTTTTTCATCCTCTCTTTCACAAGAAACTAACTATATCCCCTTGGCATTTATTGCAGATGAACAGGAGAGCTCTGGTGCAATTATTTATACAGTTGAGCTCAAGCGCTATGGTGGGCCTCTCGGAATTACGATCTCTGGTACTGAAGAGCCCTTTGATCCCATAATCATTTCCAGCCTTACAAAAGGAGGATTAGCTGAAAGGTAAATTAGAAAGTAAATAATTTTTAAGCATTCCTTTAGTCAAGGTGAAGGTTCATTTTGTTTACTTGAGCATACTAATTTTCATGGTTATAATCCTTTTGCTATCATTTTTTGGTCATTGCCAAGTTTAGGAGCATAAGAAATATCTTAACAGGATGTTCTTGCTTATACTATACAAGACAGCAGAGGATTGTGGTTCTTATTATAAATCTCCTAGGAAAGACTAGTCAATCAAACTGCACAGTCACAGGAACACTTTAGCAGCTTTTAAAAGCAATAGTCTTGTAGAGTAAGTAGGTAAGGAAAGCACTTAATGTGTCTAAGTCTATCTGAAAATACGCCACTTACCGTATACTCAAGGTGCATCGGTATGTGCAGTTATATACACCGTAGTGAGCAATGTCTGAGGAGCAGAAATGCTCCATGTGGTAAGTGATGTATAGACAATAATGAAAATGCTAAGTTTTTGTATTGCCTGTTATTTCTAGGATAGGTGGAGTCATTGTGGTGGTTTCAGAGAGAACTTATAGCACACAAAACATGATATTGTGTGCAGCCAGAATGAACAGTACGTTTACTCAAAGAGAATTTATTTTCTTTTCTTGATCTGTTCCATCCTGAATGCCGTACTGGTGAAATAGCTGGTTACTTGCTCAAACTACCATTAGCTGTTATGTTGTGAGACTTCTAGAAACTCGCTCATTTCAGAATTTACTGAGCTGCCTTAATCAGGTGGGCTGCAGTGAATATCATCCATAGGTGATTAACTCGAGTACCGCAGTAACACAGAAATCATCTCTGTGCCTTAGCTCTGCTATTGTCACTACACAAAGGTGACTTGCTTTATGCATTTCTAACAAAAGAATTACTCTGTAACACAGGTATAAAAGCAAAATGAAAAAAAAAAGAAAGGGAGATGGTCCAAATATGCAAAGAAATTGCCTTTGTTGCTTTTTATGCTGCTCAACATTTTACTTTTCTCTTATTGTAGGACTGGGGCAATTCACATAGGAGACAGAATCCTAGCAATAAATAGTAGCAGTCTGAAAGGAAAACCTTTGAGTGAAGCCATTCATTTATTACAGATGGCAGGAGAAACTGTCACCTTGAAAATCAAGAAGCAGACAGATGGTGAGTACAGCCAAGGATAGTACCAGTGGTCTTTAATGTGTGTGTCGTTAAAGATTAACAAGCATTTAAGCCATCCCCAGAAAAATGCCGTGTCAGTAGTAAAAAGCATATTCTTAGAACTGCAGTAAAGCAATGACCACCACCACCCTTCTGTTTTTATATTCAGCTACGAGTCCCAAGAAATTTTCTGTCCCTGTGGGTCACGTAAGTGAACTGAGCGATGCTGAAGAGGAAACCTCTGCTGCACAGCAATCCAGCAAACTTTCAGACATCTATTCCACTACAGTCCCAAGTGTTGACAGTGCAGTGGAGTCCTGGGATGGCTCCGGTGTTGATACCAGCTTTGGAAATCAAGGTACTATCAAGAATGCAATTGACATTTGAAGTAGAAATTATCACTTTCATGGTTGATCTTCCTTTGCCCTAAAGAGAACTTTATTTCTACCAACTTGGCTGGATACATGGTACTGTCTGCCTGTTACCTGAAAGTGCACACAACTGTAGTTACATGGGATTTGAGGGAGACAGATCCAGACTGATTTATGGAACCAAATTGTCCGCTTTGGAGAGGTGACAGCGGTGATATTTGTTAGTCATCAACAAAACAGAACTTCCTAATCCAATATGCACATCAGAAAACTCCAACTATAGAGCTAGAAATATAATATGTCAAGATTAAATATATATATAGCAGCTGTACTTTAATGGATTTTGCTTACCAGATCAGCATCAGCCTGTGACAAGTTGATCCATGTGTTCTTGGTACATCACTTGGAAGCTAGACTGTCTGGTTCCTACTTGAAATTCAAGTCACATTTAATTCAGTTAAAGAAATAATATTTAATTAATACTAACATTAATTGTATGATAAACTCATCAGATGTAAAGACGATCTGATGCCACTTACACAGGGTAGAACTATTTGAAATGGCTGATAGAGAAATCATTTTCTGAAAAGTGAGCTTTCCAAGAGAATATGTTGGTCCCAGGCATATATGCCAGTCGTGAGATGGGCCTTTTCTTAGCTCTCAGAGCACTAACCATAAGCTGTAGCTCTGCTTAGTGCACGTCCCCATTCCACAAGGGGGCACAGGGACAGAGACCTTTATTCAGGGCAGTGAGGGGCTCTGACAGCGCAGTCCTGCGCTTGTGTTAATGAGTTCTTGCCCCAGAGGTGCCAAGACGATCTGCCCTCCTTCCTGTTCTGGTGTTACTCCTGTCAGTGGTCAATCAAGAACCTCTGCACCATGCCAACTTTTGGTAGCCGTTATGCAGATCAGGAGTCTTGTGCATAATTGACGCTAATATGTCATTAATTGTTGACTGCATTGCTTCCAAATCTGAGAAAGTTACCAGAGGGAAGAAAAAACTTTCCTGCTAATCATCTGAAAAGTCAAGCTGATTGGGTCTTTCAATGCACCCTTGCAAACTATTTTTTCAATAGGTCTGAAGCGTGGTTTTCTGAATAGCTTGTGTTTAATTTGGGGCATGTTACACATGACTTTGTTTACAATGTAATTAACACTTCCATAATACATGTGATTTCTTCACTAGTAGTCAATGTATGATGTCAAATTCAAAATTGCTGAGTTGTGAAAATGTCCAGAAGTAAACATCAGAAGCAACAGAGATACAAACAGTAGCAGAACAGTGTTGGATATAGTTAAGATTTTGCTTTCAACGGACAGAAGGAGCTCTCAAGGACACCTAATTTCAGGCATAATTTAGGTCGTTTATTCTTCTAAATGACTACTGCTAGCAATCATGAGTCCACATCCAAATTCTAGAGAACACAGCTCCACAGATAAGCTTTTCTGTCATAACAATGTATACAGCGCTTTTAATATATAATAAATCTTTTTAGGACACAGCTATCAGGCTTCAGGATACAACTTCAATGCCTATGAATGGAGGAGTCCTAAACAGACTAGTTTGTCCCCTCCAAGCAAACCACGAAATCACCCATTTCATGATACAGGGCTAAGTGATGACGACTGGGACCGACCTACAGCATGCAGGTAAGTTTAAGTTCACGTTCAGGTTTCAGTTTTCTGATTTGCAGCTGCAGCAGTGCCACAGAAAGGAACATATTGATGATGCTTGGAGGTAGTGAAAGACCCCATACCCAAAAGTCTCTTTACTCTCTATTCTTAGAATAATCTAGCAGCGGAACTGCTGCAGAGATTTAGGTAACTCCTGCCAAAGAACAGTTATTCCTCAGACAAGAGAAGACAGATGTCACAGTCCAAGAGGTTTCAGTGTCCTTTTTAACTGCACTCAGGACTTACAGACATGCATGTCCTTTGTTAGAAATACAGTTTCTTGGTATAGCAGCACAATAAGCCTCAAATTGCGGTCTGTAAGAAATAGTACTAAGGAAGACCTTTCTGGTTCCTGTATAAACATACTAGAGAAGTAAATCCATAAGGTCCAGTCTTCTATTTTTGAAATGTGAATCAAGGCAAGATTAGATGCCAGTACTGCTTTTCAGAAGCTGAATGACATCCTCTGATACAGCAAATTGCCAAGTGGCATTTTGTCTGGAGACAAGTCTGGCAAGATGATAGCTGAGATCTGTGCAAGTGTGAATTCTCAGTTCACATCCCACTCCTTTGGTCCCTATTGTCCAGAAGCGTACTGGAAGTTTTCATAGGTTAGCAATGGATAGTATTTAATAAAGGAAATTACCACAGTTTTCTTCATACTTCCCGTTCTTGATAAGTTAATATCTTTAACTTAATAGCAGCAGCTGTATCTACAGTTAAAGCCCATGTTTTGTTTCTCAGATGAGAGGCAGCCATAGATTCCGGAACACCTACTGTTTTGCAGTTATGTAATAATAGGCTGAAAAAGTTGTTGAGCAGTGAACCAGGAAGCTGGATTGTAAAATACAGAATAAATGAAAAGCAGTGAGTTCTACTACCATTTCAAAGCACTATTCAACTGCAAGTATGCATGTTAAAGAGCACATACTTGTTCTATTCTTGTTCTACTTGTCAGTGTGACTTGCACCTGAGATACATGTACAAATTAAAATAATGACTGTTTTAACTCTGTTTATGTAAAATGGATTATGCCACACTTGATAGTGTTCCTGTACCAAGTACTGGAGTATTTGAGAAGATCGTGTCTGTTCTTCCAGCCTGTTATAGGGATCCCCAGAAAGCCACCTCTTCTCTACTTCTAACTAGGCAACTTATCTTCTTCTCTAACACCAGAAAGTAATTTTTCTTACCTTTATTTTGTGTAGCACAGCTTCCAAGAACATGTGGCAGCAGAAGGAGACTGAGACACTGGGAGAAAATCAAGAAAACCATTTAAAGCAAGCTTCTGGAGAAAGACCAGGGGGAGAAAGCATCAGGAGCATGAAGAAAGAAAGCAAGATGTGGAAAGGTGCCTCTGGTGGGCAAAGGAAAGGTGGGGGACAGCTGGAAGAATGGAATACTCCCAGGTAGGAGAAAAAAGAATGCACAGGAGTAAGATCCAATGAGGTGGGGTAGAGGGAGGTGGCAGGGAAGAAAGGAAAAATTGTTGAAAGGAGAAAAACCAGATTAAAAGCAGAAAACACGTCATTATCATGTTGTTGAGTGACAATGGAATTTCAGTTGGCAAGTGAATGAAACCAGGGCTTTAAATGCTCAGTAGCCTGGTGTCTACCTATCAGTGGCAGGTAGGACGCGTCTGTTATAGTTCCTGCTTGAGGGAAAATGTTTTGCACATTAAAACAATATTTACAGGAATGAGTCTGCCAGGTCCTAGTACGTCTATCACCTTCTGAATTTATTAAAAAAAAAAAAAAAAAGATTTTATCTCTCATATGGCAATGAGAACCAAATTATAAGCACCTGTCTTCATATCTTTGCTACTACCCCTCCTTTGGCATTTTTGTGCATCTGAATTTCTGATGGCTCTTTGAATAAGCATCAGAAAACCAAATATATTTGTTACAGGTCAAACAATATTTCACATGATATAAAATCCATCTCCCAGGTTTCATGGGGGAAAAAAAAGCCCATCTAGGTGAGAAATTATTTTGATACCTTTTTTTTCTGGTGCAGTAGCTCAGCTACAAATTGGTTTATTCATGCGACTGTAATGGAGATGCAAAAGTTGAACATTTCACATACCAGCAGACAAGACTAAGAAAAAAGGCAAGAAAGTAGTGAGGGCTGAAAAGGAACTGCTTCAGCTAAAAAGAGGTATCGTGATTTCTGAGTTCACAGAAGTCAGAGAAGAAATGGACCTCCAGTTCTAGGAAGTCCAGCCTTTGCTGTCACACACAATTGCGTCAAATAATCCTGTTCATCAACTCAAGTTCCATTTTATAGTATTAGTATGCAATATAAAGAAAGGTATTGTAATGGATAGATTAGTCTTTGTTCAACATTGGCTATTAAAACAACACTTAGGTTTATTGAAAGAACTTATTTCAGAAGTCAAGGATCCTTCTAAAATCATGTTTTAAATACTTTCTTATCTGGCCTGGGAGGAATTGCATCTGGTATCTGAGTAGGTATCCTCACCATTGCTCTATCTGTTGCAATCTCTTAGAAGAGACACTGATGCTAAATGGAGAACCATTGCAATAAGAGACTGAAATGGCTGACTATTGTCTGCTTGACTGATTGTAACTGTAAGAAAGCATCTCTGAGGCAGAGTATAGTGTGTGAAGCATTCGAGCTGTCATCTGTTGTGCTGGGTAATTCCCCTGTTTAAAAGCTATTCTGTTAACAGTGCTACAGTTACACTGTTCTCAGTAATACATTATTTGTCAAACAAGACCTCAGATGCTTCCATTATAGTGTTTGCTATGTCGTCGTGCTGTTAAGCACCTCTTGCTGCAGTCCATGGGCAGCTGCTCCAAAGTAACAGCTTGCTGCCACCAAAAGAGCAAATTTTCTTTGTTTCCTTCCTCATCCTTCCCAATCAGCCCCCTCCCATGCAGCAGCTCTTGTGTGAATTTTCATTGAGCCAATTCCCCTTGCTAAGACAGAAAAAAACTCGTGGTTCCCACACGTGCACACAAGCACACACTGTAATGGTGTTGCTTTTGGCTGTTGCTGCAGTCCAGAGTTGGTGAGTTTTTTTGTCATACCTTTCTCACTGGAGAACTTCCCTAACATCTTGCTCAAAAGTGTTAGTAAGCAAGCTTTGGTGTGTTTATGGAACACCAGAGACCTAAGTCACCATGCAAGACAACTGCGTCCCTGAAAGTTTCTCTGTGTTTGTATATGAAATGACTGGAGTGGTTTCTATGATGATGGTCAAGTGGGCTTAAACTGATCATGGTAAATGCAGCTCAGACTGAAGGAACCAGGTAAAAATCATCACCATCCCTCTTTTGCAAAATACTGTTAGCAAAAATGAAGGCTCTTTTCATATTCCCTGGGAGAAGTCTGTGAGGTTGAAAGGTTTTACTGCAAATATTTGTTGCACAGAGCAGCTCTGCACACAGGTACTGATTGATTCATTAATTTTCATAGGGACATCCCAGTTTCAAGCTAGTAAAAAAGGTGTACTGTATTATTCTTGGAATCCATTACTGAATAACTCCTTACTAAATAACTCCCTGCTCAGATCCTGCCAACTGCTAGTGACTGCCAGGTTATGAGAAGACTTGTCTGTCGTGTGCTCTGCATGTTCATCCAGGCTCTCCTGATCAGCAGCTTTTCCCCACTCTCCCATCTACCTCCTGTAATGTTCTGTTGTTCAAGCTGCAATCTGTGGCAAGGCGCATGTGTTTTATGTATTATTCAAAGGGAAAATAAGTCCACAGTTTTATAACCTCTCATTGTAAATCTAGCTTCACAGGTACCCATGATAACACCGAGGCTGATCAGGAGGAAAATTTCTGGTCTCAGGCTCTGGAGGATTTAGAGACCTGTGGCCAGTCAGGAATTCTGAGGGAACTAGAGGTAGAACAATCTTAACCTTT
Organism: Piaya cayana; assembly: GCA_013389865.1. NCBI lineage: Eukaryota > Metazoa > Chordata > Aves > Cuculiformes > Coccyzidae > Piaya > Piaya cayana. The sequence goes on from WAAB01015572.1 coordinate 271,440, forward strand.
CTTTCCAATTATAGAGAAATATAATGGTTTTGGTTTGGTTTACATTCATTTTATTTTCTCCTTTGTTTTCTTTTAAGTTGCACTAATCACACCAATTCATTTAAAAGCTTTAACCCCTCTCCACAGGACAAGGCTGACAGGCGTCTGTGTTTGAGAAACATGACTCTCTTGGTACCTACCCTTTACCTTTATATTTTTGCTTGTGCAGCTGCCTCCCCTGCCCCTAACCAGAGCTGTTTTCTTTTGTACAATGCAACCAAAATTCTATAAACGTGTTCACCCCAGAGCTTTTGACTTGCAGCTTCTGCTGTGCATAACCATTGATGCTGTCTGCACAGGCAGCAAATGGCGCAGAACTTCTTAAGTGGGCATAGCCTTCCTGCAGCGATGCATCCCATTCTCTGACAGACGCTTTACGCAGCTTTTCTTAGCATGTTGTAGGTTGTCTTTTAAACTAAAACTTAATTTGATTAAGATGAACATAAAAGAAAATCATCTTTTCAAAATCAAGTTCACCTGTGATCTTACGACTGCAAAAAAAAAGTTGCCCATGTGGGAAATGTTTATTATACAGCAATTTCTTCACTAAGTAAAAAATTTTCACATTTCATTCCAAAGTTACTTGCAAATTTAACTGTGTTTTGTGTTAGGATGTGAGGCGGATTGAGGGGGAAGGTAACACAGAGTGACTTAGAGTCTGTATTTTTCTAATCACCTTTTCTCTAAGTCGTCTAATCAGAACAATTAAGATTATACTGCCACTTAAAGCTGGGGAATGAAAGGTCCTAAAATATTTTCTTTTATGTTCTTTTAAATTCCTGGAGCTGCAAAACTGGCAGAATCTCATTTTCATTTTTATGTTATGTAAAGTCCTTTCGCAGCCAGGAGGAATGTGAATGGCATAACTGGGTGAAAGTTTTTTCAGTTCAGATTAATTTACTTATTCAGATTTTTGGCTTTTGTATTGCATGTATGGGTAGCAAAATGTGATTCTCTTGTATTTGTTACTGCAAACCAGAGGAATGTAGGAGGAAATGTTTTACTGGTTTAAATCCATAGTTAGATATGATTTGGTACCGCAGGGTTCTCTTGCAATTTTCAGTATTCAGAGCACAGTAAAAGGATATGGAAATAGATAATTCCGAAATGGAAGCGAATCATTCAGGATGACCAGAATTCAGTTACTTCAACATGTTGAATTTTGGCCTGCCTCTTGCAAAAGAGAAATTCAGAACTGTAGATGCTGCATCATTTATCGCATCATCTTGTTGTACAACCCACAGCTCAGAAAAGAAAGCAAGACTCATTTAGTATGACAGGATGCTGAGAATGGCGATGCCTTTATTTTATGAAGTGCCATTGCATAGTCAAGGACTCCTCCTCATTTTTCATTTCAAGGTCTTCAGCCAAACAGCAAAGAAATCTGTTGTTTGCCAAGTCCTCTGGCTGCCTTTGCTCTGTCAGGCAGTAATATCAGTCATTACTGAGCACAAGAGAGACTGTTAAGCCTACAATATATTGTCTTATAGCCAACATAGTGCTGGGGCTGCAAGAAAGATGGTGACACACATGCTCTGCAGAGTCAGAAGGAAACATTTTTTTGCCTGTTTTCCCTTATTTCCCCCACCCCCCTTATTTTACTTCTCATTTTCAAGCAGGCTGCCTGCATCCTATCCCAGTCAAGAGTTGAGGTAATTTCCCTTTTTACTTACCTATCAGCATCAGGATGAAAGAACAGGAAATTCAGCCTTCCCTGTCCCAGCAGTGGCACCTCTGCACGCTGACTGCCCCAAAGTGCATTTGCCTCCTGTTCCCTCAGAGCAGAAATTCACAAGGGAGGAGGCGCCTTGCTGTGCACGGGTGCTTTTCATGTTAATCTATTCCACCCAGTGGATGAGGTGACTGACGTAGTTGTCTTTCCAGATTTTACCCACTGTGTATTCTGGCATCTAATATAAAAGGCCAGCTTTTACTGAGGTTAAAAACAGCAGTGACACAGGAGCTTGTATCTCTGAAGTCTTAGTCCTAAGCTAAGGCAGTTAACTCTTGCAATACATGCGTTATGCAAAGTTTCTTTCCAGGCAGAGAGCGTCCCAGCCTGGAATGGTATCCTGACCCGCTCTCTGCCAGTGCTGACTCTAGAGCTGCCCACATACTCTGCTGGCTCACTTTTTTTTTACCTTGCACGAACAGTCTGAGTTGCTAATGCTTTCCTATAGCCCCAATTCCAACAAATGCAGTTGTGCTGCGACTTAAATGTCAGTTTACTTACACGTAAAATGTTTTTTAAATAAGCACGTACACTACACACTCTTCAGTCTGCCAGGGGAGTAGCTTACAAGCGTAACCGTTCTAGTGCTCAGTATTTTAGTTTGAAATGCCGTCCGGAAACTTTTGCCCATAGGAGTCTGTTGTTGTTGTTGTGTTTTTTGTGGTTCTTTATTTTATAGTGACTTGCAAGCAGATTGAACATCTATCCTCTTGCCTTTTGCTGTGCCCTGAGTGATTGTGTTTTAACAAAGAATAGAGACATTTTTCCTACTGCTATGAATTAACCGCTTGCTTAACCCACATTCCGTGTTAAAAATTAACCTGTTCGTTAATGCTCCAGGCCACAATTATGTCAGGAAGTACAATGAGTTTGAATCACGAAAACCCACAACCTCGTACCCAGCTAGGAAGACAAGCCAGCTTCCAGGAAAGAAGTACTGTAAGGCCACATTACAGTCAAGCTACCCGTAGCAACACATTGCCATCAGATGTGGGGAGAAAGTCCATGGTTCTGAGAAAATTTAAGCAAGAAATGAAAGAAATCATGTCACCAACTCCTGTGGAGTTACACAAGGTCTGTAATTCTCCTTCTGACAGTTTTGAAATAATATATTCAGCATAGGGAATCTAATTATGTGGCAATACAGTAAGCACTTTTTCTAATGACTCCACCGATGTAATTTGGGGGCCGTGCATATTAGTTCTTACAATCACATTAATGATATATCCTTGTGGGGGAACCAAGCACATAAGATGCATCCTTGTCTAGTATTTTGCTTTACAAGAAATCCTCCAAGGGGACTGCTCTTTTGCAAGGAGGATCCGCTGGTAATTTGGATTGACAATAGCAGTAACTCATGTCTGCAAAACATGTTCATTAAGAAAGCAAAGTTTAATTTCTAGAAAATACATTTCTTCAGGAAATTACTCAGGAGGGCTTGGGGCTCCCGTTGGTCCTTTTTCAAATTAACACTCATTTTAAATCAAATGTATGAGACTCGATGTATGTAATATAGTGTTATTTCAAATTAGCTATAGCTTCTCTTTATAATTCCTTTGCTCTAAAGAGGTTAAATAATCTTCAGTCTGTGCAACTTCTCGCTGCTCAAGACTGTTGAAATCAGTGAAGGTGGCTCTGCGCCCCAAGGACATACTGGATAAAGTATCTTTAGATATGCATAACAAACAACCTACTAGTTGAGGTCTCAAGTTCAGTGAGGTCATAACAACCAGTTTCCAAAATGTTGGGGGACATTATAATGCTGTTCTTCATGGTGGGAATGAGTATCCCATACCCTGCACCATCTTACACTTAAAGGTCTGAGATTTTTTCAGGGGGCAGGCAGAGAAGTTTCGCTTAGAGGTCACATGTTGTCATTCTAAAGAGACTTAGTTTGGTTTCTAGTCTGTGGATTTGACTGAGATTTAGTTTATAGTTCATTCAGTGTAGTTTAGCGAGGTAAGGACTCGCTGAGTATGGCCTAAATGAATGTTTGTAGAAAATAGTGGACAGTGGATCTTATATATGAAAAATTAATCAGTTGCCAGTGTAAATATTCAATAGGATGTGTTGTGATAATTTTAAGCTATTCACATTTCCAGTTTGATGTGAATTAGAAAACAAAACTGCACCAGCAGGCATTTGATGGTGTGTTCACATTCAGCAAAGGCACAGTTTTCTCCTATGGATTATAAAACCAGCCTTTTATAATTGATAAAATAAATCCTTTGCTGGAGAGGAAGAGTCAGATTTCTGTTAATGAGCCAGCATTTTATGGTAGCTGCAAGCTCTTCGGGCCCTGGACAGAAAAAATACCCTGTCCTTCTCCAGTTTTCTTTTTTTTTAAGATTGCTGTGACCTTGCATTTTAGTAATTTCCAGTTGTTGTTCAGACAATATACCCACTTTTGCACTGCCTGCTGAAGTGATGTTGATCTAGCTTGTACCATCTGTGCTGTCATCCAGAAAAGTCATTTCCTTTCTAAAAATCCAAAAGTTGAACCTGCATCAAGGGTTTTCCAAGTTGTTACCATCGTTTTTGAAAAATACAAAACATTGACTGAATCTTGTGGTCTGATTCACCTAAGTAGGCTCGAGCCCCTGTGGTGACACAGGCAGGTTAAGCCGAGCATCATAGACCGCTGCTCTATACACGACCATCTTGTGTAGCAATGCGCTTGTTATTTTTCTCCCCTCCTTAATTTTTGTATGAGACCTCTAGTTTAACACTAAGAACTTGCTCAGTTGCTGTTTCTCATGGATAGTGCGTCCAATGAGAGCTTTCTAGAGCAGCCACAACACTACAAGAATGACTTCAGAGTCAGACAAATGTCTGATTTTTCATAACAGGTCTTGCTGTCAATGTGCTCTGCCCTCAGCAGGCAAGTGTCTTAATCAGCTAAGCCACTGACAGGACAACTGATGACATAAAAAATCTTTTGGAAAACTGTGATGCTATAAACCGTCTTGGAAATACAAGCTGAGGCATAGCTTGCCTAAGGCTGTTTACAAAGGCTTGTAGTGACAGACAAGGGACAGTGGCTATAAACTGGAGAGGGGCAGGTTTAGGCTAGACATAAGGAGGAATTTCTTCACTATGAGGGTGATGAGGTGCTGGCACAGGTTGCCCAGGGAAGCTGTGGCTGCCCCATCCCTGGAAGTGTTCAAGGCCAGGCTGGATGGGGCCTTGGGCAGCCTGGTCAGGTGGGACATGTCCTTGCCCATGGCAGGGGGTTGGAACTAGGTGATCTTCAGGATCCCTTCCAACCCAAACCATTCTGTGATTCTATGACTAACCTCAGAAGGGCATTCAAGCCTGTGACTGTATGCTGCTGAGCTTTCCCAGTTTCTTAACCAGGACAGTCATGTGCCTTTTTACTGTCTCAGTGCAACGAGTCTGCATGCCTATGTGCCCCATAGGTCAGAGTTCATACCTTAGTTTGATTGCAGAAAGGTGGACCGGGTCGATCTTCCGTTTTTTTCATAATCTGATTGTGACTGAGGAAGAGTACCTGATTCTACCAAAATGAAAGGTGCACATAAAAATAAAACATACCACATATAGAGCAAGGCATAAAAATAAAACACATCACATATAGAGCAAGGCAGAATAAGACTGGCTGAAAATTGCTCAGGCTACAGACACAAAGCAGTGCATCTAATGAAACAGCATGGTGAGATGACATTACAGCTTGTCCTTCTCAGCTGCACATGCATCAGAGAGGTAACATAGCCTTGAGGATTATTTTGCTGAATGCTGCAAGCTTTGCAGGAAGTTGACCTGAATATTTCACTGCTCTTTCTTACTTCACTGCTTTACATTCACCAAATGTGTACTTGAACTGTCTTTGTCCTGAAGAAACTAGGATTGAAATGAGTGTCGTGCAAATCTCTTCAAACATTTGTTATAGATGGTTTAATGAGTAACATTTAATTTAGCTGGATGGCATATTGCTATATCTGTACCCAGATTTAATTAATGCCTCTAATTGATTTTATCTAGCTAGGTAATCATAGAGATTAATATTTTTCTAAAAATCATAGTGGACCATTTTTTTACAAGTTTGAAAGAGCACACTTTCCTCTGAGAGCAAAAAATATACACTAGACATCAGATAATTTTTCAATATTATTATTGCAAGTAGTCATTAACCTACAATTACAGTCAGTTAAAATACCTCAATAGCTGATCTGTGCAAGATGTAGCAATTTAAATTAAGCATTTTCCCATAGATTTGCAAGATCAGAGAGGCAAAGCGACAGACTCAAAACTTGTAAGCTTCTGTTTAAAATTTGTAACTATTTAATTGCTTATGAAATATGAATTTAATTTCCATTTCAGCTTTCTTCTTTCCCTTAGGCTCCTGATGTAAATTTAAAAGTCTAACAAATCACCCATAATGGAGATGTTGTTATTGAGATCAAACTGTCCAAACAGTAGTGATCAGCAGTACGGATAAAACAGCTTGATTTAGGTGTTGCATGAATTGTCTGCAATCTCATACCCTTCAGACAGGGCTGCACTACTCACAAGTGAAGACAAGAAACCTGTGTGGTGGGGCTTTGCCCATACCCATTATTAAATAGAAATCTGGGCATTCCGGGTATGAGGATTTTTCCTATGAGATTCCTGTGGAGGAATAGATACTGTCCTAAAAAACAGTAGCTCCAAAATTATAACCTATAATAAATACGAAAGCTCTCTGCAGATGACCTGCATCAAAAAAAATGTCAAACATACAACAAAGTTAAATTGCAACGGCATCGCTTAACTGAACAAGTATCAGTTTCTTTTATTTCCAAGCTCCTGTTAAATAAACCAAATGACAAGAAAAGACAGCCATAAGGGAAATAGTTTTAAAATATATTCTGAATCTGTGGATCTGAAGAACCACAGAAATGAAAAAATACTTTGATCCATCAAAGTTGCTGTTGCAGGGTAGTGAGTTTCCCTTCCAGAGTGCTCAAGTCCATTTCAGTCAGGAAAGCCCAACCTGAACTGGAACAGGCTGCGGAATCTTCTCTGGAGACATTCAAAACCTGTCTGGAAACATTCCTGTGTAACCTGTGCTAGGTGAACCTGCTTCAGCAACAGAGTTGGACTGGATGGTCTCCAGAGGACCCCTTCCAACACCAGCCATTCTGCAATTCTGTGAACAGGTGGAGGAGCAATAAAAGTCTTCCAAGGAACATTCTGAAGTCCTTGCCCCCTCACTCTTGCAGTACTTCCCACTGTTAGTCTACAGCAAAACTCCTCTTTCACGCCCCTTATCATTTGCAGTGCTCCATTTTTTGACTCTCGAGCTGGGTATGAAGTAGCATATGGAGTCCCTGGGCATTATTATAGACAAGACACAAGCTAAGGTGAACTACTGCGGAATGTCCCTTTCTGTGCATCTGTAGAACAGACTTTGTACGTATTTTGTTTGCTAATAGACCACTCACTAAAAACAGGAGAAAAACAACAATGTCCTAGACCATATGAATGGGATGTCATGCAGTACATGCAGAACTATTTTCCACTCCAGCTTGGCTTTGGTAAGGTCTTGACTGTACTATAAAGTGTCTGGTTTGAGGGCTGAAACTTAAAAGAAGGTTGTTGATGTACTGAACAGTCATTAGAAGCCTTGTTTCATATAACTGCAGAGAAGGAGAATAAAGTGATCATGTTCTCTTTGGAGAACAAGAGGCTTAAGTCTTAACAAGGGTGATTTAGTGTAGACCCAAAGAAGGCAGTGCAAACAGTGGAAGAATTTACTTTAACAGACCGTGGAGTCTCCATCACTGGAGATTTTAAAAAGCGGGACAGGTGAATGTCTCTCAAGAAATCTATTAGATGCGGTTGATCCTGCCTTAGGACAAGAATACAGTATAGATGACTTCAGGGAGTCCCTTGTTTCTTGTGCTGTTGTAGTTCATCTGAGGTTGGATCCAGCTCCATTTAACTCCAGTGCCTGAAGAAAGAGGAAAGGAAAAAGAAAGGCATGGTTCCTTTTAAAAATTGTGCTGCCTGTGCTAGAACAGTATTTCAAGTCTTCTCTTAGGCACTGGATCACATTTTTACGTTTACTTTTCAAGGCTTCTTTAAGAAGCAAATAACATGAAGCGTCCCATCCTTTGTGGTTGTGAGGGTAAAAAGTTACCTCATTTGAAGAGAATTTATGTCTCGGTCCAGTGCTAATTATTTTTCATTCTTGCCAGGAAATACACATCAATCTGTCAATAAAATACATCTCCCTTCTTCATTTATTTTTTTAATCTTGTAGGATGGTAGTCATAGAGCACTTTGATAGCGGCTTCAAACATATTTCAGATCAAAGCCATGTTAGACATGCTGTGACACCACAAACAAAAGCCTCTGATGATAACGAATTATTAGAAGCTTTCCAGAGTCCTGCTGATACAGCAGCTGTTGATACAAATTAAAATCATTCTGTGATGAATTATTTTGAATTTGCAGATAGGTTTTTCAGTAGCTGTAATGCCCATTAACACCTGAAATTAACGCTGAGACGGAGGAAGCAGGACAGGTTCAGCAAGAAGTTACTCTGGGGAAAGATGGGAGAAGAGGAGGGAAAGACCTTAAACACAGCACCCACTGGGAAGTTTAGAATGACAGTTTATACCCAAAAAGGTCAGTGGCAGAGAGAAAGCCTTCAGCTTAGTTAGCAGGACTTGAGGTGAACCCTTCTGCTCTGCCATGCTGTGCAGATGGAGAAAAACAAGGGAAAAGAAGGAGCTGGCATAGAGTAAGGGGTGAATGCTGTGGGCAGGTATTTACACTTACTAGCACACGACACACAGATGTTTTCACACACCACCCATGTCTACAGCCAAAAAAACAGTGCTAATGATGCAGCAGCTGGTGTTCTATCAATCTTCTCCCAACTGTTGCCCAGGGCAGGTCCTTCACTCCTGTTTTGAGACAGATCTCTCTGTTCTTGCTCACCTTTCCACAATGGCAGTTAAGGCAGTATCTCAGAAGCTTTCTGAAGCCAGCACCAGCCAGCACTGTGCCCCAGCTCTGCTGTGCCTTGGCATTCTTCTGTGCAATACTAGCCTAATCCTCAGCAGCCTGAGCTGAATTTGGTCTTGGTCTGTCTTGTGCAGGAGGTTGAACCAGAGACTTCCCAAAGTCCCCTTCAATCTGAATGATTCCACAATTCAGAAACACCAGGAAGGAATTGAGTGGCTAGCACACACGAGGCTGCAGCACATTACAAGTAACAAGCCATTACAGAATTATAGAGCACTCTTAAAGGCTGAGGGGAGACCTCATTGCTCTCTACAATTACTTGAAAGGGAGTTGTGGAGAGGAGGGTGCTGGCCTCTTCTCCCAAGTGACAGGGGACAGGACAAGAGAGAATGGCCTCAAGCTCCACCAGGGGAGGGTCAGGCTTGGCATTAGGAAAAAAATTTTCACGGAAAGGGTCATTGGACACTGGAACAGGCTGCCCAGGGAGGTGGTTGAGTCACCTTCCCTGGAGGTGATTAATGGGCAGGTGGACGAGGTGCTGAGGGGCATGGTTTAGTGTTTGATAGGAGTGGTTGGACTCAATGATCCAGTGAGTCTTTTCCAACCTTGTGATTCTGTGATAAAAACCAGTATTTTGAACCTGAAGTGATAGAAGCTATAGCAGTAAAAGCACAGGTTTGACTGTGTGACTGTATCTGCACACAGATTTTATGCCAACATCAGTGTCAGTCAGCGATCGCACCACTGACACACACAATCTACTTGTATAGGTCTGCAATCTTGATGTTGAGAGAAGCAATTAAAAAATAAAAACATGCCATCAATCACAGGAATAAAACCCTAAGCATGCCACATAACTATGAAGAAACCTCTGAATCTTGTTCTATCAAATAACTGAATTCCCAGAGCTACCTTGTGAGGCCTTGCTGTCTGAACACCTGAAAAACCTTCTTCTGGCAGTTTTATTAACTTCTGCTTCCTGCTTTTGACTGACTGTCTCATGGCACTGTAACTGTAAGACCACTGCCTGCAAGCTGTTCCAGAAGGAGCCTTGTTCTTATTTTCTTACAAGAGGGCATTACAACTCTTATACTGAGCACTTTTGAGATGAGGCTTTAGAGGGTGGACCATTGCTTGGCCAAAACCAGGCTGATGAGGGCTTGGGGTGCCAGTGGCATTTGTGCCTTCTGGAAGTTCAGGAAAGCATACCACCAGTTGTTTGGTTGAAGCCAGGTCTTCATCTCTGAAGCAAAATGGGAACCTAAATTGTACTCAGATCCTGGCAGCTAGAGAACTGGGTAACCAAAAACTAAGACTCTAAAAACTGAAGACAAGAGGTGGGCTGAATGCAATAAATTTTCAGCTGATGAGCAGAAATGAAAAGGGCTGCTTATTACTGAGGAATAAAGTGGCTCCTGAGAATATAAATATCATGTCAAAATGGGGACAACTCTAATACTGTAAGTACCAAAGTGTAGGTAAGTGATCTTGCAACTGTGAAAAAAAAAAAAACAACATACAAATATCATCCTTAGAAGCAATATTTCGTACTACTCGTAAGACTCCTCGTGATCGAGATTGGAAGATTGTCTTTTTGT
>WAAB01015572.1:282068-309709 GCA_013389865.1 Piaya cayana
GGGCTGTTTATTACTAAGGACTAAAGTGGCTCCTGAGAATATTAATGTCATGTCAAAATGGGGACAAGTCTAATACTGTAAGTACCAAAGAGTAGGTAAGTGATCTTGCAACTGTGGGGAAAAAAAAAAAAAAACACCACATACCAAAACCATCCTAAGAAGAAAGCTTGCACAATGCTTGTAGAAGTAGGCATAAAAGTTTTAGATTTTTCTCTTCTCATCATGTCATATCACCTCCCCAGGTAACCCTGTACAAGGACTCTGATGGAGAAGACTTTGGGTTCAGTGTCTCGGATGGTTTGTTGGAAAAAGGAGTGTATGTTAAAAACATTCGACCAGCTGGCCCTGGCGATCTGGGAGGTTTAAAACCGTACGACAGACTTTTACAGGTAACGCTTCTGGCACAGCACAGGTTTGGGAGGAAGGGATGTGACACACAGATGTCTTTGTGAAAAAATTTGTAACCATGCTGCAGGACATTTGGGCATCTGTCCACACATGTGTGAGTGTAGAAAACTGCACAAAATGTTTTCATCACTTATTTGGAACAGCCTTATTGTCTACATTGCTTATTATTTTTTAAATGATGACTGGTACTGTTCTTTCGTATTGCTGTTTGGAAAGCATGGATGTAGGGAGAAGGATAATGATTGTAATCGCTCTGTGCCAGAGGCCACATAAATCATTTAGTGCCTCAGTAAGAAAAGGCAGAGCTTCACAGTGACTTGAGTTTTTATGCAGTGGCACTAAGGCTACATTTTTTCTGTGAAGTCACATTTAAATAAATAAATACTTTCAGAACATTAAGTATTTCAGAACTCCAAAGGAAACATACAAATGCTCACTGGAAAGCTGGAGTTTCCCAAGGCATTTCCAGAGCAATTTGTAATTTTTTCTGTTCTTGATACAGAACTTGTTTCTGTACTTAATCCAAGTTGTGCACTGACAGGGCTGGAATGATGTAGAAACACTCAGCACCACACTTAGCACAGTGCCAAGTTGGATTGTGATAAAAAACCTAAATTATTTGTCAATAAGCTCAATAAAATACTTCATATAAATTTAATTAAAACTGGAGAAGGCCTGAAATAAATTGAAATTTAGATGTGACCTGTTGCAAATACCATGAAAGGCAGAAAAACTACGTGCTGTTAAATGTCATTTACATAGTGGGCATTGTGACAGCTGCCACCAGTGTAAATTATGTATCCATTTTAGCTGCACTCTGTTAAAGGGTGAATGGAAAACTTCAGACCAGAAACTGTGATTGAAGAGTCTTGTACTGGCCAATTCTGTCTGGAGTATTTAAATATGGTTCCATAGTCTTCAGGATAAACCTTTCTTTTCTTGTGAGCTCCTTTCTTTATCCTAAAATGGTTAACGAAAACCCAATCTTCTCATCATTCAGGTAAACCATGTTCGCACCAGAGACTTCGACTGCTGTCTGGTTGTGCCCCTCATCGCAGAATCTGGCAATAAGCTGGAACTGGTGATTAGCAGAAACCCGCTGGCATCTCAGAAAGGAAGCTCGGACCCACAGGGTTCAGCAGGTGGGGAGTGGAGCGATCAGAATAACGCCTTTTTCCAACAGAGCGGACACACTAACATTAATACAGAGACACGGGACCCTACAAATACTTTATAGCAGAAGATCATTTTAGTAGGACATTCAGTAACAAAAGAAACACAATTATGGTGCTAAATACTTTTAAAATTTCTCTGAGATTGAGACTCACATGCTGTAAAGCATTAAAAAGCACAGGTCAGTCAGTCTGTCTGTCTCAAGGGTTATATATTAACTCACAGTTACCTTTGAATAAGTTTGATTCTTCGTTAAGTCAAGTCATTCCATTCTAAACAACCTACCATTAGCAATGGTAAAAAAAAGGTATAAGGGCCTTTTTCTCCCCAAATAAGAAACTGGGGAGATGTTTAAACATTATTTAAATGTTCCTCTTCCTTTGTAAGCAGCTGCAGATTGAGGGAAAAGCACAGAGTCAACCTCTGCTAACAAACAGTGGTGTCCGGGTTACACCAGTTTTGAAAACATTATCAGAAAGTCACTGTCTGGTGGACACAGGTTATTGCTGCGCCACATTTTCTTGTTAAATGGCTAGAGCTGTAATTTTGGGGACCTTTATTCTACTGGCAGGAAGGCTGCATTTTTCAAAGCACGGTGTCGATGTTTTAACAAAATGCCTGTAGGAAACTGCAGTACGCAGTGAACGTTACTCCCCCACTTTGGTAAATTTTGTTAGAACATGTGTTATTCCCTATGCAATGAAATATTCAGTGGTATGTCTTGCAACCGGAGGAGATTTTTAAGCAGAGACTTTTTTAGTGGGCTAAAACCTCTGAAGGAGGATTACTGACAACAATAAAAGTTGAGTTCAGACAAATTAGAAAGGTTTTAAAAGAAAACGGCTTTTTTTTAAAAACAATGTCAGTGGAATATTGCTCTTTAATGATCCATAAACATGTAAACTTGTACTGTCACAGATGAGCTTTTTAAGTCAAACAATTTCTTGAAGGGACAAAAGTCCCATTTAATATGCTTTGTTTTCAGCCTTCTTGGTAATGAACATTACCCCTTGCAACACATTTTTAGAATTTAAAATTGTAAATATATTTTACAAACACATCACACATTCTCCTCTCTCCCCCCAAGCAATAAAAAAACTGCCAGTTGCTTTATATGTTCACCAGCAGCTGCTTTGGTTTATTCTGGTATTCAAGTTGTTATTGGTATAATAATTATTGTTATTGGTGAATATAAAGATACTGGATTTGTACATTTGTAGAGTCTCCATATCTAAGCAATCACCTTACAGAGTTGTTTCTGGTCAATTTAAACTGTTTAACTGTTCCCTGTTGCTGTTTCCAATACATGAACAAGCTCACCTGCCCTGCACCCACAAGTATCTCCAATTTCTATTTCGGCACTGCCAGAAAAGGTCAGAATGACATTCAATGCTGAATCATGTAAAAAAAAAAAAAAAATTTCATGAGTCACTTAAATATGTATTTTTATTTGTAACAAATAAGTATTAAACTGTAAAGTATTTTTGTACAAATTTAATACTTTAATAGCATGATATTTATCGTCTATGTTATGTTTTTTGAAATTCAAACTGTTGCAAATATTTGTATGGAAAAACTGTATAACTTGAAATAAACAGTGATTTAAAGACATTAAAGTAGAAAAATACTACCCGATTTTCATAATTTTTTTGACGGTTTGAGCAAACAATACCATGCTTCTAGCTGCGGTATTTTTTCCAGACGTATGTAAAAAGAAAAAACCATTGTTAAAAGCAAGCAAGCTGTCAAAATTTTAACACAATTTGTCTGAAGTTTGAACAAACATTCAGCCTATTAATCTCTAAAATCACAAAAAAAAGGTGAAAGTGGAATGTTATTTGAACACTGACTTGGAATTTGGCTTTTCTTACTGAGAACATTATTGGCACGTCACCATTAGGTAGTGCAGCAATGGTCAGTTTTACATCTCTTTCAAGTACATAGTGGGAATAATTTCCAGTGTCACTCCCCGACTGCAGCTTTCTTGTTCTATTTATGACAAGATGTGTCCATAATTCTACCACTGTAGAAAAAGTCCCCTTTGTAAACTACTTTTTGACTGAAGAGCAAACTGCAATTTTGGTGCATCAGTAACAGCTTCTCATCGATGCTGTTGTGTTAGGAGATGGATCAGTCTTGGTATGGATGGCTGGTCTTTAAACCAAGAAATGCCTGTGTGTTTTGTAAGGGAACTTCTGGATCCTCTAGAACCTGCAAGTTCACCAAAACCAAAGGAGGATGTTAATTTTGATGACTTAACACACCATGGAATCTCCCACTAAAACAAGATCCCAAAAAATATAAGTGGTTCACTTATGTTCTTCACAGAACATGCTGCTAGAGGACAGCCTTTGAAGTCCATCCGCATACCCAGCTTTTCCATTCTAGAAAGCCTGAATGAACAGGTATATTCATAATGTGGACAGTTTGTTAGCTTTTGAAAAGCTTCCTAGGAGTTTGTCCCAAAGTTAGATTCTTAAGTCTGGAACATCCAAGTGGAGAATCTTGTACTGTTGTCTGTCAAAACAAAATGAAAAATGTTACTAGAGTTTGAACGAGAACCAAAATACAGGAACATCTTCCTTCAGAAGCAGCTTTCCCCACAACTGAGCTCAGAAATTAGATGAGAAAAAAAAAAAAAGTAGTCAAACTTATGTTTAACAGAAAAAAAGAATCTACTTCAGTGATGGAATTCATAAAATCATAAAATAGTTTGGGTTGGAAGGGACCATAAAGCCCATTCAGTTCCAACCCCCCTGCCACAGGCAGGGACACCTCCCACCAGCCCAGGCTGCCCACGGCCCCATCCAACCTGGCCTTGAACACCTCCAGGGATGGGGCAGCCACAACTTCCCTGGGCAGCCTGTGCCAGTGCCTCATCACCCTCATGGGAAAGAAGTTCTTCCTGATATCTAGTCTAAATCTGCCCCTCTCCAGCTTACAACCATTATCCCTCATCCAATCACTACAGGCCCTTGTAAAAACTCCCTCCCCAGCTTTCTTGTACACCCCCTTCAGGTACTGGAAGGTCACTATTAAGTCTCCCTGTAGCCGCCTTTTCTCCAGGCTGAACAACCCCAAGCCTCTCAGCCTGTCCTGATAGCAGAGGTGCTCCAGCCCTCTGATCATTTTCGTGGCGGGTAGCACTTAAAAATTGCCTTCTGTACACAAAGAATAAGCTAATACAGGCTAAGCTAGCCAATGGATCACTCCAATGAGTAACAAGATGTACAAAGGTACTACTACTGACATTATAATTTAAATTTCCCTACTAGTCCTATATCAGTCTAGGAAAACATCTGCCAAGCTTGACTGCTTCACTGGTCATCTTGAAAATTATTACATAAATAATAAAACAGTCATAACAGTATCCCGGTGGCTTGTGGTGGTGAAAGAGAAAGCACGTTTACTCTGAACTTTCTCAGGAACAAGATACTTACAGAGCGTGTCTTTATAGCATCCTCAGAATTCTCTGCAAGACCTTGCTTTCTTTTACATGGACTTAGCTCCAAATTGCCTATCTGCTCTTCTGCATGGAGACCTGCTGACTCCTCCTGTTCAACCAAGTCAGTCAGAGGTTCAGATGGGTCAGGAGCACCTTGTGTTACAGACACAGAGTGAGTTGCAAGCTCTTGACTTTGACAGCTCTTTGTCAGGGGAGAGGAAGCTTGCTTGGGACAGTTGCTTGTTTCTGCAATTGCCTCTCTCAAAAATCTCTGTAAGCGAGTTTTTCTGGGCATGTTCCTGTTAGTGACGGCTCTCCTGAGGTGCATCTCTTCAGCTATAACATAGACACGGCAGCGTCCTCTGGTCACGGCTGTGTACACGTGCTGCCAGTGCTGACGGCCAGGATGGCCAACCACATAGACAACAGTTTTTTCCTCAGAGCCCTGAAATATGTTCAAGAAGGCCTTATCAAATAAGGAACTTCAGTAAGCAGGTTTGGGGTTTGTTTTTTTTTACAAAAAAAAGGGACAACTTAGAAAAATCAAGGAAGTTAGAGACAACCAGAGACACTTTCTATAGCATTTACTTCCTATCTTGCATTCCAGGAATTTTAGTTTTGAGACAGTTTTTACTCTTCCACGTGAAAATAGTGTGTTAGCAAGATAAAGCCATGAGAAAGTTTCACTGGCTCATAGGTTTTTTTACCTGAAATGTGTGAATAGTTCTGGCCCATGCGTGTTTTATGCGACAGAGCTTCCTCAGTGCCTTATATCTCACAGTGAAAGTGGAGCCATACGTGCTGCTGATGGTCAGTAAGCGCTGTTCATCAATTTCTGCATCCTTAAGAAATGGTACAACACTCATCAGCAATCTGACCAATATCTATACACCTGCATGTGCCCATATGCTAGTTTTCCTTCAAATTACAGTGTCAGCTGAGTGAAACAGATTCAGAAGACACTAAACCAAAAGGACTGCCATCTTTCACTGGGAAAAGTTTTACTGTACAGGGCCTGCCCTAAATCCTTCTGTTTAGTAAGAAAAGTACTGAGAAAGGAAGTTTTACCCCCAGAAAACTTAAAATTATCCTACAGTGAAATAACATCAGTGAGGCTGTTTAACAATTTGTTGCCACAGAGAGAGAAGAGCCTGTTCTCTCCCACCAACTCTGTAAGGTCCTCCTTTCAACTGCACAACTATTGTTACCTTCACTGGACCCTCTGCCAAGTCAATTCAACTCACTGAACCCAGCAGAAAAACAGAGTTTTCTGTTGCTGTATTTTTTAGTTAGTTTTCTGCTAGAGGAGAAATCAAGCAGTAATATTAGATTTATTCTTTACTTAAGAGGATGTTTCTACCTGCATCCAAACCATTCAGTTACAATACATTTGAGTATTTACAGAATTTATTCACACTGGACACAAGGAGACTAACTGAAACACGTTTTAAAAACAATGCCCTAGAGATTTTTTTTCTTTATACACTATTGCAAGTCTGCCTCTTTCCTGCCTTTCACATGACAGTTTAGCAGAATTATGTATTATGGACTAAAATGTTAAACTGTGAATTCAACAACGACCAAATCAGTTACCACTCAGGTTTTTTTGTGCAAGTTCTTGCAGCAAGGACTTACCCCTGTTATGAAAAATATATCTCCATTGCACAGTCGCTTGCCCTCCTCAGCAGGCTTTGTAGTGAGGGGGGTTTCTCCACTTTTGCATTCACTGCAACTAGGATCCTCTCTGAAACCACAGTCTGGCAAGAGATCCTTGAGATGCGTATTCCGCATGCAGGTAATCTTGTCATCAACTTGAAATAACAGTCTTTTTTTATGGTCTCTAGGTCAGAGAAAGAAAAGGGAGAAATGTATTTACAAAGCATACATTTACCATCTCAGCATTTCTTCACTTTCCCTTCTCTATACTTGGGGCCAGATTAAAAAAAAAAATAGTAACATTCAAAATGGTTAAGACAACTTGCATTTAAAAGATGTCTCTCTTAAACTTTTGTAAAACCTCTTAGTAAAAACCAGTAACATGGAGTAGCACCAAAATCCTGCTTCCAAAAATATTTCAGAATCTATTTAGAAATCATACACAGGTAAAAGTTAATTAACCTTGAGGTTTTTTTCCAAGTTGCTTTTATGTCAATTTTAAATATTCAGCAGTACGTAGAAGTTTTGGAATTCACATAATAGCAATTTAAATGAAAGGCAAACAGTTTATGTTTTAAACTATGTCTGTTCACAGTCCAGCTGAGATTAAAGAACTCACCAAAGAAAGATTATTATATAAATGATTTTTAACATAAATAATTAGATCTAGATGAAACATTTTAAGTTCTACATTCTTATTTTAGGTTGTTGCCCTGGCTTTAACACTGAAAAACAGAGTGAGATTGTTCACAGGAAAAATAGCAAAACCCTGGCTTACCTGACTGCATGATTTGAATAGTGTTGGCAGCAAACCTCATTTATTAGATTGCAGTCTTGCCTAAATGATACAAAACAAAAACATGAACAAAATGATGATGTACAAAACATACAATTACATGCAATGTGACATTAGCATTAATTTATAAATAAGTGGAAAAGCCCAGTTTAGTTATGATGCTCTTCCACCAACAATCACCAATCGCTGATTCAGAGTTTAGAAGACAGAGCAGTCAAGGAACACTTTTGTCTAACACACACAGAAAGTAAGGAAAGCATGTTTGTAGTGTAAACAGAGACTAGCTTGATCCAGTTTTAAGATATAAGAAAAATTTAAAACTGGACACATTATTTTCTGGCTATGGATGTATTAAAAATAGCCATAAAATGCATTTGCTTTTTAAAGGCCTGGAATTTTAACTTTGAAATGCAGATTAAGAATCTATACATATCATAAAGACGACTCCTAAATGAAAATCATTAAGAACAGTATTGTACTTGAATGCAGATTGGAGAAATACAACTGATTTCAGAGTACTTAAGAAAAAAGTCTTCCACTTTTATTTGTGAAGAACACTTTCTCGAAAGTAGAGATTTAAACGCGGAGTAGAGATGAACACAAACACAAAGGTACAAGTCATGGTGCAAAATAACATTAAGCCGAAAAAAAAATGAAGCAGCTCTTGTGGAGAAACTGAGTGCAACCAGAAGGTACAGGATGAGACACCTGGCCTGTGGTTTTCTGTAGTAGTTTTATATTGCCACAACTCTCCAACTCAACAAGTGCAGCTATATTAAGATTGTGGCTGCTAGCACAGGTTTTTTAAATATCTGCTTGGATGCTTTTTTACCTTCTGAAAGCAATGAACTGCGATTGTTTGGCATCCTGCAATCCTGGTCCTTTTTTAAGCAAAGTCTTTATGGCAGTTTGCAAATCTGTTTTAGAAGACATAAAATGTAAGGCATAAAAATACACAAAACAAACAACTTAAGAAAGCAAATCATAATTCCATCTGAAATTGCCTTTGCTTATTTCTTGCTTCAAACACATTTCAACTTGTTTAAACCACCAACCCCACACAAAACCACACTGTCCCCACCCGGCAAAAAAAACCTCACACCACAAAACACCCATATATATGCTCCCTGCAAAAAGGATCTTGCAGTTATCCCACTACTAAAATCTGAGAGACAAGAGTGATATGGAAGGAGAGAAATTCTTACTTCTGTGTGTTAAACGGCTGCATAGAGCGTAATTCATGCAAAATAAGGTTTTGATATAGCACATTAAAGAGAACATTTTTAAGCCACAGACTTATACATTTAGATTTCAAAGAAGAAATCCATTTTTAGTATTCAGTTTGCTGAGTGAGTTACTATAGTAAGATAAGGTGATAATATTCACACTATTTTTTTATCACATTGCCCTTGAAGCTTTTTGATACATGTAAAATAGAAGCCACTCAATCTAATTATCCAGTAAAGGTCAAAAAAAAAATCAAAAACAACGTCCCTAACACTGACCCCAAAACATTTTGAAAGAAACTCTAGTGTCCCCAAGGCTTTTGTTTTTCTAACTTGACTGTACTGTTGGGGGCACAGTCCTGACTCAACAAACCATCCTCCTACAGTTGTTTACTCAATGATTCACTTCTGAAAAATTTAATCTTTTAAGGTTTAACAGCTCCAGTTACAACATAAAAAGATGATCACATTTGATTACACTGCTGGAAGCTGTATCACCCCCGTTTCAAAACCTAACTGATGAGTTGGAGCTCTACAACATATCCTTTGCTCTTAGGGGTCTTGCTGTGTGCTGTTCCAGAGGGCAAAAGGTAAACTACAAATCTCATATTTAAATTTATTCTACAAACAAAACCAGACTAAAATCTTCCCAAAATACTTGTTCCACGTAAACAGTGTATGCTTTGCCACAGGGAAAGTCAAGATCACAAAGTGACTGTTCACACATACCAGCACAATCCCTGCCAGCAGGCAAAGCAATAAGAATGAATTTCTTCTCTGGGCTTGGCATTCTCATTTCCTCATTCCAACCGGGAACTTTCAGCACCTCATCAAATTCAGGAAGCTTCCGGTGAGAGATTCTTTACCAGAGCAGTGGAGGGGTAAAAAAAGGTGAATATTTGTAAAACACTTGGTAGTTCTGGATATCTTACAAATGTTCAGAATACTCTCAAATTCCAATCAACATCAAAAGTCCTTGGGCACTCAGACCCCAAAATCTGACCCCTTGACATCTAAACTCGAAATGTAATTCAGTCATACTTATCAGCAACAACTTTAAAACTTCTTTTTTAGAAAAGCCATTTTAACTAATTTCAGAAAGCATAAAGTGATCTGTGCACATGCAATTACTTGAAAACAACAGAGTATGTAATAGCGAAATATCTCCCATAGAATTCAAGAGTATTCCAACACACACATTATTTGTCCAATACATGTACTCCTGGAAAATACATGTACTACTGTGGGGCCTTGCTCCTGTTGTTTAGAGTGGTTGTTTTTAAAACCAGTGTGACTGATTTTGAATATGAAACTGTAACAAAAGCAGTACTATAGAGTCAAAATCTGGATGTACTACCTTTTTGCAGGTTAAGGACCGGGCCTACTACAGGAATGCTTCTTGCATTAGTAAGGAAATCCTACCTTGATGCATTATCTACAATTAGTTGCGATTCAGCTCGGTGATTAGTTCGCAGTTCCACAGAAAAGCCTCTTGATTTTAGACCCTCAAAGATATCAGCTAACATGTTTCCTGGGTCTATGCTTGGTAGCTGCCTAGTATCACCTAAATAGAATGCAAATCAGTATTTGTGAGAGGCAAGCATCTGTTAAACAGTCTTAAAAAAACCCACTAGAATTAATAAATTTCAACCCTCTACATAGTGAAAAGCTTCCTCAAGACAAAAAATTTAAAGACTACAAGAAACTGTTTGGGGAATCATGTTGTAGTGTAGTTTAAATTTTTCATATTCCTCACTCAGTAAAGCTTTACTAGCAGGTGTAAATTACTCTGCATGATGAACGCTGACAGAGATCACATTTTATTCAAGCACATTTTGAAAGCTACATATTTAAAAACAAATGCCTTATACCTGGCATGCCAAAAAGCAAACCTCTGAGAAAGCAGAAATTGTTTATTTTACACTTCTTTGTTTTCACCTCTGAATTAAAACAAGATGATCGTAGCATTAAGAATGACAGGAAACCTCACCTCTAACATGTTTAATATGCTAGCACTAGCTTCTTTAAGGAAATCAGAATAAGTTTTTCAGCTGCAAGGTGTAATAAGGTACCACATGGAAGTCATAATACTTCTAGAATCAGACAAAACACAGCTAAACAGAGAACACAGATACTTATACTTTCAAATAGACAGCTGAGGTGGGAAACTGTGTCTCATCTGTCCTTAGCAGGAATATCCAGCTATAGAACAATGTAACATTCTGGGGTTTTCAAGAGACTCAGAGAGATCAGTGGCAGCTCTGATACTTACACTGTATACTATTTATTGCACAGTGTCACCTTTACTGTTTCACTTACCTAAAATAATAAGTTTGGCAAGCTGAGCATGCTCACACAATAGTTTTAAAACTAAACTAAGAATGTGAACAGACACCAAACTTCCTTCATCCACAATCAGAATCGTCACAGTAGAAAACTTCCACGGCTGTACTCGTTCACTCTGCCTCCACGATCTAAAACTATAGATGACCTAGAAACAAAAATAAATATATCAAGCTCTGACACTAATCAATTGTAAACAACTGTCTTACAAAGATAGCCAGAGTGTGGTATATTCTAATGTTGTATTTAGAGCTATTATCTGAAATTCTGAACTCAAACCTGTAAAGATTCAGAAGACTCAACCATTCAGTCTTATTTTCCTCCTTGGCGAATACATTCTAGTTGAGATTATCAACACTTTCTTACATACAGGCCCAGAAATGCATCCTGTTTTTAGTGCAGGAACCCTAAAGGATATAAGGTCAGCCATTAGGTTGTTCAGTAATAGAACACCCGCTGCTACAACTTGCTGACATTAATAAATCCCCAACTACCTTAACCCAAAGATAAAATAAGGCCACAGTACTTTTATGTTCTTATAATAATTCTTTGATTTATAGAGGTTATTCCATACCTCCAAGTTCTACTTGGCACCTTCCACTACCCAGGACAACAGTATACTTAACCTAAGTTTGTTGACAAAGAGTTTGCTTTTTACTTTGTTCTAAAAAAATATGGCACAACATTTAAGAGTAATTAAGAAAACAGTGTGAATGAAATCTATCCCATTATTCAATCCCAGGCTACCAATCTTGACTGATTTTGCACCTCAAATACTGTGTTCAGTTCTGGGCTCCTCACCACAAGAAGGATGTTGAGGCTCTGGAGCGTGTCCAGAGAAGAGCTACGAAGCTGGTGAAGGGGCTGGAGAACAGGCCTTATGAGGAACTGCTGAGAGAGCTGGNGAGGGGCACAGTTTAGAGACTGATGGGAATGGTTGGACTCGATGGTCCTGTGGTTCTTTTCTAACCTGGTGATTCTGTCATCTCTACATGTATGTGCAGATACCAGTATGATTGTAGGCAACAGCACAATAGAAAACAGCTCTGTCATCTAGAAAGTATTTCCGTGTTAATTAAAAAAAGAAAACAAAAAAAAACCCTGAGAAGCTAAAAAGACCACATGCTTTAGAATGGCACCAAGTTGAGATGCATATAAGTAGAAAAAAATACCAAAGTTATAGCAAATAATGTATTTCAAATGAATGATTTATGATTTCCCAAATAACTTTAAAATGCTGACAAGCTGTACTTAAGCTTTACCATTAACAGCTACACTGTTCATGAGAGAAGTTCAATAAGCTTTTTTTCAAAACAAGAATGGACAGGCTGAAACATCTTTGAGAACACAATTACAAGAAAAACATATCAATTTCTTACCTGATGCAGCGTATATGCAGGAAGCTTAGTTTTTTCACTCAAAAGGTTTGCTGCCCTCCCTGTCGGTGCAGTAAATAGTACATTCAATTTTTTTTGTGTGTACATATTCTCTGACTCCAAATGATCATCAAAGGTATTCCACTCCTCAGATGCATCCAGGTCTTCTTCGAAGTCCTTAGAAGCAGCTTCCACTTCTTTTTCCATCTGCTTTAAGTGACGAAAAAGGCAGCTAACTATTGTACTCTTCCCACAGCCTCCTTTTCCACTTATGATTGTGACAGGATTAGAACAAATCTTTTCCATAGCAATCACCTGATCTAAGTCTACCTCTGCTTTACTTTGAGTACCAGATGCAGACTCCACTTCCTTTTCAGGAAATTGATTTTCACAGTTACGATTGTCCAAACATTCCACTTCATGAGCCTGGGTAACATTCACTTTGTTATCTACCATTTCTCTTGATGTCTCACTGCTAAGTATCTTCCTTACATCAACATCCAGATGCCACGAGTGGTTTGTTAGAAGGTTGCCTACATACTTTGCAATGTCTTTTTCAGATTTGTAGAGATACGGCAGAAACACTAATTTTTTCTCTTTAATCACTACGTGTTGATCTTTCAAAAATTCAAGAGATTGCCAAGCATGTTCAATGGACATATCCTTAGATACAAAACGTGCTAATTCATCTTGATCTTCGTAAGTGTGTCCCATTTCTCTACACCGTTTCTTGAGCTGATCATACAGAATTAATGCATTCTTCTGCAAGTCAGGAATCTTCCAGAGGAGATGCTCACACTGACAAAAGGCAGCCCACGTTGCCTCACAATAAGAAAGGTTCAGTTCCCTGTAGGTCATCTTCTCCCCGAAAAGAATAAAAGCAAACATTTATATTTCAGAAGACGTAAGCCTCTTGCTGAATAACATTCCTCCTAGTAAATACAAATCGCAATTCAGACTGTGGAATTCTACAAAAATTCATGCATTTTTCATAATGTACAAAGTTATGATTTTCAAGCTACATGAAAGCAAAATATCTAAAAGTAAGATGGAACAATAATTCTTCTCAGTCATCCTTCTGTGTAAAACAAACTTTAAAAATAAAAAACCTGGCACAGAAACTGAGCATTAGGGAGAACTTGTGCACACCTAATTAGCACAATTTAAAGTAAAGGCACAAACACCTGTAGCAACAGAGCATAGAAAAGGCATTAGCCAAAATACTGTACCCAATTCTGAATCTGCAACGTCAAGAAATACACAACTTTATAATGACTAGTGCAAAACAGTGAAAGACTGAGATATGCAAAAAATATGAATGACTGAGGGAAAGAAAAATTAATTGGACTTGCTGAGCCTTAAGAGAAAAAGCTAAGGATAGTTTTCCAGTGATAAAAAAACACAGTGAGAATGCAGGTCCTTGGTACAAGAAACAAAAAAAAGAGCAACAGATCTGTATCACATCAAAAGACAATCAAATTGGACATCATGAAAAGCTTTTTTTACAGGAAAGGATGTGAAACACTGAAATATATTGGCTAGACTGCTGAATCTCTGAAACTGGAGAACTTAAACATAAGTCAGGACACTCATCAGTAGCAGCACTGATGGGCCTACAGCAGAAGGTTCTATAAAGCTACAGCTCCCATCTGAGCTACAGGAGCGCTAGGGTGAGGTGCAGTAGGAAAGTTGCACAGCAAGTGCAGCAGAGGAAAACAAGAAGGTAAGCAGCCACCACAAATGCCATTATAAAAAAAAGGAGAACCACTAGACCAGATGACCTCTTGCCCTCACCATGCAAACAGATACCGTTCTGTGTATTAAGAACAGAAAAGCTTGTATGCTGGTATAAAACTGAACAGGACAACCAAGGGGTTTCAATAAATTTTCTCACTTTTGGTCCAGTTACCGCAAGTATTTAATTTTCTGTTCCTTGAAAAAAAGGCTAAACAAACGGTTGTAACAAAACCACTTTTTAAATCTTCGAAGATGAATTTATTTTAGACCAGCAGGAAAAATATACCAGCTTTGCTAAAACTGTGTCCCGTCCATGATCCACGTCCCAGTGAACTAAGTTTACCTCCTATAAATGCCCAGTTAATAAACTGAATGTAACTGAAGTGGCACTGTACTCTAATGAAGCTCAAATGTCATGAACATCGGATTCTTTTCCCTGTTTAATACTTACCCTGCTGAATCCAAGTTTCCATGGCTCATTCTTTAATATGTCATCCAAGTTTGTTAGCATCTTGTCTTGAAAATATACTTCCTCACCATCGTTACCATTGTTTTCTTCAGACTTTCTTTCCCAATGCACCATATCCAACAGACAGCAAAAATGGCCAGGCAGAAGAATCGGTAAGAACTCCAGTATCATTGGAAAAGTCAGAGCTACCAATACTGCCTTTCCTGCAACTGTACGCATCATAAACCAAAAAAAATTGATGTAATATACAAAGATATCTGTAAAGGCAATTTAAACTGACTCTGTCTTTTATCCTTCTGCTTCCCCTACATCCAAAACATGCCAGATTTCTTTCAGTTTCTTATTCTATGTAATCCTTCTGAAATGATTTTAAAGACTGTTTTCCCTTAACTGCCTTGGGAAAAAAAATAAGGTAAACGATGACATAAAAACTGCAACTAAATGTACTCATTTGGAAAATATGTATTATACACTTGGTTTAAATTGCATACTCAAACAGCATTTTGTAGAAAGTCAGCTAAGCTCTCAGCACACCTGCCTCTTATCTGAAGATAATGTTCATACAGATGTACAGAAGAACATTTAAACTGCAAAATAAGAAGAGAGCCTTCTAAATTTGCTGTATCAGATTAGTAGAGGGTCTTAGGAAAACAGTGCTCTCCACTGGATTTCTCAATGACCCCAGAATTAAGTTGTCATTTTCCCTGTTTACATCAGTCTTGGGATCTGCAAAAAGGGGATGAAACTGATTTACTCTATACCTTGCTCTAAAAAAACCCACAAATTGCAGAAGGGATGAAACTGACTTGCTCTACACCTCACTCTAGAAAACCCACACATTGCAGAAGTGAGACTTTCAGAAGCTTTATATCTTGGCAAGAAAAAAAAATCCTGCAACTTTAAGTGTTAAGGAAACATCATCATTCCAAATTTAAAACACCAAATTTTCTCAGTGTAGTACTTTCCCTTATCACCATCTCACCTACAAAAAGGCAAAAAGATAAAACCTTTGCCCTTTAAAGCAAGTGCTTCATTTACATCTGGAAAATCAAAACACTATTTTCTACACAAAATTATCACGAAGGCTTGAACAAACCACTCAAGCCCATAACAATTACTGACAAACAGAAAAAAAAAGGACAATAGTAGTAACATGACATTCAGGGAAGTGAGTTGTTTCTGCTGCCCAGTTATAGAATAAAGTTTAATTTGTAGCAAAGTTATTTAAGTGAGATACTAGGAAAAATCTGCCAGCTACAAAGAACAGTGAACATGATACCTAGGCACACTGTGCAATCTTCACGAACATTCGGGACAAGCCTCAATCAAAAGCGATCCCATTGAAATTCATGCAGCACACCACATCTAGGTTTATACCACTATGATTCCCATCCTTATGTGGTCATAAAAAAATTCAGGGTCTACAAACAGGGGTTAAGAACTTTTCTACCATTATAAAAACAGAACAAAAAGCCTGGAAGTTCATAGAACCGTGAAAATTTTCTTCTCCTTACACAGGTGATTTGGAGTCAAGTCAGCTTAAGTCTAGTAGTAGCTCTGAACTCTCGTGCTAGACAGGATCTGACCTCGGAAACAGTCACCCCCATCTTTTGACGTGACACTGCCCAGTAAACCAGGTACTGGTGGACTTCATTTGCTTGCACCTAACAGTAGGTAGACCCAGCCTGTTTGGACAGATTCATGCACAGCTGCGGCTGAATTTAAAAAAAACTCCTCCGATTCAGAGTACTGAGTCCAATGGCACTGACACCTAAGTGGCTCTGTAAATCACCAAACCAGGACTGCCTGTGTTCACATCAGGAACACGGTATGATAGAAACAGATCACTGGGGCAAACAACAGAGCTAGTGCTGAAGGCACATCTCCACCCAACATCCTGACTTTCTGTATTTCTGCCATACCTACCTCCTAATGGGCAAGATTCAAAACAACTAAGATAGCATATTTAATGCAGCCAATTTAGACTACACTGAGCTCATTAGCTGTTCCTTTGCACTACAAAGAGGCAGCTATACTGTTTCTGAATATGTATTTGTCCTAAAAAGCTATACCATCACGTTTAAGCAGTGCTAACCACATTTTTTTAATAAGACTTGTTATAACTGAATAAACTATAGGAAGCCAACACCAGTGTCTTTGCATTCCTAGCGCAGATATTTCTGCTTAGTAAGTCGAAGGAACCTGAGCAAGTCCTCATGCGTTTCCACCTTCAATTGTTCATCTGTCCCACTTTCCTCAAATTTTAAAAAAATAACCTTTACATATCAAAAAAACATTTGAATACACAGGCTGGCGGGACTGAGTGGGTGGAGTCACCTTTCCTGGAGGTGTTTAAGGGACGGGTGGACAAGGCGCTGAGGAACATGGTTTAATGCTTGATGGGAATGGTTTGACTTGATGATCCAGTGGGTCCTTTCCAACCTAGTGATTCTATGATTCTATGATTCATACGAAGACATGTTAGCTTGAACACAGTACGCAACAGAGATCTCATTAGCTTTTAAAACAACCAAAATAAAACAGAATATACAAAAATAGCACAGAATATACCTACCTGATTTTGAAACATAGTGGAAGATGTCATAATCTTCTGTGTCTCTTTTTTTCTTCCCTGTCTGTAAGTGCGAAACTTGGAACTGTTTTAGTTTTTCTTCAAGATTTCCAAAACTCAGCATAGAATCCATAGGAAGCCAAGCAAAAAACTTTTCTTTAAAATTATCAGGAACAGCACATTCCTTCAGAAAGAGTGAAAAGACTTGTCGGTTGTTTTCTTCTATATCAGTCCGCAGAAAATAAGATGGATATCCTTGCACAAAGTACTTCGACCCCATTTTTCTAGCTTTAACATTAACTCTCCACCAAGGGCCAACTAATGGGAAACGTCCAACTACTTCATACTCCTTTTTTGAGTTCTCTTCTTGTATAACAACTGAATCATTAAAAACAAAAATAAAATCTTTGTTAACTGATAGTTACAAAGAGTAAAAATTTGGTTTGATTAGATTATTTTTGTGTAAAGCTTATTTTTGTCTTTTGTGTAAATTACAGTGACGAAAGTAAAGCATGTCTTTTCATCAACTTCCCAATGTCAGTCTTTCCAGTACTACCTTAAAGCAAAACCAAAACCAACCTCAGAAAAAAAGCACTAAAACTGCTTCTCTAAGTATCAGAGCTACAAAATTAAACTTGTGTATGAATATTAAGTCAATTAAACATATTGGCATTGATTTAATATTACATCATTTATGCCAACTCAAGTTTGCAATTCAATTTTAAACCTTTCTGTCATAAAGCCTTGCATCATGGTGCTCACATGCTCTTTAGATACAATTTTATACAAAATACTTCTTGTAAATGAAACCACCAAAATCATACGCAATTAATATAATAAACTCTTTAACATTTCCTATAACCTGCTTTGCCTCCTCTTTCCATCATCTTTCCCTCACAAAAATTAATACACTATTCTTTGATCCATGACTGGGGATGACCAAATACAGCACCTATATTTCACAGGACCTCTTGGTCACCAAACCAGCAGCTCTCAGGTTCATAACAATTTGGCTATTTATTTTTCCCTTGTTACTTAGCTCAATTTAGCCATTTTTAAAACACTTTATGGATACAATGGCCTTGCTAGGCGGAAGTTGGTCCAATGTCACCTGCTTTTCTAAGTACTAAATAGAAAGTAGGGAATTATTAATGTCATATGTATCATAAAAGAAAAACTATGCATCTTCTAGTTTACACTAGAAGTTAATTAGGATGAAAAAACTTCATGCTTCCTTACTGTGGCCAAAGAAAAGCACAAATCCCACTACTCTTCTACCAGTTCTGCAAGACTTTTAACCTACTTCAGACCATTTTCCCTGCACGTGCTATGAATTCAGGAACCCGGGGAGTAGCGAGTTTGATTTGATGTAATTTTCAAGCACTGTGTGAGCAGACAACTGGCCCCAATGAGGAAGGTGCCGGGGACAAGGGAGGGGCACCAAGAGCAGGGGGAGGGCAGGGGAGGGGCACCAAGAGCAGGGGGAGGGCAGGGGAGGAGCGGCAAGGGAGGGTGTCAGGAGCAGGGCAGGGAGGCCACCAGCAGCAGGAGGGGGAAGCCATAAGGAGGAGGAGGGGGAGGCCACCAGGAGCAGGAGAGAGGGCATCAGGAGAGGGAGGAGCAGGAGAGAGGGGAAAGCCATCAGGAGGAGGAGGGGGAGACCACTAGGAGCTGGGGAGAGAGGGCATCAGGAGCAGGAGAGGGAGGCCATCAGGCAGGTGAGGGGCACCGGAGCCCGCCCGCCCCGCTCCCACCGCCCCTCACCGGCCCGGCGCGGGGGCAGCGTGGCCGCCATCTCCAGCTCGGAAGTCTCCAGGAGCGCGGCCTCGGCCAGGTGCGGCTCCTCCTCTGGGTCCTCCTCGGTGTCCTCCTCCGACCCCGTCGCCCGCCGCGGGGGCTGCAGCACCCCCCACAGCTCCGCCGCCATCGCGCCCGCCCGACGGATCGCTCCGCTCCGCCCGCCCGCGGCCCCGCGCCCTGCGCGGAAGGAGACGTTGGGCGTGCGGAAGGGTGAGACGGTTGCCGGGGCGTTACCACGAGGTTGGAGTGGGCTCGGCTGGAGCGAAAAGAGCTTTGAAATCGTGGAGTCCAAACGTGCGTTGTCACCACTAAACCAGCTCCAGGGATGAGGACTCGACCACCTCCCTGGGCAGTCGTGCCTGTGTCCGAGAACCGTTGCGGTGAAGAAATTCCTCCTAATATTAAACCTAAATCTCACCTGGCGCATGTTGAGGCCATTACTCCTTGTCCTGTCACTGTCGCAGAGACAACACCCACCTCCCTACAACCTCCTTTCAGGTAGTTGCAGGGAGCAATGAGGCCTCACCTCCGCCTCCTCCAGGCTAAACAACTCCAGCTCTCTCAGCCGCTCTTCATAAGACTTGTTCTCCAGCCCCCTCACCAGCTTCGTTGCTCTTCTCTACACTCGCTCCAGAGCCTCAATGTCCATCTTGTAGTGAAGGGCCCAAAACTGAATGCAGTAATCGAGCTGCAGCCGCACCAAGTACAGGGGCAGAATTACTTCCCTGGACCTGCTGGCCACACTGTTTCTGATAGAAGCCAAGATGCCATTGGCCTTGTTGGCCACCTGGGCACAGCGCTGGCTTATATTCAGTTACTGTCAACCAACACCCCCAGGTCCTTCTCCTCCAGGCAGCTTTCCAGCCACTCTTCTCCAAGCCTATAGTGCTGCATGGGCATTTTGTGTCCCAAGTACAGGACCCGGCACTTGGTCTTGTTGCACTTGATCCCATTACTCTGAGCACATCTATCCAACCTGTTCAGATCCCTCTCTAGAGCCTCCCCACCCTCAAGCAGATCAACATTTTCACCCAGCTAAGTCTGGACGTACAATCCCTTCGTCCAGATAATTGATAAAGATATTGAACAGAACTGGACTCAGTTGCACTAACTAAACTGGAGACTGCTGTGGATGTCTTGCTGACACTTTGTAGTAGTGGCATGTAGAGAGCCAAAACCAGTAGGTGCTGGTGCAAGGGCTGGTGGGTTCTTCCATTTGAAATTAAATAATTGGGTATTTTTGCACTCCAGACCAGTGCGACAAAAAATGCCTAATATGACACTAAATATAATGTACCAGTCTAGACACAGAAGCAGATTGTTTGCTCAGCTTCTGAGTAACTGCTGGCAGCATGGGCATACCTTTCAAAACAATAGCAAAGATTGTTTGTATATATGCTTAGAAAGAGTAATATAAAATAAAATAGATCAATGGACAACTTTTCCTTTTGGTTTGAGCTAAAAGAGAGCCAATCCATTTTCATGTTCTTTCCTCTTTCCCATGCGCTATCCAGGAGGCCCTCCGTCCACTGGACTGCCCTGCAAAGAATGATCCTCTCTATGCCACCTTCCTCTTTACAAAACTGAGGAGCCTTTGGCTCAGTTGCACAAAGGATTGTGGACACTCCCTGTGTCCTGGCCCAGTTCTCTTCCACACCTCTGTGCATTTGTGTGAGACTGGATGACTGAGGGCCCCAGTCTATTCTGAAAATGCAAATTTAATGCTGTATACTCACTCTGGAATTTCCTTGTCTTTCTGTAGTCTGTGCTATACATGCTGAATTCCTGTGCGGTGTTTTATATTGCAATTCCTTTCTGTCATTTAGTTAAGGAAATATTCTTATTTTGTAAAGGCTAAGGAACAGATACTGAGGGTTGGATGCATCCTAATTATGAATGGCTTTCTGTGTGTCCAGCTTTAAATAGGTAAGCCTTGATTTTCAAAAATATGACTATTTGCTGCTCAGGTGAAGTAAGATGAGTTTTTCTAAAGCAAGGTGATCAAGCACTGAGAATTAGGGGATCCATTTGAAAATCTGGGAATAAATGATTTGCTTATCTTCATGGTGTAGCTGAGTTTAAGGTTCCCATCTGCTCAGTTCTCTTCCCTCCCTTTACTCAATACTTCTACCCACAGACTTAGAGAATAGAAGCAAAAATAAGTATTTGATTTTATGAAGTCAATGGTAGGATTGTTAACTGTAATACAAGAATGATTCCATCCGTGAAAGTCACACCAGGAGAGTGAAAAATAGGAGGAAAAAAAAGAGCAGTCATATAGATTTAGAAATTTACAGCACATATGTACAAGAAAAGATTGTTAAGCATTAAAAAACAGATGAACACACAGCCAGGAGACTCAGTCAAAAATTACTCTGTCATGAAGGCTTTAAATCATAGTTTGAAAAATACTTTGAAATCTTAGATCAGCTTTGGGAACTAGCTTTTTCTCCATCATGTCTCAATTTAAATCCCATCCCAAAAGCCAAGGATGTACAGTAAAAGGAAAACATGCACCGACAACCTTATGATTTTACCTCCTAATGCACTGTAATATCGCTGCCATGATAATTCATGACTCTTAGAGTGTAATCTGACATAACACTGAAGAATTTTTTAGTCTTCTCTCCATGGGGAAATATCTATTTGTAGGTTTGAACTCAATATTGCTGCATTCAGTGGGAAAAAAAATGCAGACCCTTAAAAAAGCAAATAGTCACAACAAACAAGTAGAGAGCATCACTCTGTTTCCTATTGCTTTGTATCTTAACACACAGTGGCATGTTTTCACTGAATAAAAATTGTGCTTATATACATCTCCATCCTTTAAGCAGTTATTCAAAATTGTGCTCTGGAAACAATTTTCAGGACATTCTGGCAGGTATCATTTGTACCCTGAAGGTTTATATTAATGCCAGAATTAAATAAGACTTGCTGCATTTCTTAGTGTCGTCCCACACTAGACATCCTCATTAAAGTGATGACTGGCAGCTCATCTTTGATTCTGTCTAGGATTAGGGAGGGATCCCCCAGTCTCTAATTTGTTTGGATATTCATTGCTTCCCAATACTCATCTGGAAATCAAGAGATTTCTGTCTGCTGATCTTCAAAAATAAATCTGAGTTTGGCACACAGAAGCATCAATTGGAAGCCCTCAGAGCATGAAATTAGGTGATGTATCTAGCACAGCAGGAGGCAGGAGTAGCAGAGAAAGGTGTAAACTTTAATTCCTTTTGATATGGAAGGGTTTTGGTTTTCCCTATGATTTTTCAGGATGCCATAGAGCAGAAACCTCCACAGCAATATGTTTGAGGAAGGGAAATTATGGACAACAGCAACCCAGCTTAACTGCCTTTCAAGATTAAAGCACCAGACCCAAAAACAATGAGCTATCCTTACTGCTTGTAATGAACTCCCTATAAGAGGACATTGAGGCCCAGGAGTTGTCAGCTACCACCAGCATGACTTAATATTAGAGGATGGTGATTTTTGATTTCCAAGGATCGGTTGACAACATAGGGAAGCTTCTGAAGTGATTTAATTTGGAATTCTCCCTATATAAACCATAGCATTAGCAATAATGTTAAACTATGCTTCAAGAACCTGCTTGGCTTTATCAGATGTTTAGGAAGAAGACAAGTTCTTTGCATTTAATTCAAAGTTCTGAGACAGTCCTGCTCCCTGTTAAAGGCTTCTGAGGGATCTAAAAACTAACACAACTTTTTCATTGTCCAAAACAAGTGATGAAGGCTTGATGCAGTGTGCAGAGCAATGCTTTGAAATAGATGTCAAAAAATCCTGCTTAAAAAGACTTGCTTCTAAAAAGTAGGGGAGAAACAAACACATCTGGTAATATAAAGCTTGTAGTCCTCTATATAGTCCTCTATGTAGCTCTCTACGATGAGTTGCCTTTCAAAAATTTCAGCAGACTTTTTCTGTGTCTTGGCTATTTCTTCTTGTTTCACAGCTTTGTATAGTGTCTCAGCATCCTCTTATTCTTTTGTCTGTAAGAAATGTAAGACAGAAGCAGTTTTAGCGTTCCCTCAGGGCACATGATATTTAACATAGAAGCCAGAATTGCTGTGACAAATAGCAAATGCTCTGCTGTTATTGGGTATAATCAAACCCTTAATGTGTATTTTTCTGTTCATCATGTGCTCAGGCTAGTAACACTTTTACGAACCTAATGTGGTGTGTAGTGTAAGGCCACCTGTCTTGTTCCTCGGTATTAATGCAGCCATCCTATATTTCCTCAAGCTGTCTGGAAGGGCTTTGCCAGGATGCCTCAGCAACATCAGCTTGTGCTGCATCAGCGTGTTTGACAGACAATAACATTGTCTCTTGATCAGACACAAGAGAGACTAACTTGATTCAAGGGCCTATGAATACTAAGTAGGACAGATATTCCTAGGAGTTGCTAATCAGCATGGTACTTCTGCAGTGAGATTAGGAACACTGCTGAGAATTTTATTCTTTCAAGTAAGATCCTGGGAACTTCTTATTATAGGAATTTCAAGCTTATCTTTAAAAATCATGAAGATTGTAGTCTCAAGGTAGCCAAGAAAGTAGATACTAAATGTGCTCTGGTAAGCCCCTGCCTGTGTTTTAGTATGCAGTGTTCTTTATAGATGTTTACTTGGTATTCAAAAGGCACAACACTTCTATTTTTACAAGCAAATTCTTTCTTTGGTGTTGCAAGGTTAACTTCCCCTCCAAAAAAACTAGTAGCAGGAAGAGAGGTCTCTTTCCTCTTTTTTCCCCCAGATCATAAAACATTTGCAGCATCTGGCTTGTATTTCCCATTACAGAATAGTGACCTTATCTGTAGGATCAGGGTTGCTTCAACTTAACCGCACTGTTGCAGAGCATTTTAAAAAAGTAAACTCCAGGAACAGATAAAACCTCCCTTAGCAGTGTTTTGTAGTGGATAATACTTCACAGTGCTGTTTCTAAAACAGTCTATAAATGGTGGCTCATAAAGGAAGGACTACATTATTCCAATGTGTTCCATTAATGAAAGGCTAAGGAAAACAGGGGGGAAAAAACCCAGAAACCCAAACAGAAAATCAAAGGCCAGCCTACCTATGAAATTCCTGAAATCCCACAGTGCTATTTGTAATAAAAGTTTGGGTAACTATAATGATCATGTGATAATATTCTGGCTTGATTTCTTTTTCTCCAGTATCCTGTTAAAATTAATTGTTTGGAGGATAAATAGTTGCAGGAGTCTGCATTCTTGCAAGAGAATCCAAGGCTGTTCATTTGTATTTATAACTTACAGAGCTATGTTGTTCTGTAATGGTGTAATCTCTACATTCTTAGCGAACCAAACAGCAAAGATCTGGTTAATAACCTTAAAATTAATAAGAAGGAGGTCTCTAAAAAGGAAAATTATCTGTCTTTTGAGACTATCAAACAAAAGGGTATTAGTAAATACATTTTAAATACTGTTCTGTACTTGCTCATCTTTGTTTTTTGAGCTTATTTGTCTGAGAACAGGGAAGAAGGGCATGTTTCCCTCAGGATTTGACTGAAGACTTCAGTATGATCTGTGCTTAATAGTATTTTTTTTATTTCACTAAGCAGACGGTCACTCTCCTGCCAGCAATGCGATACTGTTTCACTGGCGGGACATGATTCTAGGCCCAGTTTACATCTGTATTTACCAGCTAACCAAGGTCAGAACAGGGTCCAAAGAAGAGGTGTGCTGTCGTTCATATTGTATGTAGCTGTGGGCACACTGGCACGTGTTAGCCTGTGCCAGCAAGCACCATCTCAGAAGGTGCCTGGCCCCTGAGTGTACTTCTCCCCTCCAGGACCAAAAGAACAGACTCTGGCTGTTTTCCTTTCTGGTTCAGAGGTAGTCACTAAAATTTCTCAGGAGAAGTCATTTACTTGCATATAGTTCTACTTTCCAGCTGTTTGATACTACAGGCCACTGCTATACACACATTAGCTATGCAGACCTGGAAAATATTTGTAGCCACTTTCCCCTTGTGTAATTTTTAACTGGAACTTTTCTTGAATGAGAACTAAATAAAAATAAGTAGGGACATTCACAATCTGAGATTTGAGCCTGTTTCAAGAGGGTCCTTTGAGAGTCTTTCCAATTCGTTCTCTTCAACAGTGCTCCTGAGTTTAGCTATTCATCTTCCTTTATAAATAAATCACTGTTGTGCACTAACCCTTTTTTATTATCATTCCTCCAAATTCTCTATACTTTCCTGGTAGTTAATTTAATGCAATATTCTTCATGTGATCTTAGACAAATAATGAGCAGATGGAGTGACAGCTAAAAACAGCGTAAGTGCAACTGTTCGTCTTGTTTTGTAACAACAAAATTAATTAATACAAAGATTAACTTCTCAATTATTTTCATTTGTTGCTTTTTCCTCCAACAGCTATTCCCAGTCGTTCCAAGGAGGATTTACAGACAAGAAGGGATGGGATGGGAACAAATGAGAGATTCTAATAGAGCCCAGTGTTAGTGGAAAGAATTTTACCTCCTGTTCATCCCAACTGCTTCCAGGTCTGGATAGATAATAACAGACAGTAAACCCTGCCTTTTGTTTTAGTCTAAGTCACCCTGATTCAAAGGGCTTGTGAATAACAGAAAAATAGAGAAGAGCGGTGAGATTATGTTGACTGATGCTGTTAAGCAGCAATGGGCATAGAGGACAGGAGGATTAAAAATCCACTGGGACTTAATGATACTATGCACTTTTCTCTGTGAAGAGCTTCCATCCTAAATAAACCACCTGGAGTATAGAAGTAGTTCTGACAAGAGGGATATAGCAGCTCTGAACTTAATAAAAAGTTAAAATGCTCATGTAACACTCTACTGGGTCACTCATCTAGTACGGATCAGAATATAATCACAGAGAATGTATGCACGATGACAGCCAAACTACTCAAAACATGTTTGGAGTTTTTTAATGTAGGAGAGAGAGTAAAATAAAGAATAAAGCTCCCTTTGGGGTTCTCACACAAAGTGGAAATTATATTTTCCAGACAAAAATGCCAGAGACCTTATGGACTGGTAGAAATACACAGTATTTTGAGATTGATATAGTTCTGCAGCTAATATGCTCTTGCTTCAGAAATGTGTTAGACCTTTAGTGATCACTGCAGGCCAGGATTTTGTCACATCTGAGAAATAAAATTATAAGATGTTTTTTTCAAAATTTATAAGATTTTTCACTCCTGATTGCATGTAGGAATTTCTTTGTGACCCTGAAACCGGAGCCTGTTTTCTTTACTGACTTGTTTGCTTTTGTTGACACACAATGATCTAAACAGGTAGTGAGTTCTATGCTCTTATTTTATAGGACCATTTCCTAGTTTTTGGTTGGTGTAGTTTTTGCAATGAGCCTTTTATTTCTTCTGAAACATAAAATTTGACACAATGTATAGCAAATAGACTGAGGTAAAGTAGGAGGATGAGTCTAATATGGAGCTTTAACATTTGCAACTTGAGCAAGGTGTCTCTCATAAGTGATGGAAGAGTTTGCAGTGGTAACCGCAGTGTGTAGGAGTCTATTCCCAGCATCTCTAGTCACACAGTGCTCTGGGGCAGCCCTGACAGAGCGTGCAGACCTAGAGGGATAAGGGGCAACACGGGCAACTCTGGGGGCTATGTTGAACTGTAAGCTGAAAAATTTTAGAAGATGCCAAATTATGGAGGCATAGGGGAAGATGTAAGCATTGAAAAGAAAAAGAAGTCCTTTCTTTCTGAGGATGTGGAGAGAAAAAGTAGAAAATTAATCTAAAAAAAGCAAAGGAGGGCAGACTTTCCATAGCAGTTTTTCAAGGGAAAAACCAAACCCAAATACTTGAAACCTCCACTCTAATAAGCAACACTGTCTCAGCTAAGGTCATTTAGAAAGCAGCTCCTGGCTAGAATTTTGATTAATAATTATAAGCAAGTTTCCTTTCACCTATAGCTTCCCTGAGAGAAAGGCAAAACACTGACTGAATTCACTGGTAAATCCCACACCTTATGAAGCTAGTAATGAATCATGATTTCTCTTTTACTGTATGAATGCTACTCACACAGTGTTCATATAAAGATGCAGGTATTCTATACGCGAATATTCTATTCTCTATGCAATAAGATCTTTGCATACAAACATTTTATTTAATAATAATATGACCCCAGAAAAGGTTGGTTTAAGGTGTAAAACAAAGAAAATTATTTATTGACACGACATATGGCAAAGGTTTTCTAACAAATAAAGGAATAATTTTAGTTTCCTGCTCCTTTGGGCATGAGTCTGTTCATATAACAGCTACTCAGAGAATAACACAAATTTGTTTATATTAATGTGATGTATTTTAAAGTCTTCTCACATATTTACTTTTAATTTAAGAGTGGTGTACCTTTGAGGTGTATGCATCTGAGAACATACTTGTATTTTTGTTTCTCACTGTTAGAGAAATAATCACACCAGAGCATACACAACCGCTCTGAGTCACATTCACTTCACCTGAGACTTCAACTTTTGGGACCAAGGTCCACACACAATGGGTGGCTCCAGTAAACCCTCGTGGCTCCCTTATACATGCACTTTAAGAATTTCTCCTGTTGGCTCGACCTTGGGTTTCCCAAAGCAGAGACTCTTGATATAGAATCATAGAATC
>WAAB01015573.1:0-33214 GCA_013389865.1 Piaya cayana
GATTCTATGATTCTATAAAGAGAAACCTGAAACTAGCTTCATTGTAAGTGGTACATTTAGTGCTCTCCTTTAATTAGACTCGGCAATCTGACCAAGTGCAAAACCATTAAAAGGAAGGTAGCTTCGCCTCACCTCTTTGAAATGGATTATACGAAATCTCAGTGATTCTCCGTAGAATCATAAATTGTTTCAGGATGGAGAAAGGGACTCTCAGATACTGTTTAATCAAAGCCCTATCTAGTGTAGATTGATATGGGTTGTGTCTAGGCTTTTTTGGAGTATCTCCAAGGATGGAGTCTTTACAACCTCTGAACAATCTGTTCCAGTGTTTCATCACCTCAAGAGTAAAACTTTCTTGCTCAAACTTTCTCCAGTATTTCAATTTCTGCACATTGTCTCATCGTTTCACCAAGAGTCTGTTTTAGACTCCTTAGATGCTCCCTTCAGATATTTATACACAGAGATCCTCCGTGATTGTTCTTTCCTCCAAGCTGAACAATCATAGTACATTCAGTGTCTCATATGAAAAAAACCTCAAATCTCTTAAATGCTTTTGCTGGTCTTGCTCTGCTATGTCTATACTTGTCTTTTACTCAGAGAGCCCACAATTGTGCACAGTAGTCCAAATACATTCTCAACAGTGCTGAGTTGTAGCGAAAGAGCCACCTCCATCAGCCTGCTGGCAAATGCAGCTCAAAATGGTTGCATTTTTGCTGCATTTCTGGATTATGCCCAACTTGTTTTCCACAAGGACCTTCAGGATTTTCCCTGCCATGACACTTTCTATCCAAATGGACCTCTCTGCATGTGAGTACGTTCCTGTGCAGGTTCAGGATCTTTGGACTTCCCTTGAAACATGTTGATTTGTCAAGATTAGTCTTAAAAAGTACTTCTGCACAAAAATCTGTGTTTTTCTTTGAATTTACATTAGCCTTCATTGCCGAAAGGGCTTGGGTTTGGGCAAGACTATGAGACTAAGAAAGACCTTGCCAACTCTAAATACTACAAACTTAAATCAAAGCTTGTGATAAATACAGATGTAAAATGGGTTTATTTGGATTTATAAACAGTCATTTTGTCCTAATTTTGCCATACAACTGCCTATTACTTCCTAGAAAATGCAGTTTTCATATGGGGACTGGTAGTTTTGTATTAAGTATTTTCTTTTCTGAAACTTTATTTGTGCAGTGCAGTAAATGGATGGTACTGGTGGTATGTACTGTTGGATTCTTGCCTTGACCCTGGCAAAATTCATTCAAACAATGACTTTGACTGTTTCTTTCCAATCCATATGATGGACTTTTGGCTTCTGCAAAGGCTATATTTATCCAAACACCACTCATAAAATTCCCTCCCAAAACCTCAAAAGTCCTCTTAAGGATATCTAAAATCAGTTTCTCATGGAGAATGTTTGCTTCCAAACAGACAAAGCTTTGAACAACTAGAAATGTATTGTTTGGGTACACCCTAAGGACTCTTTCCTATTAGGATTGGCTGCAGAGGCTCATTTCTTGTGTTACATTAAATAACATAAAATTATGTAACTTCATAAAGTTCATCAGACTCTTGAATAATGATCTTTTCTTTCCAAGCTGTTGGAGGAATGATATATGTTGTATTTAGACATTTGCTTTCAGAACAGCCTGTTGTTTTCATGCAGCTGTTAGTCATGAAGTTAAGCTATATTTCCCCTTTGAATTACTAGTTGGAATGTCACTGTTCTAGTTTCACTTGCCATATTAGAACATAGGCCTGCTGAAAATTGTTCTCGCATACATGTATCTGTGGAGATTTTCTACCCTTGTATTAATGCTTGGTACACAGTAGCATTTCATTTACCTAGTATAAAAAAATCAGGAGTTATATTATAGTCATAACTAAAAAAATTGTTTGCTGTATGTTATTCCAAGACCATATATTGTGTAAAAATGAAAGTTAAAAGCTTAAAGCCTGCTAGTTAAGCAAGTTGCGTTTGACACATCATACATATTTATTGTAATGACTGAATTGAACAGGAATTTTGAAGTGACAGAAAAGACAATATGACTGTGTTGCTATAAAGAAATGAGATGGCTATTCTTTTCTAGGGCCTAAATCCTTTTTGGTGGGTTACGTATTCACAGAAGTATGAAAACTTTAGTAAATAGCTATTTCTGTGGAAAAACTTGCTGATCAATGAAAAAAAAATCCAGCCCCACTTACTGCAGTCCAACAAAAATCTGTAAACTACTGTAAAAGTTGCAAATAAATTGATTCTGTTATGTAGCTTTGCTATCCGTGGACCTACAGGGTTTCTTAAGCTCTGTGAGAGCACCTTTCTAGACATTGTGAAGGAAAAATACCAATGGCACCACGAAAATGGAGCTGTTCAGCAGTGTATTATATGTAGAGGAAATCTTTTGCATTTTTACTAGCTAATATTTACTTTATTTATAATTAATTTGCAGCATAAAGCTTACTGTGATGATTTTCTAAACTGGACTAATAGGTGCTATGCTTTGAAGTTAAAAAATGCACAATTACATCCTTCTTGATAATCTATAGTTGTAGGTTTGTTACAGCACAACTGAGTTGATTGTGGGTAGTGGCAATGACAAGGGTTTCTTTTCAGCATGTCTTGGAGGCTTTGCATGCATCCCCAACCACACTTGTCAGTACTAGAAAGGTTCAGTGCTTCTGGTGCTTGGCAGACCAGTGCAGTGAGGCAGCAATGAATGTCTGCAGGGCCTCTTTGATCCAGCTGTACACCCTGCAGTGTCCTGAACCCTTTTTTCCCCTAAGCATGTTCACTTGCCACTCTACAAAGGAGCATGTCTTCCACTTCCCTTCCAATGGATTCTGCTTCGGTCTGTGTAAAGGATACAAACAGAATTGATTACACAAAAAGTAAAATTATGTCAAAAGCAAAAAAATCCCTATAAAATGTCAAACCCTGGAATAAAATACATCTGGATGTGTACACTGCAGTAAAAAAAGAAAAAAAAGTTATATCCAACAATGTCTTTAGTGCCTAGCTTGATTGCTTGCCTATTTCACAGAACTCATATAGCCATTGCATTGCATTTCAATGTCATTTGCCTTGATCCAAATGAACACTTTGGTCATAATTCATGTGCATTCCTTAAACAAGTAGTTAAAAGTAATTTCATATGGGTGAGTGATTTAAATCGATAGCTTAATGACTTCCCATCATTAAATTAATGAATTTACATAATGCAATGAAATAAGGAACATAATGTGAACACTGAAGTGTCACAGTCAAGTTCTGGTTTTGCTCAGTTCCAGCTACAAGAGCAGTACTGAATTACAAGTGTGTGCAGGCGAATGCCGAGGGCTACCCTGCATTTGTGCTTTGTCATCACTACTTCCTGTTTCACAGATACATGGTCTGCTTTTTATCTGGGCAAAATAAACATTTGGCTGTATTTCATTAGTTACATTTATCAGAGCCCTTATGCTTTTGCATAAATCATTAGCATTAATTTTTAATGTAACCTAGATAAACAGAATCTCATTGTACGTTGCAGGAAGTTAACCTGAAATTTCTTATTTCATGAGTACCTGTATTCATAAGCTACACTAAGACAATGCTGATGCTTGTCACAGTCATCACTTTCACGCTATTAAAGACAAGTTTGGAAAGGTATGCATGAGAAACCTACTGCTGAGACCTGGGATAGAAAGTTTCCCATAGCATTCCTAGAATACCAGAGGAAGAAATATGCAAATCACTTCAAACCCAGACACTTTGGGAACAGCTTACAAATTAGTCTTTTCGGCATAAATCCTAGTTCAATAGCTTAATTATTCAACTGTAGTTTTGCACTCTGTTACAGAAGGAAGGAATTTCAAGCACATTGTTTGTGAGCTGCTTACAAGCCCTCCCCTATGAACTTTGGACCCCTTTCTTAACTGCAGCAAAGCAGGCTGAGAACATACCAGAG
Organism: Piaya cayana; assembly: GCA_013389865.1. Taxonomy (NCBI): domain Eukaryota; kingdom Metazoa; phylum Chordata; class Aves; order Cuculiformes; family Coccyzidae; genus Piaya; species Piaya cayana. Next base: position 3,945 of record WAAB01015573.1, read on the forward strand.
CAGTACGTTGGAATAGTTTTTAAATGTTAATGAATAATATGATCCCTTTATTAGAGAACCCTTCTGTGATGTGTTTCCAGGCATTGTACAGGAATGTATTTGTGTACACAATGTTTTATTTGCTTAAGAGAACAAATAACTTTTTTTTTATATCCTTTGACCTTCTTTTTTCCCCCTTTTCAACTTCTGAAGTTGTTTTAAAACTTCTGTGCAACAGGGCAGGGTAACTGGCAGAGAACAGTGGCCTAATGTTTATGATAAGTATTTTTAAAGATCTGTTCTGTATGTGAATGATTAAGGAAATCCTTTCTGTGCAGCAGCTTTAATAACTTCTTCAATTATGACCCTGAACTGCTTTCACAGGTCTGAAAACTCTCGTTTCTTCATCTCATATTGCATCTGACAGGGATGAAAAGTGGTTGTAGTTCTATAAAGGGGGCACTTTTAACACACAGGATATACAAAAGCATGGTCCTGTTTGTACCTAGCAAAATCTGGGCAATATTCTCACTTATGGAGAAGATCAACAAAACTGATGGGAATAATTCAGGTATTTTTACTTTAAAACAGGTTGACAACTTGAAAAAAATGTGCTGTAAATTAAAACCACTCATCCAAGCAGCTGTAAATTGCATGAGTAGCACTTACTCAGCAAATGACTTCCTGTGGACCTCACTGACCTTGTCAATATTGTGACGAGCATGGCTTCAGATGGAGCGAAATTATTTTTGAACAGTTGCTCTGAGAATGTACAAACAGGCTTCTCTGCAACAGGAGACATGAGATAATTTTAAAACACATGAGCAGTTTTAAAACATAGGGAAACCACAAATTTTTTTGTGGATTTGGTGTTCCTGATTTGCAGCTTTCTTTCTTGTCTCACTATTTTTTGTTTTAGGTTTCAAGAATTGCTATATTTTAAAACAATCTCAACTTGCTTGGCGAACAGATCATTAGCTGTCATAATTATGGAAAAGCTTCCAGTTGTCAGCTTGATTGAACTAACATGCAAAAGGCTTTTTTACTCCCAAGTTTTACTCTGGCTGTAAGATCAATTTAAAGCCAAGTTCAGTTTTTCTGGGAATCCAAATAATGTGTGCATAATGGTTGCAATTGACAATACTGGTGAAACTAAGGTTCTGCAGCAGCTTCTTTGTTGTACTTGTTTGATTTATACTATAAATTACCTATTGTAAAGACAATATTTCATAACACTCAGCCTATGTCCTCTTAAATGCAGAAATCTGTATTGAAATCCAGGTCCAAAAAAATGTTTCTTTAACTATACTGCAAAATCAATACAACTCATTACCATATATTATGAATCAACTTCATAACCTGCTTTGAGGATCAGTGTAGAAGTTTAAGTTCCAATACCAGTGTTCCTCCCTTGGGGACTTTCATATTTGCTGTTCAGACCTGCCGGCTTCTACAAATATGTGCAAGAATTCAGAAAGAAAAACAAGTCAAAGGTATTTTAGTATGGCTGTAAGAAAAGAGAGCAAACAGAACAAACATTTAACTGAATCAAGAGAGAAAGTCTCAGATACTTTGCTGCTTGAAAAAAAAAAAAAGAAAAGAAATCTCAAATGCTTGTGGTTTTCTCTTAGTCTGTAATTTTGAAGAATCATCCACTAGTAAATCATATTATAAATAGCTTGTGGGCAGTCTTGGGGAAAGTTAAGGCTTGTATCTTAGGAGTAATAAGCCATGTTTGTAAGGTCTATCACCACTATCATAATGATACAACTGAGTTTTGCAGGAATTAATCTGTTATAAAGCTGTTAAAATGCGTTGAGGTCCATATGTTATTTAGGTAATATACTGATAAATTCAGTAGCAGCAGCAGCAGGCATAATAGAGATTGCAGTAGACATACAAGATTATTAAGGCTGTAGTCTTGGCTTTCTTAGCTCCAACCGAATAAAATTATTTGCTCTACATATATTAAATGTTCAGTTATTAAGAATATGAACGTGGAATTTCTTCATAAATCTGAATTTATTTCAACAAATTCAGCTGTGTCACCCATCAAGCCTTGATGCTGAACCAGTTGCAGGATCAATCTTTAGATTAAACGTTCCCATCAAGGAACTTCGGATTTCATGAACTATCTTATGGGTTTGTATCCCTAGAAAAGTACCCTTTCATTTGTATTTTGCAGAAAGTTAATGCTGACATCTAGTGGTAGGGTTTTGTACGTGCAAAAAACCTGACAAATTTTGTGGCTTGCTAACGGACTGCTAACTTGATACTTTGATGCTGCCTTTTCAATATTTAATAAAACGTGGCATTTCCTGCTATAAACTTATTTATTGTGGAAAATGTAATAACGATTATGTACTTTTCAAATGCTTTTGATGATTTTATGCATTTCCTCTTTCTTATAATGTTTCTCGTATTTCTGTTGCCAAGTCAGTTGCTAAGTTAGGTTGTGCAAAACCAATTTAAATTATTCTGGGTACATTATTTTTGTGTCAAGCTATCTCTATTTCAACTGTTAGTCATAATACAGTAGTGACTAACAGTTCCCCAACTTTGTTAGTATAAGGGGTTCTTATCAGAAGAGATACATGGTATCTACTAACTGTTTATAAAATATAGTAAGGGAGATCACTGCCAAAGTAGATACTTTAGTTGAATAGTTTGGGGATACAAATAGTTGCTTTGAGACAATTTGTCTGATACTGTGTAAACATACATCTGTCTTTGTTATAGGTACAGATATTAGGAAGTTAGATTAAAGGTGCTGAACTTCAATTCAAGAAAAACGAATTTGACTTTTGTGGTCATACTTATGTGGATGGGTGACCCTCATTTTACATAGGGTTTCCTGGTGTGCTCAGGAAGAACCTAGCACAAAGAACAATTTACAGTATCTAATTTGTGTGATGTAATTAAAAGAGAAACAGTATGAGGTCACTTCTTTAGGCAATACAGCACCTGAGATTTACGTTCCCAATATGCATTATACCTTTTGCTTGATATAAGCCATCCATGCTGAGCTTAAGTAAGTCACTCAGATGTGATGAAGTTTCATTTTTCACCCTAATTCCTGAATGCCCAAATAGTTGAGCTCTTAGCTAGGTAGATGCATACACTGGCAGATCTATAATTGTGGATTCAATATTTGGATAATTAATAAGAATTTCCTTATATTTTTTACTGATTGGATTGGCTGCTGTCAGAGCAAGGACATAAAATGCTCCTGCCTAAGATATAAACCGAGCTTCTAAAGGTTTTGTTGTAAATTTAGACTGCAATAATATTGCATGCACTTAGTGTCTCAGAACCCCGTATTTGTGTATGTACTTGATTGAACCAGCACAAGCATAGGAGCCCAGCATTGCAGAGAAATTCCACAAAAGTGAAAGAAAAAAGGAGTATTCCGAAGTTAGAGGGCCCCAGGAAGACAGAACACTGGTCTGGTGTTTCAGCTAAATACCTGCTCTGGAGTTACTTTCCATATCTTCAGTATTTACTTTGTCTTATGTAAAAACAAAGAGCTGAAGCCTGGTGAAACCTACAGTGTTCTCAAATATTTTAGCATGCAAAGACATGCAGAAGCTGCTACTTCAGAGGTTTCTAGACAACATTTCTTGTGAACCTCCACTTTTTCCAGTGCAATATTGTTTCTCTAGTCTGCAATGCAAACACTAATACAACAATTTTCCCATAAATTTTCAATACTCTTCTCATATATTCTTATTGCTTTCTGTCTCCTTATCTTTGCTTCTGAAGCAACTTCCAAATGAGTGGCCCTAACTTCATCACCAAATAGCTAGAAAACAGAATTGCAGCCTTAAGGAAAGAAAAAACAAATAAACACCCCAAAACCAAAAACACCAAACCAAACACCATCTATGTATTGAGAGGTATCTTCACATGCAGGAAAATACCAGAGTGCTAGTTTCTATTTGTTTTATATTGATCCAGTTATAAGAAATCTATAAACTTCTCTATAAAAGACAAGTTAAGAAAGTGTATAATATGTTCTAGTGCCTCATCAACCTCACAGCAGAAATTTTCTCCCTAATACTTAATCTAAATCTCCTCTCTTTGAGCTTAAAACCATTCTCCCTCATCCTTTCACTACATTCACTGATAAAGGATCCCTCCCATCTTTCCTGTAGGCCTTCTTTAAGTATCGGAAGGCTGCTATAAGGTCTCCCTGGAGCCTTCTCTTCTCCAGGCTGAACAAACCCAACTCTCTCAGCCTGTGTTTGTAGGTGGTCCAGCCCTCTGACCCTCTTTGTAGCCTTCCTCTGAACTTGCTCCAACAATGTCTTTCCTGTGTTGAGGACTCCAGAACTGAATGCAGTACTCCAGGTGAGATCTCACAAGAGCAGAGTTGAGGGGCAGAATCACCTCCCTTGACCTGCTGGTTATTCTTTTTCTGATGTAACCCAGGATATGGCTGGCTTTCTGGTCTGCAAGCACACATTGCTTGCTCATCTTGATCTCATCCACCAGCATCCCCAAGTCCTTCTTTTCAGGGCTGCTCTCAATCCATTCTCCATCCAGACTGTAATTGTGATTGGGATTGCCCTGAACAAGGAGTAGGACGTTGCACTTGGCCTTGTTGAACTTCATGAGGTTAACACAGGTCCACTTGTCAAGCCTGTCTCTCTGGATGGTTTCCCTTCCATCCAACTTGTCAGCTGTGCCACAAAACCTGGTGTCATTGGCAAACTTGATGAGGGTACCTATCTCAATCCTGCTACCCATGTCTGCAACAAAGGTGTTAAACTACAATGGTCCCAATACCAACCCCTGAGGAATGCCACTTGCCTGCTTTCTCCACTTGGACATTGAGACATTGACCACATGTTAACAACTATGAGTAAAACCATCAAGCCAATTCCTTATCCACCAAGGGGTTGATCCATCACATCCATATCTCTCTGATTTAGAGACCAGAATGCTATGCAGAGTAGTATTAAATGCTTTACACAAGTCCAGGTATATGACGTTAGTTAGTCTTCCCATAGTCACCAATGCTGTAGCCCCATTATAAAAGACCACCAAAGTAGTCAGACATGATTTTCATTTAGTGGAGCCATTTTTTGTTGTCACCTATCACCTTTTTATTTTCCATGTGTCTCAGCAGAGTTTCAAGGAGGATTTGCTCCATGGTTTTGCTGGGCTCAGAGGTGAGACTGACCAGCCTGTAGTTTCTTGGGTCTTCATTACTACCATTTCTAAAAATGGGTGTTATGTTTGCCCTTTTCCAGTCAGTGGGGACTGGACTGCCATGACTTCTCAGATATGATGGATAGTGGCTTAGCAACTTCATCCACTGATTCCCTCAGGACCCACAATTGCACCTCATGAGGCTCCATGGACTTGTGTACCTTAAGGTTCTTTAGATGGTCTTGAACCTGATCCTCTCCTACAGTGGGCAGTTCCTCAATATCCCAGTACCTGTCTATGTTTGCCTTCTTTGACTTCAGTGGTGTGGTTTCAGCCCTTACCAGTGAAGACCGTGGCAAAAAAAGTTGTTGAGTTTTGGAAACAGCTGAAAACATCGAGTATGCAAGACCAGCTCCTTTCGGCAAAGATTGCACACAGATTAGTTTCCAGCATAGGTATTCAAGTGGCTTGAAAGTGAATCTTAAAATAAACCCAAATGTAATTCCTTGCTTAGAAATGGTTCTGCCAGTGAGCTTTAATGTTTACTGACAAGAATACAGAAGAAAAGTGCTCAACATTCACTAAGAAATCTCCTTTGTTCAGTTTCACTGAGCTATGGGATCTTCTGATTTCACTTTGGATATGACTGGTTTAGTTTTAACTGAACATTAGGTCTTCTTTCTTTCTCTTTATTGTATTGTAGATTTGTCACTCCTGGAGTCCAGGAAGGACACAGTGCTTTCATTACATTAAGCTCTCTCAGGTATCAGGCTGGGGTGTACCATTCATGTGCTCTGAGCTAAACCCTGTGGTAAGTTGAATGGCTTTTCTGTCCTTTGTCCTGTACAAGTTATAGGCAGTCTCATAATAAGTTTTTTTTATACCAGGAAACTACCACTGAAACTGTTCTCACTCAAGGTTTTAAGTGCATTGCACTTAGTGTATTGTGGTCTGCAACAATGGCGTGTGTAGATGTTCTGCAGATCTTCCTGATCTACACTGGTTTTGAACAGTCTGTAAAAGCAGGAAGCAGGTGCCAATGTCATGAACAGTTACTTTCAGTCTTATTTGGCTGTGCTGGAAGCAGAAGGCTCTGCATTCTCTGCAGAGTTTAAAATCGCGTTTTGCAGAATATTTCTAGTCTCAGTACCTTTTTAAATTAACAATAATCAGCAATCAGTTGATAATACAAAATTTTACATGGATATTAAGAACTCGTAAGCTATACTTAAATAATGTCCTGTGATGTCCTTAACTGTCAAGCCATCTTCCATCTTCCTTGCATTTCTATCAGTGAATGATAAATCCTTACTTCTGATACAATAGGTCAAAATTCAGCTAATGTAACCTGCAGTGGGGCAAGATGATTGTCTTAAATGGTTTTTTGCCATTCTGATGCCTGGTCCTTATGCTTCCTAGGCTTCTACCTGCCTGGGGAGAAGCCTCATTAGCACAACAAGGACTCATATTTTAAGTACAAAATTTCTGTATGTCATTTTCCATTGTTTGCACAGATGCACAACACAAAGGAGGATTTATTTTTGCTTTCTTTGCCTTTTTATATTATCCCCAAGTATCCCCTGATACTTGATAATATAGAAACCCAACTGATAACCAGTTTCCAATGTTACAGAAATGCTGTGTTAGTTGTTCTGAACAGAGTGGTGACTCATACTTTGTTCAGCAGTGTTAACTTTCCCTAACAGAAATCAGTCTGAAAGTCATACTATTTTTCTGTAAAATTCCCCACTAGGTCAAAACTGTAGCCAAATGGGCATAAGGCAATTAAATCCCCTTATTATTATGGCTAATGGAGAACAGCATAGCTATTACCATGCATAGAATCATATAATTTGTGTGCAAAAGCCTATTTGTATTTGAAAACAAGATTTTCCAAATATATTTCATATACGCAATGCATTTAGCTGTAGGCAGAAAGAAACTGGTCCCACGGAATGAATTTTGTGCACTATAGAGAAAATTATAATCATCTCTGTTTTCAAGGTGTTGAATCAGGGCCAGTGTATTATATTTTGGTTTTAAAATATTTTCTTGGATTTCAAATTTTTGTAGCTATAATTGCTGTTCAAAATAGTCATATTTCCAATACTTACATAAAACTTGCCTTACAGATTAAATGACATTGGAAATGCATGCCCACTATTAAACCTAGTATTTTTTTGGTTAGCTAGAGTAAGACATACTTCTCTATTTTTTGTCCCCTTGTTCTGGCAAGGAAAAGGAATTGAAAGATATTGTTTCATGCTTTATTTATAGATAAAAGCTTTCACAAACTCAGTCTTTGAATACAAGCAGATTTTTAAACTTTGCAGATTAATTTAGTAATAATCTAATGCAGTGGTGTTGGGATTCAGACCTTGGATTTTAATCTAACAAAATTATAGTTAAAGCCTGATAGTTTTGGTAGTAGTGATGCTTGACCTTTTTTTTTTTTCTTCTCTGTAAATTTTTCCCTTATCCAGTATTCCACTTGTAAGAGTGTGAGGTACATAACGGTGCTGTTGATTGGACTCAAATAGCTGTTAAGTTCACTCCAATTCAGAAGTTTTGTTTCAAGAACATTGAATCATGTGATTTTATCCTATGCTTTTATTCAGCTTCATCAGTTTTTTATTATATTCATTGCATTTAAAATATACAGGTCACGCTTACCATGACTAAAATAAACTACTTCTAGCATGTCAAAATTAAATGAGAAAGTAGAAATTATTTGGTATTTCTTCCTCAGAAGCTTTGTTAAAGTAGCTGTTCCCCTAAAACATCTGCTTTACTAAAGACTCTTACAATTTCTTTGGCTGCAGCTACTGAAAGCAGTACAATACAATTTTAGTTACTCTAAGGTAAATTTTAATAATCCTGTTGCAAGCAATGCAGAACTAGACTTGGATCTTTCACAATAAAACAAAGCGTTATCAAAAATCGCACATGATTAGGCAGAATACACAGAAGCAGAATCATTTGTCTGAGGTCACTGGCATCACATAAGCAGTGATATTTCTGGAAGGCTCACAATTAATATTCACTGTGTTTAAAAGCACATTCATTATTTGACTGGTACCTTGTAAGCAAAGTTTGATGCACCAACTTGTGTATATGGCTTCTGCGATAAACATTAGAAACTTAATGTATGGTGGCTGATGGGGTCTCCTTTCATATCACTGAAATTTGGTAGGGTTGAAAATATTTTTATTTTGGTGAGAAAAAAAAATAACCCAAAGAACAACTTCTTGCCTCCGTTTCCATACTTTCAGGAGAGGCAATAGAGAATAGGTGTGGACAAGAGATGTAGCAGCAGCCATTGTAAAGAAGCAATTTTGGATTTTAAGTCAGTTGACAACACAGCCAAATATTTCCTGAGCATGGGGGAAAAAATAGGTGGACTACTTGAGTGTGTTTATGTGTTTATTCACTTTGTGCATCTTGTCTTCTGTGAGTTCTAAGTGAAAATGAGCATTTAGGGCTTTCAGGACACAGTGACTACTGAGGAAAAGAGACAATCCAAAAAGTTACTGGATGTAACTGAATAGAGGTGTTAGTAAATGTAAAGATCAAATGCAACTATGTTTCTTTTAAATACAGCTTGCCTTTTGAAGCTTGAGATTACACTGCCTTGAAAGGCATAGTCTTTAGCAGGAAAATATTACTAAGAATGGTAGACTTGTGTTCGCTATCTGTGTTGCAAGTATGTGTGTAAATCAAATACTGACATTTCTACTTAATCATTAACGTTTATTGTGTTCACAGAGAAATTACTTGGTGTGAGGAAGTTCTATAGGATCTGCATTGGGATTTATATTTTCAGTTGTAAATATACTGTGAAAACAAACACAAAAATTTGCCATAAAAAGGGGAAACAGCAAAAAAGAGGAAGGGATTATGAAACCAGACAATTCAGTACTGTGCAGAGGCACTGGGAAACAGAAGCAGCAGTAAACCAAAAATGTTTAATATGCATGCCTTATTAAGAAATCTGGATAAGAACAATATTTTAAGAAGGCTGCCATCTTTTGGGAAGAGTTCTTAGTGGTAGAAATTGCCAAAAAATACTTCCACAAGGCAAGAATACCCCAGTCCTAAATTCCAGCCTCTTTACTAGTTCGGTGTGTAAACAGCTAAAACATTTAATATCTATATATATGTATATATATATACACACACACATAAATCCAGTGATGCATGAAACATTGTGATACCTCTCTTAAAAAAAAATGTTGAAATAATGAAGTGAAGCATTTTGATCTTTTCTAACACTGACTACAAGGTTAACTTAAAAGTCACTGACTTTTCATTTCTCTAGCTCCAGGGTTCTCTCTTTGTTTGCTCTGGGGGTATTCTGTAGGACACTCCACTTTTGTCCCCACTCCTCTGTGCTTATAGTCTGAAGAAGCATAAACTAGGTCTGTGCAGCAACTGTGGGTATTTTGCAAAAAGAGTGTACTGTTCTAAATGTCTTGAAAAGCAATTAGCAGAACAGACTAACATTTGTTAATATTAAATTAAACAGAAGAACTTGTACTAAGTAAAAGATCAAAGCACTTATAATCTGATGTAAGGAATATCTTAGGCATCTAGACCGAAGAAGGACATATTAAATCAGGCCTTGTCATCAAGATTGCTAATTTGGTAGAGGGATGTAAGAAACCTGCCTTCAGAAGCAGACCACCTACTCAGTAAACATGCATAGTAAAGAACTTACATGATGCAATTGATGCAAGAAACAGTTTACTTGCTGGCATTTTTGGTATCACAATCATCTGCAAGTTTTGTAATAAACTGAGTGCAGAGGCTCCTGTCAGATGTGCTTAATTTGTGGAAAGCCACTGAGCACCCAGACTTGTGCAACTCTGCTATAAAATCAGTGCCTTGACTTGATGTGTGAGATTGGCTATTTGCATGCTGGGTAATGAACCCAACATTTTGGAGAAATACTCTGCTGTTAAAGATTTCTGAAGATGTAGCCATTTCACAAATGTTTGTCTGAGCGCCTTTTGTCACCATTCAGATCCAACTCACTCAAGCTGCTTTCTTTGATTACAGTGTGGGAGCATTGCACAGTTTGCACTTTTTTTTTCCTGAATTGTTCTCTGGATGCTTGAGTTCCTCTTCCATTATGAGCTTGCCATATTCTTTCCAGCACTTGTAAAGATAAGTATAGTTGAAAATAAGCTAATTGGAGTTAAGATAACTTGAGAGCCTGATGTGATTTCACACCACTGAAATAAACACAGACATGTCCACTTTATCCTCTGCCTCAGATATACCATACCTAATAAACCTGCACTGGTCATGTACGTTCTAGATTGTGCCTTGCACAGTAGTATCTGCTGGTTCTTGTAAATCATGCCGCAGAATGTCCACAAGAGCTTTGTTTCTTTGAAATTTTCTGCAATAAAATAAATATTCTTAACTCCAGTGCAAGTGTTGCACAAAAGAGTGGAGCATTTGAGCATCCTTCTGCCATTATTTCCTTAAGCCACTGACACTGTTGTAAGGCTAGAGAGTTGGAAAGGCATTACTGATCAAATTATCAGCTTCACCAGCATCAGATGGCTTTCCTCTGTTGTGTCTGAAAGCTTCCTTTTAGTTCCCTAAGTGTACAGGGAAGTGAGGATTAAGATGGAATAAAGTGTGAGGTGAGGTGAGATCAAAGAGCAGATTTTATCAGTAGTATAAGTATACTGTAAGGGGAAATAAAAGGCAAAATACCTGACAGTACTGCTATGCTGGAGTAATAACCTATGAATGCTGCTAATTATTATGCTTCTTTGCTTTTAACATGATATCTTCCATGTCAAAGCAGCGGTTACTAAACATGAAGGGAAAACCCTCTTCAGAGTAACTTAATGTGCAGAAGCATACAGGGCATAATGGAACAGAAATTTGCTCTTCACATAGCCAAGATGAAAGGGCAAATCAAGGTTTAACTGTGAAGTGGGATTGAAACATGCTTTAGAGCCTTTCAGTTCCAAGGGAGCTTGGTTCAGGCCTCATTTCCAGTGTCCTAACTCCAAGAATAAATATTAGTTTAAATTAGGCAGTTGTTGAAAGAATTCAGAGAATAGGAGCAGGAAGTAACCTCTTTAGCAGCCATCCTGCCTCCTCGGATTTAACAGTAAATCTACCAGTAGTCCCAGATTGAACAGGACATAAGGGAGAAACCAGCACAGTTCCCCTTCCTAGAGCTCCTCGTGGGCAGGTGATTAACATATTGCTGGAGGCTGTAATTTCAAACAATTTGAATGAAGAATTAGAGCCCACAGTTATTCTTTTCTGGGTGAGTCTGCATGTATCCTCTCTCTGCTCAAGAGGGACAGCGCAACTACCTAAAAATGTAAGGTGAACTCAGTGATGTTCATAGGTCCTAATTATGGCTGGAAGACACCTGCAGAAGATTCACCAATGACAATATAATGCAAGCAGCAGCACTTTTTTTTTTTTAAATCACATTCAGAAGCTTGTCCCCTCTAGAAAACTGATGATCAGGTCTCTGGGGAAAGCAGGGATGTGAATTCACAAACAGTACTAATAGGACACACATCTAAAAGCTGTTCATAAAACCTTCACTTGAACTTTTGAAAATGTTTTTTTCNAATATGATTGAAAACAGTTATGAGAGTGCAGAATAGACAAAACCAAAAGCATCCTGATTGTCTGAAGTCCAGGAAACTGAGGAACTGTATAAAGGTCTGCCTGAATGAGAGAAGCCAGTAGTAGTAGTAGTGCTTTCTTAATTTGACTTCTGTATGCGGTGCTGACTAAAAGAATATGCTTAGAGAAAACNTCTCTCACATAAATGAACTCCCTCGTAAAAAGGGATACTGTATGCAGCTCTGTAGGAATGCACCGGACTGTGTTAAAAGAATGTGGGAGTAACAGCAAGTATATGGAAGATGAATTGGGACTAAGATAAAGCATGAAGCTGGTACCAAGCATATTAGAATAGACATTCTTAAAAAGACCAGGAGTTCTGAGCTAGACACACAGGATGATGAATCTTGAATGTGTGAGAATTCCAGGCTGGAAAAAAGAATGCCTGGGAATAAGTGAATTGGAAATATGATTGAAAACAGTTATGAGAGTGCAGAATAGACAAAACCAAAAGCATCCTGATTGTCTGAAGTCCAGGAAACTGAGGAACTGTATAAAGGTCTGCCTGAATGAGAGAAGCCAGTAGTAGTAGTAGTGCTTTCTTAATTTGACTTCTGTATGCGGTGCTGACTAAAAGAATATGCTTAGAGAAAACTGTGAGGTTTGGATCTCCTTCATCGCCACAAAAAAGTAATAATCCTATGTCAGTAACCTGTCAGTCAGCATTTGGTATAGGTGTTCAAGGATTTTTGGAGACACTGGAATTAGCTAGGAATAAATTGTAATTGAATTCTGAGTTAGCTGTGTGCAGCTGCTCATCTATGATGCATCCATTCTGTGCTTGAATCAGTTTCTGTCAACAAATCAGAAGTGTCAGCTAGGTTTTGAGCTTAGGGGTGATCTTCATCCTTGTCACCTCTGAAATATTTCAGCGCAGGGAAAGTGGGTGTGGAAGGGCAGCCTGTGCCAACGGGAGAGCCTCTTCAGGAGGGAGAGTCTTCTCAGCTTCACACGGAGCAGCGCGTCCATTCATGCTTTCAGTTTCTCTTCAGGTTCTGGGCAGCTATTTCCTTATGGTTTTTGGGTGTTGAGAAACTTGTGCAGTTCCAGAATACCCCCAAACTGAAGGAGAAGCAGCCCACAGAGGTAAGTGGATGCCATTCTTCACTTCTTAGTAATAAATGCAGGTATCAGAGGCACAAAGCCAAAGTATTGCTCACAAGTTTTGTTGATTTCCTTGATCCTGTATTTTGCTTAACTTGCAAGTTAGTGAAGCCGGTGCCACTACTGTTTGCTTTGGTGCTTGTGCCCAGATGTGGTGCCCCCAGCTGACAGGAGGGATTTTTTTGAATTTATTTTTATTTTAAACAGCAATACAGGTGAAATGGGAATTTTCCTCCCTGGTTGATGCTGGAGCTTCCCCTGCTAAATTCTTCAGTTTTTTAAAGTTCTCACTTGTAACATTAAAAATGTCATTCTTACTTTTGCATATTAAATATTATTAAGTAGCATTGTTTCTTGAGTCTGATAATGGGTATGTGCTTTCTTCACTGCATCCTCAACTGAAGAACGTAACACCTAAAGCTGACTCCAGATTTCCTGCAATGAAAAAAGAAGGGCAGCCCTTCATGCCTCACTGGAACAAAGAACTTGGTTTGTGTTTGTGCAGTGCATTTCCTATGCCTCTCAGACTTAAAGTTGACCTGGCAACTATCCCATCTTCCTAGAACAAACCCTCAGAAAGACACAGGCTACAGGTGAAGTTTTTGTTACAGACAAGCTCCCCCTTTGTTTTCCTTTGCTCCTGCAGTGGCTGGGGTGCAGAGGAATGAGGTAGGACAAGCAGTCCTTTATTTTCCTCAGAACAGGGACATGGATGCTGTGTTAAGCAGCAGCTGTAGCAGGTCAGGCTGTCTGGTTATTGGCTGTCTCCTTCCCTTCCCTGTTTGTTAGTGGCAGGTGAATGGAGACCTAGGCTGTGTGTACTGCAGGAGGGGGGGCAAGCCCACATTCAATGCCCGCCAGGGAATTATTTTTTCATTAAGTTTTATTTTAAATTGCCATTTGCAGTCCTTTCAATACACCTTCACAGTGCTTTAGATCCTTAGTTCCCTTGCTTATATCCCCACTGCCATCACATTTTACTGCTGTCTTTCCCTAGATGGTGAGGTTGCTCCTATAGGCAGTCATAGGGTCACTCTCATAAGCATGGAAAAATATTCTGGCAAGCACTCCCAAAGTATTTGTTTTCCCTCTACTAAAGATTAATTCAGTAGAGAATGACACTGGACTTGTGATTAGCGGAAATACTATTTAATTAGACAAGATCTATGACTCAGCAGGCTAGTCAAACACTTCTGAGCTCTTAGAGTTCTATTCTGTTCAGAATTTGTGTGGAATTATTTTTTTTCTAATCCAGTACAGCTGTGTTACAAGTTCACCCAGTGAATTTAAATCTTATTGATACTAAATCAAAGCTGAATAAAATATGAAAAAGCTTGAGATTTATCAGAAATTGAATGCCTAAAGAGGCAGAGACATTGAATATCAGAGCACCTGTGGACAGAGGTTGGTATCCTAATGGAAATACACAAAACACATGGGGTGGGGTTTATACATTTTTAAATCTGTAATTTTTCCTAAAAATATTTGGACAAATGTATTGAATCTATGTCCACTGTTTTCTCTACATCTTGTCTCCCTTCCTTTTCTTCCTCTGATTATGTTGATACTGATTTATTTTGTCTGCTCTTTCTCACACATGTTTCTATAGTCTAGTATGCCTTCTTTTGCTATGAGATTATTAGAATTTTGTGTGACTAGCTTGTAAAAGAAAACCTTGCAAGAACAGTAAAATAAAGAACTTGTATATTCAGCAATCTTGCCTCACATAACTATAAATACTTTTAATATAGTTATGCTCAGAGCACAGTGATTAACCATGGGGGGCTTATGTAAATATAAATATTTATCAGTGTGGTTAAGCTCAAAACTCAGTGATTAACACTGAGGAGCTTGTGTATAATTTGTCTTTTTTGTTGTATTTTATGCATGTTAAAGCAATGCAAAATTAATCAGAAAAGGAAAAATGGCTGGAAATTTGCACTGTTAATAGCTAAAATGTTGTTCTTTAAAGAAAAAAAATCTTAATTTAGAGAGATTTAAACATACATTTTCAGTAGAAATGAATGCTAATTTATGAGTCAAAAATACTGAGTGTTTGCTTAGTGTAAAACTATATGGGTTTTGAGCCTGACTTGCTTAGTCTTCTGTTTAAGACACAAGATGTGTCAAAACAATTGTAACTTGTAATATGTTTATTTTGCTTTTGCAGATAAAATGATGGGAAGTGCTGTTCTTTGGTGGAGTAGCTTGTCTGTCAGACTGGTGTCTGTCTGTTTGCTGTGTGCATCAGCTGGAAAGCAATGTCAGATCCAAAATGAAATGGCTGACTGCAGTCACCTAAAGCTGACTGAAATTCCTTCTGATCTCCCAAGTAACATAACGGGTTTGGACATTTCTCATAATCAGCTAAGACTGCTGGGTCCTGCAAATCTGACCAAGTACAGCCAGCTGGTTTACTTGGATGTTGGCTACAACTCCATCTCTAAACTGCAACCAGATTTGTGCAAAAATGTGCCCCTGTTGCAGATTCTGAAGTTGGAGCATAACGAATTGTATAAGCTCCCTGACAGACTCTTTGCTTCCTGCACCAACCTGACTGAGCTCAATCTAGGATACAACAGAATAGATATTAAAAATGATCCTTTCAAAGCCCTAGAGGTAAGCTTTAGAAAGGCACTTTTAAATGTAAATAAAGTATAAACAGGGAATTTACTTTATTTTCCAGTGTTTGTACAGAACTTATTTGCATCTGAAAATACCCAGCATATAATCTTCCTTCATTGTTTTTCTAAAGAAAAGGCCTAATGGCATTTTACCTTGGAGCACACCGGAGTCTCTGCAATCCTCCATCCCCTTTTCCCTGTTGCATTCCATTGAGGCTCCCTTCCATAAAGGGTTTGTGCTGAGTGAATAGCAGCAGCAGATGCTGTATGGGGCAAAGTGGATGGTCTGGGACCTGAGTTGCCTGGGTTCTAAAAATCGTAGCTAGCCTAAATTCTCAAGGTCAAGGTTTTACTCAAATCACAAAGGCCAGTACTTATGGTGAATGTAGTGTTTCCCAGGACTGTGGGGACTGAGAAATAGTAAAATGATTTTTAATTCTACCTTTGGTTTTCCTGTTAGTGTATATATGGTTGAATATTTTTCTCTGTAGTATCTATGAGGTTGTAGGGCAAGAACAGGTGGCAGGAAAGGACTATTCCATTGCCTTTGCACTAAGCAGGTAATTGTGCAAAAGAAAGGGCCTAAGGACAAAATAAAATTGAGACTATGTGTGAGTGCTAATTGTAATACAGTGTTCTAAGGAGCATGCATGTTGTTTTGAATAAGTCCAAACTCTTCTGCTAAACTTAGTATTCCAGTTCAGTTCCATAAAATGCACTGGCTTCTGTCAGAAGACTGCTAACTTTTGACTGAGTACAAATGAGTACAACCAGTTTCAGTACTGGAAACAGAACTGAAGTTCTGGCATTCCTTGCTTCACTGCTGCCCTGTTACTCATGGAGGCCAGGTTTGGGGCACCTGAAGGCACACTGTGGAGTCACCTTTAGGGTAGCATCTCTTTTGCAGGTACAGGAGCAGTCTGAGCACATGGGCTTGAATTGGAGTTTTACAAGGCATACAGAACTCATCTTTTGCAGGCTGCTACTGCACTTCTCTTCCTCACTTCCATTCATGCAGATGGACCATAGTGAAGCAGGTGGAACACAAGGTTTAATAAATACTGCAGTAGATATACCTGCATCCAAATGTAGGCCCTTCTGTTCATCACTTTATCTGGAACAGGAGGGCTTTCTGTGAATTAAGGAATTTTAGATACAGTAATTGGTTCGCAGTAGATATTTTAATAGGTTAAGACCATGAACCAAAGGAAAGTTACAGGTATGGAAGATACAGAAGGCTTCTTCCTGCAGGAGCTTGAAAGCTGCCATATCTATATTATAAATTTATTTTAATTGTTGTATTGCAACTGATTTCTAATCAATTAATATAAAACAAAAATAATTTTATACTTTTTCTGTTTGCATCTTCTCCCCAGAACTTAAATATTTTGGACCTTTCTCATAATTTTTTGAAGTCAGCAAAATTAGGATTGCAGCCACAGTTGGAGAACCTTCGTGAACTCATGTTGGATAGCAATCAAATAACTGAGTTAAAAAAGGAAGACTTAAGTTTTCTTAGCAACACTTCATTGAATAGTCTTGATTTGTCATCAAATCCACTGAAAGAGGTAGGAAGCCTTTCAACAGAAATTGTCAAAGATAAACCCATTCTACCATATACAGCATTACTCATGACCTTTAGTAGTGCTACACAGCTTTTCTCCTACTGAAATCAGCAAGACCTGGTTCCAAATAGCATAAAGGTCTCAAGCAAGAGCTAGATCAAGTAGCTCTGTGAACTCATACCAGGCATTTTCTATGCAGGGTATTTTTTTGTAAAACTACTCCCTCTTAACAAAGTGGGATTTTTCTCTGCCACCTACTTCACATTCTCTCTGACCTCCTTCTCAGTGTTACAATATGATTCTTTAAAGAGCGATGGTCAGCGTTGCAGTTCTAAATTGGTTTACCCTCAGCATATGAATTCTGAATTTGCATTGAATTTGCTTAATTTTTTTCCCCCAGTTCTTTGATCTGTAAATAACATGTATATTGAAATTACAAGACTACTTTGAAGTGCCATAAGCTTGTACCACTGCTGAGAGTCAATCCTACTGTCTGTCTTTGCCTTGGCCATTGCATCCCTCCTTCTTTCAGACACAAACTTTAATGAGGCCATGTACTGAATCACTGGAGAAATGTTTTTGCTTAATTAGCTCATAGCCAGGATGGTTCCCTCTCTGGTTCACCATGTCACTGCACGTATAGCCATAATGGCACAAAGGTACACTATGTGCCTAGGTAAATGGGACTGCTCCTTTCTCAGGCAGTGCTACCTTATGCTAGTAAGCAACTTTCTATCTTCTTCCAAAAGACCACTACTCAGAATTATGACAAATGTATTACAAATTTTACAACTATTATCACAAGAAGCATAAACTCCAAGAAGTGTTTGCTGGAATTTAGTTGTGGAAAAATGTCATTGTAGGGGCTATATTCTGCTTGAAAAATTGGTTTTGAAAACCTTACAAATTTTGGCTTTATGGGGCTACTTTATTAGATATTCTCTTTGTTTAGACCAATATTCTTTTTTCTTCTTCTTCTTTTCAGTTTCACACAGAATGTTTACGTGCAATTGGAAATCTGTTTGGCCTCATACTGAACAATGTTGAACTTGGTGAAAACTGCACGAAGAAACTTTGTACAGAATTATCAAACACAGCAATTCAGAACCTCTCACTGAGCCATGTGAAGCTTTCATACATTGGCAACTCAACTTTCCAGGGACTTCAAAGAACAAATCTCACAGTTTTAAACCTTTCCCAAAATCCTCTTTCTGTAATAGAAGATGACTCATTTCAGTGGCTTTCAAGTTTACAACACTTAAACCTGAAGCATAGTAACATCCATGTATCTTCACGCTTATTTTATGGATTATCCAGCCTCAAATATCTGAATATGATAAATTCACTTACCGGCAAAATCGAAGACTTTTCCTTTCATTGGTTATACCACCTGGAGTACCTTATATTAGATAATAACAATTTTCCAAGAATTACTGCTAATATGTTCACAGGTCTGAACAACCTGAAATACCTGAGTCTCTGTAACTGCAACATAAATTTACAAAGAATAACTAATCAAACATTTTCATCACTTGGTAATTCCAGTTTGCAGGTTCTCAACCTCACAAAAACAAGAATCTCTGCAATAGAAACTGGGGCATTTTCCTCCCTGGGACATCTGAAAATTCTTGATCTTGGTCTCAATGAAATTAGTCAAGAGCTGACAGGTCATGAGTTTAAAGGTCTCAATAATATACAAGACATTTATCTCTCCTATAATAAAAATTTGACTTTGCGAAGTGAATCGTTCGTTTTTGTCCCAAGCCTTAGAAAACTGATGCTGAGGAAGGTAGGTTGCAGTAATCTGGCAATATCTCCTTCACCTTTTCATCCTCTACAAAATCTGACTATCCTGGACATCAGCAATAACAACATAGCAAACATAAAAGACGACTTGTTTGATGGACTTCACAAACTTGACATTCTAGATTTGCAGCACAATAATTTAGCCCGTCTTTGGAAACATGCAAATCCAGGTGGACCTGTTCTTTTTTTGAAAAGTCTTCCCAACTTGCATATTCTTAACTTAAAATCAACTGGTCTTGATGAGATTCCAGTTCAGGTTTTCAAGGGCCTCTTTCAATTAAAAAGCTTGGATTTAGGATCAAATAATTTGAATTTCCTTCCAGCAACTCTGTTTGATGACCAAACCTCTCTGAAATCTTTGAACCTTCAGAAAAACCTGATAACTTCAGTTGAAGAAAAAGTGTTTGGCCCAGCTTTCAAGAGCTTAAGAATATTAGAGATGGATTCCAATCCATTTGATTGCACTTGTGAAAGCATTGCTTGGTTTGCTGATTGGCTTAATGTGACCCAAGCATATATACCTGGACTGAGGTCCCAGTACCTTTGCAACACACCACCTAAATATCATGGTAGTCTGGTGTTGCATTTTGATAGCTCAGCCTGCAAAGACAGTGCTCCATTTAAACTCCTGTATGTGATCAATACCACTATTGTGATGCTAGTCATTTTTATTGTTCTTATCATCCATTTTGAAGGGTGGAGAATAGCTTTCTACTGGAATATTTCAGTAAATCGAATACTTGGTTTTAAAGAACTTGACAGACAACAGGAAGAGTTTGTTTATGATGCCTACGTTATTCATGCAAGAGAGGACACGGATTGGGTGTCAAAGAATTTCATGTCTCTGGAAGAAGATAACCACTTTCAAATTAGCTTTTGTTTAGAAGAACGGGACTTTGAAGCAGGCATATCTGAATTTGAAGCCATAATTAACAGTATAAAAATGAGCAGGAAGATTATTTTTGTTGTGACTGAACACCTCTTACGGGATCCCTGGTGCAAAAAGTGAGTAGGATATAAAATTTTGTGTGTGAAGGAGAAAATAATTTAACACATTTTTTTACAAGGTAATTTTTTTTCTGGGTAATTTAATAAAAAATACCAGGCAAATTCTACTTTGATATATTTACTAAATATATCATAACTTCCGAATAATTCTTAAGTTAATAGTTAATTGTTCCATGTGTACAGTATTGGAAATTTGAATCTCTTAGTTAATATATACATTATTAGTTAATACATTAGTTAATATATACATCAAGTTGTCACCTGTAGAGTTTGCTTTCCTTAAAACTGCATGTTTGGAAAAGAGCAATAATGGGTGACATCACTAGCATCCAAAGATTTATTTGTCTCTAAACTGGTCTTTTCACCTTTCTTATGTAGTGATCTTGAAAAGAAAAGCACTTTTCTAAATAAGGCTATATCAAAACAGTAGACTTAGATTATATTTTAGAGGATGATTTTTTTTCTTTAATTAGATGGTAACTAACTTGAGTACTGATAACCTTATATCATAGAATAGACTTTAAGACCCCTATGTGAATCCAGTACTAGAGCTTGTAATGTGCTATTATATGAGCTATTAAAAGAACTGTTCGTAATAATTTTCCTTCCACCTGAAAGCAAATATATATTTCTGTCTTAATTTTGCTTCAGCTTTAAGGTGTATCATGCTCTTCAGCAAGCTATTGAACAGAGTCGGGACTCCATCATATTGATCTTTCTTCATGATATCCAAGATTACAAGTTGTATCACGCACTTCACCTGAGAAGAGGAATGTTCAAATCTCGTTGCCTCTTGAACTGGCCAGCCCAGAAAGAACGAGTCAGTGCATTTCATCAGCAATTAGTGATGGCACTTAAATCTAATAGTAAAGTGCACTGAATTGTTAAAGTATGGATTTGAATTATGTGTTAATTTTATTGTATATTTTCTATCATTAGAAAACTACTACGCCTTCAGGAAAACCTGAAAATTTGTTTGTCATGCTGTAAAGATACACAAGAGTCATCATAATGTAAATTTACTACATTTATATTCTTGTGGGTATCTTAATTCACCTGCACTGAAGTGACATATTAAAACAGATCATGATTGACCAATTTCAGGCTGTGCATCAAGTATGTAGTAGAAATTTTGAAAAGCAGTGAGAATGACTGATGTTCTAGGAAGAATGTCTATCCGATATAGCGCAGAAAAGACATAGACTCTACTTTGAAAAGGATTTGTAAAAGAGAATGCAATAATAATAAAATAGCTAATTCTGTGTAGAAGGTAGAGTTGATGCTGCTGCTTGCTTTCATAACACAAAGGGAGATCCAGTGAAATTAAAATTGCAGAGCTTTCCATGTTAAACACAGTAAGTTACATGGAAAATTATTTCTGTATTTGAAAGCATGAAATGCAGTAGAGTTTCAAAATGATTTTTAAAACTTTTTTTTTTGTTAAGAGAAAGCCACAGAAAGAAACTTGACTCTGTAAGCAGCCTCTTCAGAACATGCAGTGAAGGATTTCTTATGCCTTCCGTGTGGGGCTAGTACTGCTGACTACCAAAACCAGATTTCCATACTAATGAGTTGACTGATTTAATATATGTGGTATGATTAAAAAATTTTCTTATTCTTCCCTACTGAAGTTCAGAGAGCTGGCAGAGGACGTTTATACTGAAAGATGTCACCTTAATTCTTTCAATGCACATAAAACTATATATGAGTCATTAAATGGAACTTGAAAGTGATGTGAAATATGGCCAAGGCACAGCTGGTGCACTTGTATAAAACGAGTAATGGCATAGATATTTTTGTAGCATAACCAGATGACACCTTTGTGAGCGATGTGGTGCTACTGTAACTTCATTACTGAAATCTTTGTTACCAGTGAAACAACAAAATAAGAATCTCCTCAAAAAAAAATAGTTTTAAACCACGTTAGAAATATTAGTGGCTAGTTACATGCAGAGTGGGAGAAAAACTTCAAAGTAGATTAATTTTAATTTTTTGTTTCCTTTTTCTTTATGACTGTATATAGTTTTACTTTTGATAGATAAAAAGCAAATTGTAAAGAAATCATAGAATTTTATAATTAATTTTTTATATATAAACCTAGCTTGTTTGTTTTGTACTCTGAAAGGATGTGCATAATGTTTGAGACTGATTGCAATTTCATAGGTTTTGCGCACAATATGTTGTAAATTAGGCACTAGACAGCCATTTGTATGTTTTTGTTAATATTTAACTGCTGCTCCAAGGACCGGATAAAACATTATCAATTTTCAGTAGATGTGTGATCCTTCAGTAGCTTGGGAAAATTTTAAATTGTTTTTTTCCTCTAGCATTTCCATCAATTTCAATACCATGATTACTCACAGAATGCTGTTTTACTGCTTTAGGAAACAACTTTCCAATAGTTCAGCACTAAACATTATAAGCAGCTTTTCTCATGATTTGTTATATACAGAGATGAAAAACACTGGGTTTTGATAAGTTCCTAGGTCTCACATTGAAAAAAAAAGAACAAATGAGAAAAATAATTAATGAAATAGATTTTGCCTGTGCTGGATGAGTGAAGGGCAGTGTACATTGTGTTCACTTGCTCAGCAAGCCCTGAGTGAAAACAAAAAAGGCTTTGTTTACAGTTGAAGTGATAGATGATGATTGCCCAATTACAGTAATAGGATTATCCCCATTGTGATGCTTTCATCTCGTCTTTCTGACCTTTTCACGCAAAGTGACAAATCCTCTCTTCAGGCTTAGGCCATGAAAGTTGAGGAGGCAAGTTGGTAAGGATGGGGTGCCAGGTATGCACCACATTAATCTTTCTTTCTCTTATTTAAAGACTAACATGTGAAAGTGTTCCTTTGTTTCCTAAATCTGTAATGATACCTTGTAGCAGAATTTCTCATTCCACATCAATGTAAATTGTTTAAAGAATTTTAGCAATTAACATAGATATTAAAAGTAACATAAAGATGCAGAGAATACATGGTAAATGCCAAAGTGAAACGTGCTACAAGAGATCAGACTAGATGATGAAATGGTCTTTTCTGGCCTTTAAATCCTGATAAATGGCAGTGTGTCTAAATTCTATAAAGATTTTTCTTGTTACTATAAATGCTGCCAAAGTTAGACTCAGACATTGAGAAAATGTATTATGGGTCCTTAGTTTTGTAAAATAGCTCAGAATACAAACTAAAAGTTCTTGCTGATGAGTGAAAATAATTCTAAACAATAAAAATATATGATGATGCATTCTAAGTATTATTTTAGCACCTACTATTTAAGATTGAGAGCAGCCCAGCTGAGAAGGACTCGGGGTGCTGGCTGATGAAAAGCTCAACATGAGCCAGCAGTGTGCGCTTGCAGCCCAGAAGGTCAACTGTGTCCTGGGCTGCATCAAAGGAAGTATAGCCAGCTGGGCAAGGAAGGAGATTCTGCCCCTCTGTTCCTCTCTTGTGAGACCTCATCTGGAGTATTGTGTCCAGTTCTGGAATCCACAAGATAAGGAGATGGAACTGTTGGAACCGGTCCAGAGGAGGCTACAAAGATGACCACAGAGCTGGAACACCTCCCGTATAAGGACAGGCTGAGAGAGGTGGGGTTGTTCAGCCTGGAGAAGAGAAGGCTCACAGGAGACCTTATAGCAGCTTCCAGTACCTGAAGGGGGCCTACAAGAAAGACGGGAAGGGCTTTTTACAAAGGCTTGTAGTGATAGGACAAGTGGGAACCGATATAAACTGGAGAGGGGCAGATATAGGCTTGATATAAGGAGGAATTTCTTCACAATGAGGGTAGTGAGGCACTGGCACAGGTAGCCCAGGGAAGCTATGGCTGCTCCATCCCTGGAGGTGTTCAAGGCCAGGCAGGATGTGGCCTTGGGCAGCCTGGGCTAGGGGGACATTCCCACCCATGGCACGGGGGTTGGAACTAGATGTTCTTTAAGGCCCCTTCCAACCCAAACTATGCTATGATTCTGTAATTCTATGATTATTTTTATTATTCTTACTTTTTTCCTTCCTTCAAGCCCCTTCACGCTCTGTTTTGCTTCTTCAAGAGCAGAGCGCCACGCTGTGGCTCCCTAGGGGCAGGCTGCTACAGGTGCCCGCCCCGCGCTTCCACAGGGCTCTCGGCGCGGTTTGTTTCGCTTAGCAACGCCCGTGGGCGGCGGCTGCGGGCTCGCAGGCACCGGGGCTGCCCCCGCGATGAAGGTGGCTGCGCTGGAGCTGGGCTCCCTCCTGTCCGGGCTCCGCCGCCCCAGCCCGCGCCCCCCGGCACCCGGCGGCGGGGAGGAGGCGGCGAGCAGCGGCTGGCGGCGCCCGGAGTGAGTGCGCGGCCCCGGGGCCGGGGGGAGGTACCGTCTGCCGCCCCTGGGAAGAGGGGAGGCAGCTGGAAGACGAGATGCCCAGAGATCTGGCTTAGCAAGCGTTTGGACTCGATGGTCTCAAGGGTCTTTCCCAACCTAAACGATTCCATGAAAAGAAACCTGGAAAATAAATTTTTTGAGGGGGAAGAAATGGAGTTCGAGCAGAGCGTGTTGTTCCAAAACTAAACACCGCGAGAAAAGTTTGATTTCCAAACTAGGTTTCCTTTTAAACTCAATTAGATTTTAAAATCTGCTCTGCTATTGGTGGCCTTTAGTAGCTAAGGAGTCTCCAGGAAAGGATGTAAAAGCTGCTTTTGCTACTCAAGGCTTGTTCCTATTTCGGTTGTAATATCATAGGAAAATACAGGTTGCAGAGGACTTCTGGAGGTCGTCTGTTCCGTGCTTGTGTTGTTGCGATTCCAGCATCCTGAAAATACACAGATCAGGTTTCTTTCGTGAGACAGGAGGAGTTGTTTGTTTGGTTTTTTTTAAAGAAGGAGATTGTGCGCCCTCCTCTCCTGTGGGGTTGCCTTCTCCTCTCCTGTGGGTTCCTCTCCACTCCCATTTCCCTCTTTGTGTGTCCTGAAAGGTACTGAACCTTTTTCTACGCTGGAAAGCAGGAGTGCTTACTAAAGTCAGTAACAGTTTTATTGCTGTATTAGCAGAGTATTTTTTACTCTTGTGATACTGTATGTATTACATGAACTTCTATAATTACTCTTTATGTAGTCCTAAACTATGCTAGGTTTAGATATTACTGAGAATGAGAAAAACATTAAGTGTTTTGTCAGGTGTTAATAGGAATGAATATATTTTAGAAAGTTAAGTTTTTAACTGGAAGTTCTTTCTTTCCCTGTTAAACTTTTGGATGGAATTTATGTCTCCTTCGAGTTTGGTTTCCTTGTAGCAGAATTATATAATAGTCCTTTGGTTTTCTGAATCAATCTCTAGCTTTTCAGTGGCACAGAAATTGTTAGAAGATAAGCACCATTTTAGTCCTTGTGGAGTCAGATTAATGGCCCGATGGATGTCTGTGAATGCAGCTGATCTGTTTGGGAATGTGCTATTAGTGTTTGCTTCCCTAAGCTTTAGTAGCAACAATGTCTTGAAACTCACTGCTGCTCTGTTTTGGAAAAAAGTGTTTTATGCCCGTTTAAATTGATCTATTGCAAGGAATGTCTCCAGTTCTTCTATTGCAAGTTACAGAAATCATTCATCTAATTTATCCCTTCTGGGATTTTGTAAACCTTGAGCACACCATCTCTTACCCTTCTCCAAGAGTACAAGCCTCACTAGCCTTCCTTCTGATGGTGGATCTTTATTTCCTTAATCATGTTTGTAGTTCTTCTCTTATTCTGGTATGTATTTCTTGAGATGCAAGAAGAACTTTGTACAATATTCTGTGTGTGGACACAATGAAGTTTTACAGAGGCAAAGTGATGTTTTCCATTTCTGCCTCAGTATCCTTCCTGATGTGTACCAATGTTCTCTTGGTGTGTGGCTTTGGTTGTCACTAAATATTGAGTCCATGATGACTCCAGGATTGCTTTCTGAACTGTAACTGCCAAGCCAAAGGTCAGCATCATGTAGAGGTGCTTTAAATTATTTAGGTTTTTTTTCCTGGATAACCACTGATAAGACATATTTGTAAATACATAGTTATCTAGATATTTATAAATTTATTTTAGCAAATTGTAAATGAATTGAAATATTATAATTGCCAGATAACTAAGCCATGTAGCACTGCAAAAATGATACAAGTAGAAACCCAAACCATCCCTGGTGTACTACTTTTATTTCCCCCTGATTGCATCTACTTACATTGTAAGATATTTTCAGGATTGAGCTTTTTCTGCATTTGTGGAGATTAGTAGCTATTTTGTTTGTTTGTTTGAATAGGGAGGTTAATCTGAGTTGAAGTACATTGACAGAGGTCTGTGTAGAAGATATTTGATGCATTATATAAACAATACCAGAACAAAATAAATGTTGTTTGCATGATTTCCCCAAGTTCTGAGGGTGGCAGACATTGCTCCAAGCAAAACACTCTGAAAGTTCATGGTTATTCCAGACTTAAGCAGGTGTTAAATATTAAGAATCCACTGAATTCAGAAAGCTAGGGAGGCTGGATATGTGAACTCTGTACTTCCCACACATATCTTTCCCTCCTCATTTTACCAGCTGGTTCCCACTAGTTGCTTTTTCATTACCAAAAATAAAGCCAAGTGTAATGCTGTGTAAGCCAGTATCCCTGTTGAAGTGCCTATGACTTTTATCATTAAAAAAAAAAAGATTAGATTCAGTCTTAAGGCAAACTATTTGTAGTGGGATGAAAAGTAAACTGTATTATATTAAAAGTGGTTGTGAGCAGCAAAATGCTTATTTCTGCTTGCTTTTGAAATGCTTCTAACTGATATCACCTAGTCATCCCCTAAGTATTCTACATCTGTATGCATGATGGCATTTCAAATATTTTATTCATAGCAGTCAAGCTTATTCTGATAAGGTATTGTCTGTCTTAAAAACCAAACCAAAACAAAAACCCCAAACCAAAACTGCATCAGAAAGATGTAGAAGAAGGAATAAGATACATCACTTTGACAAAGAAAGTCTATACCTCCACATTAGCATTTTTTAATTAGATGGTTCCACTTAAGCTTTTAGAAGAAGCATCTTAATTAAATATTGAAAACTTTGGTATTCCTTGCCTAGAGTTCTGATTCAAATTTATGAGTTACAGGGAATGTTATTATATTGTTGATAGCTACACCTACGAAGCTTTTACTTAGCCAAACAAAGACCCTTAGTGACAGGTTTTGTTGATGTTTAAAATGTTTTAGAAGACATTGTCAATGGCCAGTGTTCTTTCATTAGTAGCACTTTAACTGGGAGTAATTGATTAATAAATGAAAGGATCAATTTTATCCCTTACTTTTTTTGTCTTATGTACTCACAAGTCGATAGTAATCAGAATACACCAAGAGTGGAAAATAGGGAAAATCTGGCATTGATTTCTTCTGGTCTTTTCCAGGCACTCTGACTTTTCTGAGCTTCATATCTGCCAACTACACTAATATTGTGTAGGGCTAAACTATAGCAGTTTACATTTACTGTTTATTTACACAGTAATTGAATATTCTAATCAAATTGAAGGAGTGGTAGCAAATAGAACTTATTCTTCAAACGGAAAAAAATACTTTTTATTACTGTTGTTTGAAAGAAATATATTCTGCTATATAAGATCATGAAATTTCTTGAGAGGATAATATGCCTTATGCCACACTTAGCACAGTGTGCTGGTGGCACCAACATGGAGAGATTCTTTTTAGTAAACATTATTCTTGCTATCCTAGCATCTTGTGATAACTAGAGGAGATAACAGCACTTACCTGATTTAAAGCTAAATTGGGCAAGGCTTCAGCATGCTCTTTAGATGTGGGTAATATTTTCTAGAAATGATTTGCATTGGTCCCCATTTTCAGGGTAGTTCTAATGAATGGAAAACATGTTTATGAACTTGATACAAGAAAAGCGTTCTTATCTGTAACCATAAAAATATCACTGTCTGCTGCCAGCTTTCACTTCTCAGTAGTGCAAGCTTTGGCCTTCAAAATGATTAACCTTGAAAACATGGGTATAAGTAACTTGATGAGCTGCAGAAGAGGATGGAAACTCGGATTCTCTGTCTCTTGTTTTAACCACTAAAAGCAATAGATCTCTTTCATGTTGTAATGCATACTAACCTAGATAGAGCACTGCAGCGTTACTTAGCTGCTCATTTCCATTGAACTGATCTGAAAGAGTAAATGTAGTAATATGATGGTTTACCATGTTCTATTTTTTTCATTGCAAATAAGTGTAAAAGAGCTTAGAGGTAAATTTTAATTTTACGTGATATTATGGAAGTCAATATTCCTCTAGATGGATGGAACTGTAAATAATTCCTAGCATTTTATAATATTGTATGTAACTTAAGGCTTTTGTAATGTGTTATGGAGTTTCCAGCAAGTAGCTAATCAGCTAGAGAATGTCAAAAAACCCCCAAACCCATAAAACCAAAGAATTCCAATTTTACTCAAAGTGTTTTTATTGCTTTCAGATGCTAAGAACTGTTCTTGTGTAATGTTACTATTAGTATGTGTTGTTTGTAGGAAACTGTAGTGATATGTTTACAGCCAGGTGTTTTTTTTCTTATCAGGATCTCTAGTGTTAGCTATGGAAAGGAGAACAGGAAACGCCCGGGGGATGTACTGTTATGCTTAACTGTTACTGAATTCCTCTCAAATGTTGTGTGAGTTGGGGGGCTAGAAATGCATTCTATTTTACAATGTCTATAATACTTTTTTTATTGCTCAGTGTAGAGTTTGGTGTGCAATTGTGAGGTTATCCTTTTTAGTTTAGCTTTTGCCCATAGTGGCAACTTATTTTTATTGCTTATGGCTACAGTACTGGAGAGAGAGGCTTCTGCTATGTAGTACTTCAGCAGAGTGTGAGAGCACTTGCTTATATTTTATACTGAATGTTAATGGGAACCTAGCAGATGAAATAAGAGTATTGAACATTACTGGGTTGCTTAAGTGAGCAAAAATGAAAGTACAATTTTCATCATGTGAAGAGCAGACTCAAGTGCAGTGGTTATCTTTAATATTATAAGCTCATTATCATGAATTCACTGCAAAATCCTGCAAAGTATTTAAGGTATTAATCTACCAGCATTCCTAGCTGACTGGGGAAGTTCCACTTGACTGCAGGCTGGCAAATATTAAGCCCATTTACAAGAAGAGCTGTAGGGAGGACCTAGGAAACTACAGGCCTGTCAGTCTAACGTCGATGCAAGGGAAAGTCATGGAGCAGGTCATCTTGAGTGCTACTACACAGAACATGCAAGGCAACTGGGTGATCATGCCCAGTCAACATGGATTTATGAAAGGCAGGTCCTGCCAAACTAACCTGATTACCTTCTATGACAAGGTGATCCACTTAACGGATGACGGAAAGGCTGTGGAT
>WAAB01015576.1:0-17512 GCA_013389865.1 Piaya cayana
ATACTTTGAAGTCAACACTAACTGTTGGACAAACAAGCAGGCTTCATACAGTATTTACTGCATGGTTCTAATCATTTTCTGGAACCTCTAATGATGTCATGCCTTCCTATGTGAAAGTGCTCATTTGAGCTATAGTTTCTTCTAAAATGACCTGGTACCCAACAAACAATTAACAGGAACTTTATCTGTATGATATGTGGTATTAATGGTTGAGGTGATAACAGAGCAATAAAGGTAAATTATTTTTTTTCTCTGCTTTGGAGGCATTTAGGTCATACTAGAGATATTAGGACCTGTTAAGGTCTCATGATGACACAGAGAAAGAAAGCCTAAGAGGTTATTGATCTTTGTTCTGCTGGATTCCAAATGTACACAATGCTAATGAGTGTTATGTTATATTTCCAGTATTTTTATGAGTTAATTTTTGGTGTTTGCTCAAAGGGCCAGATTGATGAAGCAATGGTCTTGATAGTTACTTGCAGTGGAGTTCCACATAGCCTGCAGCAATTTGCTGCTGTAGCTAGAAATGCAGAAATATAAAACCTTAGCAACACCCACAAGCAGCTAATTAACATGCATATGACCTTTAATCTACCCTCAGACATGGATGTCAGATTAAAGATAGCAAGGGCATTTTACTCAGAATGTTCAGGTTTGGAAAAACAAATCTTGCTTCCATCCTCTGCTGCTTCACTTTAGCTTAATGCAAATAAAAATTTAGTGTGTTCTCTAGTAAATTTTATTCTAACCTATGTAATATGGAAGCACATTGTTCAGAAAATAATTACTGAGACATATAGCACCAGGGAGAAGCTATTCTCTCTGACTAGGGCATGAAAACTCCATAGTTTTATGCTAGAGAAATAGGAGCTCAGTATCATGCCACAAAAGAGAATTGACCTTCTTGCTATGGAATGTTGAGGAGAACATGTAGGCTTGTCATTTGGTTAGTAATGGAAATTTGTCATTGATAGGGATAAACTGGAAACTGCTTTTAATGTACAGATTTTTAAATAAGGTAAATCTATTTTTTTTCTTTGCTATGTCTGTGAATGCATCATAATTTCATATGATCATTTCTGTACAAGCTTATAACTTCCAAACTCAATGAGGTGCTTGAGAAATACACTATTATGCACATATTGATTAAACTTTATTTTAAGACTTCCTTCTAAAATATGTTTTTTTCCTCTATCATCCCACCACAAAACAGTGGTAGAACTGAACAACATTCAGGAAAATGTTTTCCCTCCTTTTTGTTTCAGGCAAACATCTAGAATATTATTAAAGTGATAAAAATCTTTCTGAAAGAGAACAGGACATATATATATACAAGACTTCAAAACCAATCTTGTTGCTCTTATCTTCCTGTAACAATACAGCTTTGTTTCTGCTATTATACCACAAAACATTTTATAATGCAGAATTAGAAATAAGGGAAAGCTACCAAAAAAATTTTGGTGCCTATGGGAAAAAATGTAATATAAAACTTGAGCAAACGTAAAGCCTTTTAACCAGTACTTTTTGTTACACATGCATAGTAATTATTTTTTCTCTTTACAGAAGTAAAATTTACTACAAGAACAACAAAAAGACAGAGATAAA
Source organism: Piaya cayana (assembly GCA_013389865.1). Taxonomy (NCBI): domain Eukaryota; kingdom Metazoa; phylum Chordata; class Aves; order Cuculiformes; family Coccyzidae; genus Piaya; species Piaya cayana. The sequence goes on from WAAB01015576.1 coordinate 1,606, forward strand.
TAAAAAAGGATAAATTGTAGCTCTATGTAAAAGAAAGTACGCTTTATAATCCTCTTGTTTTACACAGTACTTGTGGCGTCTAAATTTTTAATGCATTAACTAAGCAGAAAATAGAAATAAAGGAGTGAAATAACAACATATTCTCTTTTACATCAGAAATAAACGCTTGAAGACCCTAGCGGTATTGTACCTTAATGCATTACAGTGAAATTGGGGAGTATGAGGCCACTATAATATCAGATAAATTAAAGTTTATGGTATGTCATTTCTAAAAAGCAGCTGCAGTCACAGCACCTAGTAAAAGAGTCTCTTCATCAATTGAGTGGCATTACTTGGAGATCCTTGATGGATATTCAAACTCATAACAAGAAAAAACAATATAAAAAGACTGTACAGTACCTATAACCAATATGCCAATGTTGTAAAACAGTGCATGTTCCCCCTACTGTGGGAGAAAAAGAGGATGTAAAAGCAGCTTTCACTTGCCCACAATTTCAGGAATATATTTTGTGCAATTACTTAAAGAATTAGTAATGGTTTCCTGTGTTAGAGACCTTGAGATTTTCTGATTAGAAGTGATATTATAAGAGGCAGGCATTATAACTTTACAACTACAAATGAGAAAAATGACTGGATTTTAATTTTTTTGTGAGGTACATGAACTCACATGCTGTATTCTAAACGATAATTGGATCTCCAAAAATAGCTCAAGTATTTTTTCACATACTTGAGAAGAGTTGACATAAATCTCAAAATAGGAAAGTTCAAGGAATGAGTTCTACAAAATATTGGTAAATTGTGTTTGAATCATGTTTAACACACTTAGCAGAGGAGGAGTCCTTCTATGGCCCCTTGCTGCAATTGCTAATCTGTTGTAAACATTACCAAATACACAATTCACTTCATGAGGTGCCAGGAAGTTACCTTTCTTGGTCTAGCAAGACCTGCCACAACCAAGACAGCTACTACTGCTATTGTTTTTCCTTCTGTTTCATATGTTATTGTGATCGAGGATCCTTAAGGATTTCTCAAAGACCATTAAGGATTTCTTCAATCTTTTACTACTAAATTTTCAGTGCATAGAATCACTAACGTCATCCATGCTCTTAAAGAGAACTTGTAGTAAAATGATAAGGAAAATGTCTTTTAGACTGTGTAAATTTAGACCTAGATTATCAGGATTATCCAGATATAATTTGTAGCAATTCTTAATATTCCTGAGAATAACTGCTTAGTTTAGGTCCCTTAGTAAATATTAAGATATTTTTAAAAGAATATACCTGCTTTCAGACATTCCAGATGTAACTTGAACTTTATAACATGCAAGATGTTCTCTTCATTCCTTATCATCTGAAACATATATATTTAGGTGTGCACTGTATAAGAAATTAACAAATAATTTTTCTTATAAAGTTTAAACCACAAAATCACAGAGAGGCTTAAGTTGGAAAAATCCTATAAAATCATTTAAGTCCAACTTGTAACCTAACACTGCCAAGCCCACCACTAAAACATGTCCCTAAGTACCACATCAATGTGCCTTTTAGATACCTTCAGGAAAGGTGACACACTCATTTCCCTGGGCATCTTGTTCCAATGATAAACCGATATGGCCACATGAAACATATTTTAACAGGTATATTTAATATCATTCCACAGCTCAAAACCAAAATATTACTGTATATTTTTTATTAAATAATTTATTTTTAATGGGTATTTTTAGTTGATCCCTCATAGGCTGACCATTCTTCCATTCACTAGAAGAATCGAGTAGTCTTCCACTAGAAGACTATTTTCTTGGGACACACACCATGAAATCTCCTACAGTTTTCTTATGAATACAGGCAGTTGTGCCACCATGGATTGTAATCCTGTCAGACCTAAAAAGCTAAGCAGATTCAGGTTGAATTAATAGTAGACTTCAAGACCTCCAAGGAACACTTCAGTATTGCAGCAAGATTTTTAGTGCTACTGACTCAGTGGGAGATACTCTTCAATGTGAGTTAGTATTGAACTATAACTCCAAACAAGGAATTCTAAAAGGCAGTATAATTAGGACGCNTAATGGGTATTTTTAGTTGATCCCTCATAGGCTGACCATTCTTCCATTCACTAGAAGAATCGAGTAGTCTTCCACTAGAAGACTATTTTCTTGGGACACACACCATGAAATCTCCTACAGTTTTCTTATGAATACAGGCAGTTGTGCCACCATGGATTGTAATCCTGTCAGACCTAAAAAGCTAAGCAGATTCAGGTTGAATTAATAGTAGACTTCAAGACCTCCAAGGAACACTTCAGTATTGCAGCAAGATTTTTAGTGCTACTGACTCAGTGGGAGATACTCTTCAATGTGAGTTAGTATTGAACTATAACTCCAAACAAGGAATTCTAAAAGGCAGTATAATTAGGACGCAATAAGGTAAAGCAGTCAGAAACAGAGAATGGGAGACAAAATGTGTCCAATGTGACTGCAAGTATCTTAATACATTAGGTAGAAAAAAAAAGCAACTGGAGAAGACAAAAGAACCCAAATTCCTGTTGTTAGTAGGAAAAACAAGGAAAACACTAGTGGAGAAGATAAATATATATATTATAGTTAGCAAATGAAATATAAAAGCATTAGAAAGCACATTTGATGTGATGAGCTCCAGGTCATATACGATGAATTTGTGACAACATATCAAGGAAAAAGACCTACCTAAAAAGAAGGAGAGAGATAAAATAGATTCTCAATTAGTTTTAGCAAATGTGTTTCTCACATTATATGTTTAAAATGACTTTCAACAGTATTAGTCCACCAAGGGTCTTTACACATTTATAAGAAGGAACATTCTGCTGCAAAAATCTCAGTACTCAAGACTACTCTGAATATTTAATAAATACTGAAGCAGAGAATTAAAATTCTGTGAAAGATATGGTCTAATGTTTTTAAGCAATGGGCTATCAGTAAAAAGTTTTCTGATGTCATGCATGATAAGCCTCATGTGTCTCTTTATAGAAAAATACTTTGAACAGAAAGTAAAGAGAAGTGATATCTGTATCACAGAATATTTCCTTACTTTTACCAGGCAGGCAATATTTGTCCATCTGTCGCTATGTCTTATAATCTGTTCACTTCTCCTTTTCCTAACATGATCAGAAGCAGCTAAAACTATCTTTAATACCAAGTATATCTTATTTTCTAACTGGATTATATTTTCTTCAAATTTAAGATAAAGGAAGTAGTATTAACAAAAAGTCACAGAACTTACTGCCCAAAAGTACAGTCTATATTAAATACACAGGCTGCCTGGAAGTAACTCTCTTTAGATCTCAAAAAGGAGTGCATTTTGGAAAATACTGGCAAAATGGCTAAACGAGTGTTACTCTAAGATTGAGTTGATACATTGACAGAAGACGACAAGAAATGTGGGATAAAAAAAAAAATAAAGAAGTGTTGTGATAGACCCTGAAGGGCAGCAAGTCAAATCAGTAAACAGAGAGTCCATTAATGTTTCAGTGGAAGTCTACATTAGAAAATAACCTGGGATTTTCCCCATAAATTAATAATACTGAACTCCACTGGTCAACTTTCTAATCACTCAGATGATAAATAAAGCTGAGAGAATACTTAGCAAGGCATAGCTGATGTAAATTATGAAATATTTGCTGATAACATTCAGTGAAAAGGCTATGAGAAGCTTGAAGTTCATTGAATATTTTAAGTCTTATTTGTCAATACATCTTCTCAATATGTACTGAAGTTATTATGGAACATTTTAAAAGTTATCTCTAAATTATGAAGAAATACATTAGAATTTAAGCCTAAATTCCTGAAGATAAGAAGACAACTCTAGAACCAATCTCTTCTCAATCAAACATTTAACAACAAAAAAATATGACTCAGATTATTTTTCTGATTTTCATGCTATTGGAGATTTGATAAATGTGAGAGTCTGGGCACTATTTCCTTGATATTTTCATGGCTCAGTATAGAAAGTAGTTAGTCTTGCATTTTAACAATATTTCTGCTCGTAAAAGTGACAGCATAAAACTTTTGCTTTTATGAATATAACTTCAGTATGATGAATTAATCATTATTCAGTACAGCACAATGCATTTATTAATTGTATATGATGACTCCCTATCTTAGGTGATCCTAAGCATCATCCAAAGGCAGTGTTGCTTTTAGGAACAGAAAAAAATATTGTAAATTAAATGGAAAAGGATTTCAGGCTGGTGACTATTACTTAATTACATCCTACTCATGGCAGAGAATAAGGAAAAAATTATGGATACAATAGTGTTAAAAATGGAGTTTTAAGGTATTATAATTTTGATAAAATATTAACAATTCTGTGTAAAGAGGTATGTGTAAAGTCACATACAACCTTTTCATACTTAGGTGTCCAATCACTCACAAATTCTTTGGACAATTCTATTATGTCCACAAAAAAGGTAACTCATTAATTATGAAATTCAAAATATTTTTCCTCATTTGGAAATTATTGCTTAAAAAATATGTTTTATATTCAGTGATTTTTTTTATTTTCCACTCTCCCAATTACAGAGACTTTTCTTCCCTTTTCTCTGGAGGCCTCTTATGTCTGTAAATTTAATTCCAAGAATCAGCCTTTTGGCTTTTTCAGATTAGGACCAGAAAATAATTTAATATGAAAAAAAGTTATGGTTTAAGATCTCTTATGGAGGTGTGACAAGCTGTGTCTTGTATATACAGTTAATTTTAGATAGAGAATTTGCTTTAAAATCATGGAACAGGGACGTTTCCAAAACCCAGAGAATTCACATGGATTATTTGTTTACTAAAATTGTTTAATCTTTGCTGATTTACAGGATATCTGCTATGAAAAATAGGCCATGTCCCTGTGTATTTTAATGATAACTAATGCGCAGCCTAGAAAGCATTGCTTATTCAGGCAGGCAGAGTATTAAATACAGTCTCTGTAACTGAGTACGGCAGCTTGCCAGGAAATAAGGTTCACCAGAACACTGCCTATTCAAATGCATTTCTCTGCCTTTTTCTTGTGAAATAATAATCCTTACATTTCTAACTGCTCCCTCTGGCACTTTTACAGTTTGTGGGTATGTTGTTCAGACAGAGCATGACCACCCAACAATAATCAGAAAAGCTGGCTGAAGCTCTGCCCTGGAGGGGCTCCTGCACATAATTCAGGAATATTCCTGAAAACTTACAAGACTGTTTCCCGTTGAGTCATGGATGGCTGGAAGTGTTCAAGGGAAACACCAATGGGAATTAGTATAATTTGTCCATGATAAAAAGCAAAGACCAGTAAGCAAGATTTTTAGGAAGTGTTTGAAAAGGAAAAGAACAATCTGTATCATCATAAAAGTTGCTTTCAGTCAAACTCTGTAACACTTCACAAGACACTTGCTTTCCCCAGTAGAAGTGTATGACTTCTAGATGCTGGTTCTAAATGTTATTAAAATTTGTATGTTCAGCCATGAAGGATAGGTTGTGTCTCTAGCTAGTTATTTAAGTGAATGCTGCAGTTAGCAGAGCAAAGAACATGAAGAATCTTTAAAACTAGAATTGATTATTTAGGACGTAAAAACCAGACCAGTTCTTGCCCCATCAACCTCTGTAGAACACAGTTCATCCATTTGCATTAGCTATTCAAGCTCAGTTAATTTTCTCAAACAGTGAAATTATTCAAGACATGATTGACAACAGATAGAGGGAAGACTTGTTCCATTCTGAAGAGACAGTTAAAGTCCCGCAGATGGCATGTTGGATGGTGTTAAGTGCAGATGAATGACCATCAGCTCTATGAAACTGTATAAAATCCTTCATCTTTCATGGCAGAAAAGATTCATAGTAAGAATGACCTTATAATTTCCTTATGGAAGTACTCTAGTGGCATAATGAAACAAATCCAGTCACCCAGCAGGTGCTCTGGCCTGAAAATATGCAAACCTGAGGATTAAGAATGTATTCTCAAGGATAGTTCCCAGGCATTCACATGGTCATTCACTCTATTGACTTTTTCTTGCCTATGACCAATTTTACAGATCAGTCTTCACTTCTGTGTAAACAGCATTCATATGCTTGTGCTGTGAGCACGACTACCCCATCACTGAATGACAAGCAGTTTCCCTCTGGCTTTGAATCTGAAACCTAATCATTGATATAGTTCTTCACATTTATGATTAAGACTATGTTCTTCAGAATTTATACAAACATAACCTTACTATGGTCCAGCTTGTTTTGCGCATGTCTTTGCCCCTACTACCTCAGTAATTTAATTACACAGTTCACATGAATAACTGGTGCCAACATTTAAATCCCTTTTTCTCAGTAGGTGTAAATGTCAGTGAAGGAGCCTAAGTTCAGATGAATTTCTGTTTAAAAAGATATACTTGGCTCCCCTAGAGGTCTTAAATAGGTAAATTACCTTACTAAAGAGAATCCCTGAATCTATAAGGAAGTTTAACTAGCAAATTCTCCTGGGCTTTTCTACCATACTGAAGAATCTCGCCCTGCTGAGTGCAAAAATCTGTTCTTACTTTTCGCAGATCTTCTCTTTTATAAAATTATTCTTTAGGAAGAATAATTTGCTCTCTTATATTTTTATTTTTATTTAAGAATAATGAGTTACTTTCCTTACCATAGAAGTAACCTTAATTCTTAATACTTCTTTTGGGATTAGATTCACAGATTGACACAGAATTATCAGAAACAAGACTAGGACTAACTTCTGGATATAAGTACATTAAATTCCTATCATAGAAAACTGGTAAACTGTTAACATGTTCCACGCTTGATGTTGGCTCAAGCTCTTTAGAAACCCCATGGCCAATGCCCAGGCAGGGTTCAGGAATTAGCACAGGCTATATTATACCAAAAGGCAATTTGGATGGGAAGTCACCCTCTTTTGGATGGTAAGAGACTTTAACTGTGGAAACACAAGCTGAGCTCTGCCAGTCAATCTCAGTGCCTTTCATTTACTAGAGTGGACATAGCCTCTGTGACTATAAATTAAAATAAATTAAAAATATACATAACCAGGCACTGGAATGAGTGGCTATTGATATAGATACCATGCTGATTAATGCTTATATCTTCTTCCAGGCTTGGTGACAAAGTCACATCAAGATTAGTCTGTATAAAATACCTTTTAGGATCCTTAGCTGAATTAATAGTGCTGCACAACTGGAGAGGTGGAAGAACAGACAGCCCAGAGGAAGTGCTGAATTAGCCCCTGCCTTCTCTCTGCTCCTTGGACATAAGTTGTACTTGATTGTTGCAATGAATCTGGCTGTTTAGAGGAGACTCTTTTGCGTTCCCATCCTCTAGGCACACATTCAACAGCAAGGTAGAATTTGCCCCTTAGAAAACGCATTAATTAATCCAATTAGCTACATAATTCTTATTTTTTGACAACTGTATAAAGTGAAGCAAATCTTCATAATGTTTGGTGGGAGTATGTTGCAGTAAAGACCAGATACAAGCTAACATGGACATGATGAACTGAAACCTATCTCTCCACACTACTCTGTACCTCTGACAACAAATCATTGACTTCACAATAGATTTCAGATTTTTGTTTCTAAAAATGCTGATTCATACACCCAAGTCATTTAGCCAAGTTTTCTGACATTTGGAATCACACCAGAATTACTGATTCAGATGATAGCATGAAAACAAGTTTAATGATTGGGAACACAGGACTCAGACTATTCACACAGCAATTTTTATACACAACAAACATTGATATGAAAGTCCAATATATAACTTTGATTAGTTGCGGACTGGCCTAAACTCCTCAGCTCGCCCCTGTAGGACTGCTACCTCAGACCAACAATGACCGTGGCAACAATAAAAAAAGCTGTATTTTCACAGAGATAACAACTCTTGAGCTATCAAATTTTCCAGAAACAAGCACATTATTTATATATCAGCCATATGTGTTTTGTCTGTTTTTTCTTAAGCTAATACGTTGATTACTTTCAAAATAGCATGTCTCCATTTGCAGTTGTATTTCCAGGCTCTTTCAACAGTGCAGTGATATGTTCTTTTCTCTAAAGTTTAAATTTGGGGTAAGATTTAAGTTTAATCCAAGTACATAATTAATAAATGCTTTAACTACAAATATTCTGAAGGTGTTCCAGTATGATTTTTGTCCTAGTTACATCAGGGATACATTTTAAGGAAACAGGTTGCTTTCCTACAAGACAGTTTTAACAATAGCTGAGAAACTGTGAAGTTAATGAACATTTTAGCATGCTAACTGCCTACTTATGCCTACAAATTATTCCATATGAATCAGGATTGCCATCAATCTCACCTTTTTCTTTTTTAAGTAATTTACTGATCATAAAGTGATCACCTTATCTTCTGATTCATTCCAGATCATTGAATAATATGTGTAATTTCAGAAAATAACTGCTTTAAATATTTCATGAAAAATATCCCTCTAAAGAGAGAAGAGAGCAATGGAGTATAATGGAGTCTGAAAATCTTGGAATGGTTTTGTTTTTTTCTCTTTCTATAGTAATCCTGGAAAATGTACAGAGGAGAGGATTAAGAAATAAAATACATGCATTATTTGTCATATGTATAATGGGATGAATTAATCTTTTCTTAAATCCTTATTACTTAGAAGTCACTTTGAAGCATTTTAGGCAGAGAAATTATGAGAATGTTTTATGGAGCCTTCCCTACCAGTAAAAGAAAACAATATCCTCATGCCTTATAAATGCTTGCTACTGACGGGTGCCAGTATCTTTGCTTTCTTTATTCAACACAAATATCTCATCTCCAACCATATTTGACATTTCAAGCATTAAACATAATACTGAATATAAATCAGAGCACTGGAGCCCAACTTTTGTCTCATGAAGAACCACCTTAAAGGAAAGTTGTTAATAAAAAAAAAATTATTGTTCTTAAGACCAACTCAAAACTTGCATAGGTGCCAGAAATGGTATTAAGATTTAGAATATGTATACATATATCCAACAAAGTTTGTTTGAATCCTGAAAGAAGTCAAAGAGTAGCTTTGTTTTCTGCATGGGCTCAACTACAATCCAAGCTTGGTTAATGAGCTTTATTAAGAATGCTGATGAATCTATCCTTGCTCCTGGAATTTGGACTGCTTTATTTTCTTGTTGTCAGATATAGATCACTTCATCTGCTGAAACATAGAACAATTACTTTTAATTGTTCACCTGTACTCAACACAGGTGAGGCCACACCTCAAATACTGTGTTCAGTTCTGGGCCCCTCACTGCAAGTAAAACATTGAAACACTGGAGCATGTGCAAGAAGGGCAACAAAGCTGACAAAGAGTCTACAGAGCAAGACTTATGAGTAGCAGCTAAGGGTAATGGGATTATTTAGTCTGGAGGTGAGGAGGCTGTGGGGGAGACTTTATTGCTCTTTAGAGCTATCTGAAAGGAGGTTGTAGTGAGGCAGGTGTCATTCTCTTCTCCTAAATAACAAGCGATAAGAGAAGAGGAAATGGCCTCAAATTGAATCAGGAGATGTTTAGACTAGGTATTAGGAAAAATTACTTCACTGAAAAGGTTGTCAAGAATTTGAACAGGCAGCCCAGGGAAGTGTTTGAGTCACCACCCCTGGAGGTATGTGTAGATGTAGGGCTTAGGGACACGGTTTGGGGGTGAACTTGGCAGTGTGAGGTTTACCATTGCACTCTATGATCTTAAAGGTCTTTTCCAACCTAAATAATTCCATGATCCTGTAATTCTGTAATTTACACATCATTTTCAAGTTGGTTGCTTTTAAACCCATAGTGCCAAGGGCTTATGTAGAAATAAATCACTTTTTTGTCACATTTTGTTTAGCTATGTCAGCCAGTGTAATAGAGGTTCTTAGTTCACAATGAAGAATTCTGCTACTAGAACAAAATTTGTAATTCTACCAATGTTTTCCATAGAAAGCATAAAAATATAGAGAATATAGAGCTTAAATATCACCAGCTGCAAGTATGTACATGGATCTAGCCTCAGGAATCCTTATTAGAATTAGCTGTTAATGAGTATCTTTTAATAAATAAATGTCATTTGAACAAGCAAAATGACTTATTGATATTCAGTAAGATTCTGAGAACTATGGAAGTTGGCATTATTCCTGTGTTGCCTTTACCCTTACACAACCGAGTAGAGGAATTTTCTGAGCCTTAGTTTTTCTCAAGTTTTTAACATGCAGCCTCACTTGGTCTACCGAGATGTTTATGTGCAGCTTGGTTTTAAGCATGTGCATTTTCTAATGTTTTACGACAAAAGCCACCACAGACACTATAGACACTCAAATTTCAAGACCTGGTTTTCATATTGTGCTTTTGTTTACTCATAAATCTGTGGAACTCGGAAGTATGATTATATGTCACTAATCAGAAGCACTGAAACATAAAGGTGTTTTTCTCTTAGCATTTGTCCTTGATAGTTATTCCCTACAGAAATATTAATCCACAGTAGATGTCTTATTAAAGACCTCTTATCCAGGAGATAAAAATATAACACTGTTCTATGGACATTTTAATCCAATGAGAAAAAAACAAACCAAAAACCCTGCCAAATTATGATAAGAGTAATATTGTGATATTATGCTGCCTTTATAGGTTAGTCAATGCATTTATTACAGTTATATCCCCATAATATTATGAAGTCAACAAGTATATATTTATATCATTTATTTTTTTACAAAGATTCTTCCATATTTCATATTTATTCATGCTTGAATGGATCTCTTCACCCAGCAAGTTTATTTAAATTACAGGTGAGTGAAACCATAAATTTCAACATGGCTCCATTCTGAACAGTCTATGAAGCAGTAGAGTGGAAGCATAAAATAAAGTGAGGGGAATCATGTCATATTCTACTGGGAGACATATTTTACCCTTCAGCAGCATATTAGAAACACATGTTTTAGAAATCGAGGTGAGGCATAAAGTACCTTCTTCCCATGAGATGTATTTCTCTGCCTAGACCAGAAATTTCCTCTTGGCAGTGTGTTTCAGAACTGGTGAGTTCAACAGTTTAATCTCTTCATCATTTGCATTACATTTTCCAATTCAGAAAAAAAAACCTATCATATTTTTAGGAGGTTTTATATTTAATTCTAATGCGCATGGGCAAAATTGATCCTTTTTTCTCCAGAAACATTTTTTTTCTTTTTTTGCTACTGGGATGTCTTGATCTGTTTACATAATTTTAACAGTGTATTCATGTTGTGTTATCTCTCTAGTTCCTAGTCAAATACCCAAAATAAATTCAAAAACATACATCCAGAAAGTTTGAAAACCACTCTTGTTTGAAGGAGAGGTCATAACGTATTTACAAGGTATAGTTTACATGGTACAGTCCTCCCCCAGTGTTTATTCAGGAAAGCATTGCTAGCAGAATACTACTTCTCTGCTGGATATAGAACACAATCTGTACTCATTCTACTCATCTTATTGCAGATGTTTATCATCAGAACATGAAATTAGTATTTAATTAAAAAAAAAATGTTTGTGACTTTAAGAGATGAATTTGGAATTTTCAGGGAATACACTTTCAGGACTTTTATACAAGAATGTAGAGTCCTGGATAATTCCATTAATTTATACCAATTATTTATAAACCTGACCAAATAAGTTATTTGCACATATCTATTTTTATATTCTGAAGAGCCTTACTTTGATTTTGACCTGAAGTTGATCTTATTATTGCACCCCTAAATCTAAAAAGGAAATCAGAAAAAGCATGTCAGTTTAACTTTAGTGATGTGAAAGTGTATGTGAGTATGTGTAAGTGTACATACTCTTGTAAAACATAGAACTCTTTGGAACATAAGAAAATACAGATGTTGACCTTAGAACTAAATGTGGTTCTTTCACTTTAAGATATTCATAATGAAACCAGGAGAGAAATAACCTTTTCATTCTTTGTGAAGGTTGCTTGATGACTAACCAAGTTATCTTCTCCACATTTAAGGAAAGATGAGAAGGAATATAAGTGGAATTTATTTATTTTTCCTCTTTACCTACATGCCTACGACCTCTAGTCACCATGTTCTCACTATGTTTCTCTGATAAATAAGGTGAAAATGTAGAATATTGATTGTTGATATGAAATGAAAAATTACTTTTCACCAGACTATGACATTGTCATTGAGTTTAACTATTGTCACTGCAAATTCTCCTGGTTCCCTGAAATTATGTTGAGCACCAAACCGAGCAATGGCTGGAGGCCTGTGTGGAAAGGGTTCAGGGAAAAGACAGAAAATATCTGTAATGTATCTTATTGAAAGGGAAGAGTTATTTACTCAGAGCTGTTTGGACTCCAGCAATATAAGTACAGAAGAACTGGTTGTGACTAACTCGGGAGATGCTGTGGAAGCAAAGGAAAAAGAAAGAATCTGCCATTTTTTTCTAAACAGATTAAAAAAAATACTGTTTTCTGCTCGAAATTTTGAAAATCACACTTGAAGTCTGTGAAAGGTGCAAACATTCATCAGTGAAGTAAAAGACAGTGCTAAACTTCCTTGGATTAAGTAGATGGGATAAACTCCATCTGCTAACATGCTAATCCACTTAGAATACAAGTAAAATCTAAGTAGTTATGAACACCTTATTTATAGTTCTTGTAGAAGGTACACATACTATGAATTTCATACTCACCACACTAAGATTTCATGGATTTCATTGAGGAAAAGCAGTCATAGTCAAAAAAACTTTTTCATTGATCATGTGAAGGACACTGCTGGAAAAGAGAACGTAAAGAGGAGCTGTTTATCATCCATAAAATTGATCATATATGAAACAGCAAAGGAGAGGCAAGTTATGGATATAGTATCCTCCTTGGATGGAGAAAGAATTGTTCTTAAAGAACAGCAGTTTGTTTTGGAATTGGAAAGGTGAAGAGAGAGGTAAAGAGAAATTTAAAGGCAATTTTGAAGTTCCAGGAGACAATTTTTCTGTATTGGATGCTATCTCACATAAAGCCTGCAGAGAAAATCATGTGCGATTTTTTATTGTTAATGTATCATGACCTGAAAGTATATGGGGTGTCATAGGATTTATGGACTTGGTTTACACTTAAAATCAAAAAGTTCATAGTTAAGAACAACAACAAAAAAAACAATAAAAAACAAGCAAACAAAAAAATAATAAGATGAAAGAAAATTAAGTTATAGGGATACAAATAGAGACATTAATTCATAAAGTTAGTAGGCACTTTTGGAGATAGCATTTATTAAAATACTGGAATTTTAAAGGCGTGAAATAGTCACAGTTTGTTTTTATTTCTCAAAAGGAACAGAGTAATGAAGATGGATTTTCTAACTCATAGAACAGTCTTCCTAGATGTTTATTGTCTTTAGATATCTATAATTGTCCTCTTCCTATGTGGCACAGCATCATACTATAGTAACTCAGCTCAAGAGAACTTTTTTTTATTTCTGGTTCTTACCTGCCACCAGTCAAAGACCTTGACAGTGAGGGTCACTGTAACATAAAAGCAGAGTAGCTGCTGAAGTCCTGCAGCCCCATCACTGTTACTGCATCTTTCACATTGCCATGTCTATCCTGAACTACAAGCAAGTACAACAGAGTACAGAAAAGACAAACATTCATTATGAATGTTGAACTCCTTCAGGAATGAGGAAAGGGATCCATATTTACATGTTTATCCTTATGTTATGGTTTCACATCCATGGTGCTCAGCTAGAAATCTGTATTTCAAAATTTAGTTGAGTCTTTGAATTATTCAGGAAGTTAACCCAAAAGACATTAACAATTTAAATCTGTCAATAACTGATTTTCATGTACATGAAAAATGGAACTTACAACAGGAAGCTGTATTCAATATCTGGCTTTGCCCTCACAACCACCAACTCAGGAAATGATCTTGACAAATGACTCAATCAGCCAGCAACATTCTCCACTTCTTTTTGGTCTCATTCCCCTGTAAAGCTGATATATGCTGTCTATAGCGATGATGCACTGGAAAAACAGTGTCAGAGCACTTGATCCTTCCTTGGCACAATTTAATCTCTTTTTTTTTAAAAAAAAAACCAAACACCAAAATTAACTGAATGGAACTTTGTTTTCACCTAATATTCTTTGGGTCAAGTGTCAACGATTGCAAGTAATTATCAGTACTGTGTATATTTTCCACTAAATGGGTTTTGCTGCATTCTTGTGCTGCGTAGCAAACAGTTTCAGATAAGTATTATTAGATCAGACTAATTTTGCAAAAGATTCTACATAACAGTAGAAGTTAAGATTTCCAAAAAGACAAGGCTAAGCCAATCAGCAACAGTGGTAGCACCTCTGTGATAACATTTAAGTAGGGGAAGAAAACTGCTGTGCAATAGCAGTCAGAATAGGAGAGTAAGTATATGTCAGAGAAACAGCTATGCAGACACGAAGCGCAAATGAGGATGGATAAGGAGAGGAAGGTGGTCCAGATTCTGGTGCAAAAATTCTTTTGCAGCCAAATGGAGGTTAATGGTGCAGAGGATCACACACCAGAGCAGGCTATGAACCCGTGGAGAGCCTGCACTGAAGAAAATTACCTGGTGGGACCTATGACTGTGCTGGCTACCCACACTAGAGCACTCTGTTCCTGGAGGGCTGCACTCAGTGGCAAAGACCCTTGCTGGAGTGGTTAATGAGGGACTATCTCCCATGGGAAGGACCCCACACTGGAATAGAAGAAGAGTTTAGAGAGGAAGAAGTAGCAGAGACAATGTGTGTTGAATTGACCAAAAACCCAACTGGTCACTGGTCACTGGTCAGGGTTCAGAGGCAGAGATAATTGGAGGTAAAGTTAAGCCTGGGAAGAAGGGAGACGTGGAGGGAAGGTGTTTTAAGATTTGGTTTTGTTTCTTGTTACCCTACTTTAGTAATTTTTTTTTTTTTTTGAGTTAAGCCTATTTTGCCCATGGTGGTAACTGGTGAATGAACACGCCTTGTCTTTACCTTAACCCATAAACCTCTTGTTATGAGGAAAGGGAGTGACAGAGTGTCTTTGGTGGGCACTTGATGTGTAGCCACGGTCAACCCATCACACCACACTAGCAAGGTCTAATGTGAAGGATGTATTTAGCCTTCAGAACACCATCAAGATCAGAGCCTCCAGACGGCACAGTCATGTCAATCTGTTAGCAGGTGCTGTCATATCCTGTCTCATAACCTTAATAACTCTTGCTTTAATTGACAATTGGTATCTTAAACACTAGACAGCATGTCACTAAAAAGCAAACAAATGCTTAGTGTAGAAATGAGCATGTAGGATTTTTCATGTTGTGATTTTAAATAATTAATACAACAGTTCATTGGAAATGAATTTTCTAGTGATATTCACAGCATTGAGTATTTTTTTGGTGTTAAATATAGGATATGAAAAATCAGTATTGTAATAAGTGCTCAATTTTAGGGTCAATACATTTTAATATCTTTATAAAATATAGAAGTATCAAATGTATATTAAGTAAATTTGCCTGTGATACTATATTAGGAGGAACTGTGAACTCCCTCAGGGTTAGAGAGGCCTTACAGAGATTTTTTACCTGGGATATGGCAATCATGGTTATACATAAAAGTTGGGGGTCAAGAGTCTTGAAAGCAGCCCTCTGTAAAGAGATCTGAGTGTTTGGATTGTTGGCTAGTTGAATATTAGTCAACATAGAACCTTGACAGCTAAAAGGGCCAACTGGGTCCAGGGGTACTGTCTTGAATGATTTTTTAGATAAAACTTGTATTTAAAACAAAGTGTGACTTAATACAGTTTGATGAAAGGTCATTTACTTACTGTGTGGAGTAAATACATGAAGGGAAATCATGTTATATGTACTTATAGCTAAATAAGTCTGTGTACTTACAGCCAAAGTATTATGTGTGCATACTTCATTACCTATGTCACTTAGCTCAGATTT
>WAAB01015577.1:0-16860 GCA_013389865.1 Piaya cayana
TGTATGTATTTTAGTATTTTCCTCATTACTGTTACTGTTTCATTAACACTATTTTAGTTTTAGTTTCCAACCCACAAGTCTTTTTCCCCTTTTTCCCCTTTCCCCTGTCCCTGGGTGGGGAGAGCGAAGGAACTAGGAGCACAACTGCTAGTATGCACCTGCCAGTCAAGATGGGCTGGGGTTAAACCATGACACTGATGGGGTTGTGAAAAGTTACGATGTGTATCATTGCAACAGCAAGAAGAGTTTTATGAATCTCTTTTTGCACCAAACTGTGGGAGGAGATAAGCCATGGGAACCACCTCTCGGTTCTTCACCCATTACTAATTTTCTGGCCATCCTCATCTGGCTTTTCTCAAGATGCTGACATCTACCTATATCCCTCGAAGTTTTGAGAGTCAGTGGTGTTTTAGTGGTATGTATCAGGTCAAGTGGTAGATTCTTCTATGAGGACAGGCTGAGAGAGTTGGGGTGGTTCAGCCTGGAGAAGAGAAGGCTCTGGGGAGACCTTAGAGCAGCTTCCAGTACTGAAAGGGGCTTCGGGAAAGCTGGGGAGGGGATCATGATCAGGGAGTGCAGGAGAAGGACGAAGGGGAATAGTTTTCAGCTGAAAGAGGAGAGATTCAGCTGAGATCTTAGAAATAAAGTTTTTGCAGTGAAGGTGGGGAGGCCCTGACCTGGACTGCCCAGAGCAGTGGTGGCTGCCCCATCCCTGGAGGGGTTCAAGGCCAGGTTGGATGGGGCTTGGAGCCCCTGATCTAGTGGAAGGTGTCCCTGCCTGTGGCAGGGAGTGGAACTGGATGAACTTTAAGGCCCTTTCTGACTCAAAACATTCTATGATTCTATGATTTGCTTCAACACTGAGATGCACAGTCACTTTAAATACTAAAAAAAAATTAAAGGTAGCAGGTAAGTTCAGGATAGGACTCATCTCACTTATACAGAAGTCAGTGAAGTGTGCTGCTACAGCTGAAATAGACCCTATAGACTCCTTTCAAAGTCACTGAAGAGAGACAGGCACTGTGAGGAGCAATTCTTCTAACTGGTGTAGACATCTATTTCAAGACGAGATAAAACACATCCTGGGCAGCACTGACTCCGCCAACCAGATCTGCATCAGAGAGGCCGGCACTGCAAATATCTACAAGTAACGAGAAAGCCCCTTGCTGTGCAATCTCATTATCCTCAGAAGATCACCCATGCCACCTTCACTTAAGGTAGGTGACATGTGGAAGTGAAGTGAGACTGCATGACCAGTTTATCCTAGAGCCAGCTTTATAGATAAACCAAGTTTAACACAGGTGAGGCCCCCACGGAAGGGTACAGTGATGTGGGGAGGCTTCCTCTGACTGTGGTGATGAGGCACTTGTGATCCCAAGATGCCTTTTGTGAATTACTGTGGACATCTGGTCTCGAGTGGCATCTTCAATTCTTTTCCTACCTAATGACCTGCGCAATGAACACATGGTAGGATGAGAAGAAATGGCCACAAGTTGCACCAGGGTTGGTTTAGGTTGGATATTAGGAAAAAAATCTTTATCAAAAGAGTGGTGAAATACTGGAAGAGGCTTCCAGGGGAAATGGTGGAGTCATCATCCCTGGAGAGGTTAAAACAAAACGTGGATACACGGCACTTTGGGACATGGTTTTATAGGCACGGTGGGACTGGGTTGATGGTTGGACTGGTTGAGCATAGATGTCATTTCAAACTTTAATGATTCTATGATTCTATGAAAATAAACCCCATAAACCAAATAACTCACTACATCCAGACAAGCAACTCACCCCACCTCCCAAACCACTTCTGTTTGAGTGCAATATGAAATACAGAAACAAATGTTGAGTTGTTCAGTTTCTGCAGTGCTAAAATCCTCCCTGCCCTGCAGTGCACTGAAGGCTCAATTTCTGGCTCATGTAAAGTTTTATTTAAAAACTGGAAAGTCCATGTAAACAAAGTTGAAGGGCTATTGTTTCTAAAGACAGCTCTGGGCTTTTCTCTATGGTAACCTTGCAGAAGGTAATTAGGGAGCCATAGCAACAGCTACACCTCCCAGCATACTGTCTGCTCCCTCTCAAACACTGTGCGAGATCCAAAACATACAGGCAAGCATCCTGGGGATGCCAGACTGGTTTACATTATGTAAGAGGCAATTGATATTTCCCAACATCACTTGGGGCTTTGTTTTTGACAATGTTCTGTTTATTTCTGCTTCAGTGTGAACAGGAGGCACTGGCCAAAAGCTACGATCATGTGTCCTTGCCTTATGTGGGAAGCCAGGCATGCAGTGCATCTGTCCAGACCGAGAAGCCTTGCTAGTTGTGAATTATCACATGCCGTGCTTGGATCCGTGTCCTGCAGCCATCTCTGCCGTAGGGTGATGCTCTACAGCTGGGGAGAAATCATGGCCTCGGTGTTCAGCCCTTCCCAGATTTGCGCTGTGCACTTCAGGGCTCCATTGCTGTGACAGGCGATGTGCGCCTTGGAGCAAGCTGAATTGTGCTCCATGTCCTGTTGCTCCCTGGTGAGCATCTACAGCACTGGTACCCACTCTTCCCCAGCGAGCACCCTCACGTATCTTCTATGAAAGAGGCACGGTGAGAAGCCCCAAAATGCAGTTTGGCAAATAAACCCTGAGTGGGAGTAGCAAAGCAGTGAGGCTTTGTGCTGATGTGACATCCACACACCCAAAACAGTGATTTTCCCCAGTCCTCCACAGATGCATTCCTCTTTGTAATATGGGCCAACAACATTGCTTTGCTTATGAAATTCTTACAAGAGACGTTCAAAAGCTCTGACAGTCAAAAGCTGAGACATTCAAAAGCTCTTTTGTTATAAGAGGACAAAAGTCTGCCCTGACAAGGTGGCATTTTCCATACCTCTTTTCAGCAGCTCAATGTAAACTGTGAGGGAGGGTTGGTTATTGCAAGTAAGGCATTAGAAAATATAAATCGGACATTGCTCTCCTCTCAGATGGACAGGACACAGGGCACAGATGTCCTAAATAAAACTTGTATGTCAAGCATACATAAGGTACCCACCCACACCCGTTCTCCTGTCTTCTTTGCTTTGAACTAGTCCACAGAAAGCATCATCTTGGCCCACCAGAGCAGGCAAGCTTCCGAATTAGGATGAAGAGTGGGTCTGTGAGACCCCAGAAGAGACAGTGGTCTTTGGATGGATGATTCTTCTGAAACAGGACTGCCTTGCAGGAGCACAATAAACTGGCAATAAATGAAAAAGGCAGGGATGGCAAAGCCCTATTACTACATGGACATAGAATCATAGAATGGTTTGACCTCAAAGCCCATCCAGTTCCACCCCTGCCATGGACAGTGACTCCTTGCATCAGGGGCTCCAAGCCCCATCCAGCCTGGCCTTGAAGCCCGCCAGGGATGGGGCAGCCACCACTGCTCTGGGAAACCTGGACCAGGGCCTCCCCACCCTTGCTGCAAAACATTCCTTCCTAAGATTTCCTCTCAGTCTCCTTTTCAGATGAAAACTTTTCCCCCTTAGCCTCTCCCCTCACTCCCTGATCACAAGCCCCTCCCCAGCTTTCCTGGAGCTCTTTTCAGTACTGGAAGCTGCTCTNTTAAAGTCATTTCTTGGTGATGCCGCAGAAGGTTCAATGACCAGACACTGTAGTCCCAGGGGAAGCAAACAGAGCAAAGGAGAACATGGCCTGCCCACCTTCTAACACTTGTGCCTGCTCCCAGACATCAGGGACAGCAGCAGCAATTTCTGCTAAGAAGTGAAATGATTTGGAGTGTGTTTAAGCCTACCCACCTACTTAAGCAAGGTATTCAGATGCAACAGGTCTCCAGTTTGGAGCTGAAAGGCATTTACTCCATGAAGACACGAAAGCTGTAATTTCCTATAATGAATAGCAACTGCTTATTAGCTGATCTCTCCTTTCCTAATTTTGTTTTATGTGCAATCTTGACAGAAGTGCAGCCTCTCAGCTGGAGGTGGGAGATAGGAAGTAAACTTAAATAAGCAGGAAGACAGAGAGAGAATATCAGAAAAAAATTCTGTAAATTACATTAAAATATGTTGCAGACAGGGATGGGGGAAAGTGGGTTCAGGAAACATTTTGCTCTCTGGACCAGCATTTTGGTTTGACTCACCTGCAACGAGCACAGTGTTCTTTTGGCCTCGTCTCTGCAGCAACTCACATCCAATGTTGTTGCGTATGGTACAAGATCAGGACTGGATACACGGGTTTAATTCCTCCTCCTCAGGCTGTGACTGTTAAAAAAATTTAAATTCCATTCGACAATCTAAGCGGCACCCAATGAATCTCTCAGCACTTTTTCCAATAAGAGGGCATTGCAAAGGCTACTCTGTCTGCCTGGTTTTGCTGTTTGATTTCTATTTGTGATGTCTCTGAGCCTCACCTACAGCTCTGTTTCCCCGAATAATCCCATAAATGAACATGATTTTAGTGTTTTGTGACCTCTATTTTGTTGGAAGGAATGGGTCTTTCTAAGAGTCTAATCAGGCCACAGGATTGTAATTACCACCAAATGATCCAGGCAGGAGCGAGGCAGATGGAGTCGGAGATGAAAGACAAGCAGCCACACCACAGTCATCACAAGCACTGGGGCCTAACTGGAACTCGGGGCTGTCTCTGCAGGAAGGCTGGCTCCGAATGGACTGCAGGGAGAAAATAACACTCTCATGCCCTCTTAGCGGTCCCATTAGTACTGTCAAGAGTCTGGTAGAGCAAGGTAAAGATTTGCACTGTCTTGTCTACCTTGCAATCATTCTGCAAGGGGAGTATCATCATTTCCCAGGCTGTCCATCAGGGAATAAAATTCCCCATCCAAGAAAAGAAGAGTAGAGAAATATCTTGATGAAAACACAGTCACTCGGAGTTCTTATTTTGCTGTCTTCCCATCTGGACAAAATTTCGTTTATTTTAAACTCTTTATTTCCCTGTTTGCAAGAAGGAATCATATGACACGGACTNAGAATCATAGAATGGTTTGACCTCAAAGCCCATCCAGTTCCACCCCTGCCATGGGCAGGGACACCTTGCATCAGAGGCTCCAAGCCCCATCCAGCCTGGCCTTGAACCCCGCCAGGGATGGGGCAGCCACCACTGCTCTGGGAAACCTGGACCAGGGCCTCCCCACCCTCACAGCAAAACATTCCTTCCTAAGATTTCCTCGCAGTCTCCTTTCCAGATGAAAACTTTTCCCCCTTATCCTCTCCCCTCACTCTCTGATCGCAAACCCCTCCCCAGCTTTCCTGGAGCCCGTTTCAGCACTGGAAGCTGCTCCAAGGTCCCCCTGGAGCCTTCTCTTCTCTAGCCTCTAACTCTCAGCCTGTACCACATAGAGTGGGAGTTTGGGGCCTGTGTTCCATCCTTTATTTTTCCCCAATTTCCTGTTCTAAGTTTGCTTCATGTGCCTCTTACCTCCATTTCTCATGACTGTAAAAGGGAGAATCCCCTGTAAAACAAACCAAAGCCTGGTGATGGGAATGCCTCTGCCAGACCTAGTACCAGCAGCACACACATTCAGTCTCACCACTGTCTTGGATTCATCTTCCATCTCTTCAATGAAAATTCAGCTCACCTGGATGAAGATGAGCCTCAAGGTGTTTGCTGTTCACTGGTAAATCTGCTGTGGGGGTTTAAAGTCATTTCTTGGTGATGCCGCAGAAGGTTCAATGACCAGACACTGTAGTCCCAGGGGAAGCAAACAGAGCAAAGGAGAACATGGCCTGCCCACCTTCTAACACTTGTGCCTGCTCCCAGACATCAGGGACAGCAGCAGCAATTTCTGCTAAGAAGTGAAATGATTTGGAGTGTGTTTAAGCCTACCCACCTACTTAAGCAAGGTATTCAGATGCAACAGGTCTCCAGTTTGGAGCTGAAAGGCATTTACTCCATGAAGACACGAAAGCTGTAATTTCCTATAATGAATAGCAACTGCTTATTAGCTGATCTCTCCTTTCCTAATTTTGTTTTATGTGCAATCTTGACAGAAGTGCAGCCTCTCAGCTGGAGGTGGGAGATAGGAAGTAAACTTAAATAAGCAGGAAGACAGAGAGAGAATATCAGAAAAAAATTCTGTAAATTACATTAAAATATGTTGCAGACAGGGATGGGGGAAAGTGGGTTCAGGAAACATTTTGCTCTCTGGACCAGCATTTTGGTTTGACTCACCTGCAACGAGCACAGTGTTCTTTTGGCCTCGTCTCTGCAGCAACTCACATCCAATGTTGTTGCGTATGGTACAAGATCAGGACTGGATACACGGGTTTAATTCCTCCTCCTCAGGCTGTGACTGTTAAAAAAATTTAAATTCCATTCGACAATCTAAGCGGCACCCAATGAATCTCTCAGCACTTTTTCCAATAAGAGGGCATTGCAAAGGCTACTCTGTCTGCCTGGTTTTGCTGTTTGATTTCTATTTGTGATGTCTCTGAGCCTCACCTACAGCTCTGTTTCCCCGAATAATCCCATAAATGAACATGATTTTAGTGTTTTGTGACCTCTATTTTGTTGGAAGGAATGGGTCTTTCTAAGAGTCTAATCAGGCCACAGGATTGTAATTACCACCAAATGATCCAGGCAGGAGCGAGGCAGATGGAGTCGGAGATGAAAGACAAGCAGCCACACCACAGTCATCACAAGCACTGGGGCCTAACTGGAACTCGGGGCTGTCTCTGCAGGAAGGCTGGCTCCGAATGGACTGCAGGGAGAAAATAACACTCTCATGCCCTCTTAGCGGTCCCATTAGTACTGTCAAGAGTCTGGTAGAGCAAGGTAAAGATTTGCACTGTCTTGTCTACCTTGCAATCATTCTGCAAGGGGAGTATCATCATTTCCCAGGCTGTCCATCAGGGAATAAAATTCCCCATCCAAGAAAAGAAGAGTAGAGAAATATCTTGATGAAAACACAGTCACTCGGAGTTCTTATTTTGCTGTCTTCCCATCTGGACAAAATTTCATTTATTTTAAACTCTTTATTTCCCTGTTTGCAAGAAGGAATCATATGACACGGACTTGGATCCTGCTACAATCTGTTAGTGCAAGTCCGGAGGAGTCCATGAAGATGATCCAAATGCTGGAGCACCTCCCATATGAGGACAGGATGAGAGAGTTGTTGTTGTTCAGCCTGGAGAAGAGAAGGTTCAGGAGAGAACTTAGAGCAGTTTCTAGTCCTGAAAGGGGCTCCAGGAAAGCTGGGGAGGGGATCATGATCAGGAGGGCAGGGATAAGATGAGGGGGAATGGTTTTGAGCTGAAAGAGGGACGTTTGGGATGAGATATTAGGAAGGAATTCTTTTTTGTGAGGGTGGGGAGACCCTGGCCCAGGTTGCCCAGAGCAGTGGTGGCTGCCCCATCCCTGGAGGGGTTCCAGGCCAGGTTGGATGGGACTTGGAGCCCCTGATCCAGTGGGAGGTCTCCCTGCCCATGGCAGGAGGTGGAACTGACTGGGTTTTGAGGTCAAACCACTCTATGATCCTATTATTCTATGGTTTTCTGGTGGGGTTACTATAAGAGATGGAGGGTGTTGTAATTGGACCCAACCCTCTTACCACCAAGCGCACATAGATGAATGGTTACACCAAAGGGTTAAACATGACCAGGAGTGATCAGCTTTAGAATGTGTGATTAGAGTGTAGAAGCTGCTGTCAGGCATTATGACCTTGATTGCTACCTTCTAGTTCAAGCTGTCCGGGCAAACCCAGGACCTCAACAACCTTCCCAACATGTGAACCAAAGGAGCACACAGGTTAACAGAGGGATAAGAGCCAGCTCTCACCCTGCTGTGCATGAGCTGACAGCGTGGAGAAGACTAAAGGCTATGTGGGGTGGAGGACAGAGCAACAGCCCAGCATGAGCTCCCTGGCAAAAGAGTCTCATCATGGGGAATTTGTGCTTAATTTAATTTTTTTGCCAATTAAACACCAACTTCTGATTCCTCATTTAAGTACTGAGGGAAAAAAAAGAGAAGTCAATTAAACAGCACTTAAGAAAACACATTCCTTTCCACTCCCTGGGGCTCAACTACAGCCAAAAACTTTCCCCCTCCCCCATTAAGTCCATGAGCAGTGGGAATTGATGCTGCTCTGGGCTTGTTACTGGTTTTCCTCCTCTCAAACGCTGGTCACACGTGGCCAGAGTCCTTCGAGGTGTCCCTGCCCTGGTGTGAGTCACTCACAGGCTGCAGACCTGGTGTGATTCGAACCCTGTGATTTATTTCTGATACAGAGAGGTGACCGAGCCCTGCAAAACCTTGACTGGAGGTTTCAGCATTCCCCCGTGGATCTCTGTAACGGAGCTTACGATATTAATATACATCCTGCTGTCATTTCATTGAAACGACAATGGGCTGATTGCATTAGGCGCCCTGTCAGCTATTCATTAAATGCCTGATTGAAGACTGTCACCGATGCTTTTTCTCTTCTAATTAAGACAGACACTTCTGGCAGCCAGGCTGCAGGGCCAGAGGACAGGGACGGCTCTGTGCTCCTGCCTGTGCTGGGCTGGGGGAATCCTAGGATGACCCTTGTCCCTGTGCCTAGGAACCTCGTCCCTGTGCCCCTTCCTCCCCTCTGCTTCTGACTCTGGAGACAGCGTTAATTAAAAAGTGTTTTAGGGATTCATCTGCTGATGCTCCTTTCTTAATTAGCACACCCTATTAGCAGTAAAACTGTGCAACACAAACAAGGTTTTACATATCTTCCCATTTTCTTCTCTTACATTTGCCGGAGCGATAACAGAAGATGGATGATGTGTGGGTGTTTCAGCTGATTAGGAGCCACATTTCTGTTTTGTTTCTTCCTGCTTGAGCTTTAGGAGTGTCCAGATGTGGGAGATGTCATCTGCGTGAACGACCCTGGAAAGTAAAGCAAGTGCATGTGGTGGGCTCACTAACGAAGTGGATGGCAGTTAGTGCCCACTGAGTGTGTTAACAGGGTAAAGACCAGCTCCCAAAGCTGCCCTGAAAGACCAAAACAGCAATAGCAAAGAATAAACATACTCAGTCAGAACAATTATTTTATCAGAGCTGAAATACCTGATCTCAAGCGTTTCTGCTCACATCATTCACAGGGGACCACATTGACCTCTCTGCAAATCCAGGCTCCTCTTCCATTATTTCAATAGGGATTGGAGAGACAACTGCTGGGTGATGCCCCATGTTGCAAAGCTGTCCCTGGGTATGGAGGGAGCAGGGGGAGATGCAGCTGAGCATCCTTCTTTGCTTGCCAGTTCCTGCAAGAGGCTCCTTTCTGAAGCCAACAGCACAGCCCCGACCACCAGCCACTTTAGAACCCTTCACCTTGGCTGGTGGCTGTGGTTCATACCAACAATACTTACTACAGAGCTACATGTCCCTGGCTTGATACGATGGAAGGTGGTAATGCCTGCATTCCTCAGAGGAATACAAAGCCCAAATATTATATTCAAGTACAGAGCTTCCAAAACCCCTATTAATAGGCTTCTCTTCATTATTCCTTTGATTTGCATAGTGCTGTCAATGCAGACTGAATGTAATTATTTCTCATTGCTGTTTTGCCTGTATTAGTAAAAGCTAATGCCACGGGGCCTTGTTCAAAATCTGCCTGTATAAATATTGTTAAAAATAAATGCATAACATTAATTCTCCATCGTTCATGTCACTGTTTATTTAATGCTCTAAAAAGCTAATTACCACTAATTTTATTCTACATCTTCTTCAGGTCTTCAGTCTCGGCACTATAAGATAAAAGAATTAATTGTTAATTAGCATACCTTTTTTGGAGAATGCTTTTTTTTCCTTATCAAAGATTACAAGAGGAGGAAGCGAGGGGGGAAGATACAAAGCTTTCAATATTTCTGCCAGCTATGGTGCCAAAATGGGATTTTTCTTAAACAACAACACAAAACTTTTATGTGGCCCTGGGGAAGAAAAGTACAAGCTGTGGTGTGTGAAGCCAATAAAAAGCACCAGTATTATTATTAGTTTTCCTTGCACTGGATGTCTGAACACATTGTACCCGACTGTGTCTGCAGCCTGATGGATTTGTAAAGTGGGAAATGATGTTGCTGGAATTTCAGACATCCAGCACAAAAAGCCAGGGTGCCCTTCATTGCAAAATTATATGGGAGGCAGCGTGACTGAACGTCACCTCCGAACACGAGCACAGCCGTATCGCACTTATCAATGTCCATTCCCAGGCATCCTAACGCCATGGGGAAGCCAGAGAGACCTCCAAGCCATGCAGTCAGACATGAAAAATTTCGCATTACCACTTCAGAAAGTCTAAATGTAGTCAAAACCATCCTCTAGGATTGCAGGATGGCAGGAAGCTGTGCCAGGGGAGAGTTAGGCTGGATAATAGGAAAAGGTTCTTCCCCCAGAGGGTGGTGGAGCCCTGGAACAGCTCCCAGGGAAGCAGTCACAGCTCCAAGCCTGACAATATTCCAGCAGCATTTGGCCAACCCCCTCAGCCCCACGGTGTGAATGTTGGGGTGTCCTGTGCAGGGACAGGAGCTGGACTCGATGATCCTTGTGGGTCCCTTCTTGCTCAGGACATTCTATGATGATTCTGTTACTGGATTTATGCCATTCACATGAAGGGCTGTGCCTGTTGCCTCACTTTGAGCTGTGCCTCTCAGAGTTGGACACATGCTGTGCAGAAGCCATTTATAAAGAGGACAGAGGGAGAACTGCAGAGTATCTCACCCAGCAGTGCCTACATGACTCCTACATCCCTTTTATTCTGGGATGTAGAGGGTGTCATATAGTTCTCCAGAGCCTGGGTACCGCTTTTGGGGCTTGCTCTACATGGAATGCCTTTCCTCCATGCTAAGGACAGGTCCCTGTATGAAGAGACCACAGGGCAAAAGAGACTTTCCCAACTTTACACCCTCTTCTGGGGCCTCCCTCATCCAGATCAGACGGGATTTCAAGGAAGTGATAATCAGGAGTGGTGGGCTCCTGTGGGAAGGCTGTGGTCCTACCCCTGCCCTCATTTCAGAGTAACACCCGTCGCCTTCCATCCCTTGGCTTCCCTGCAGCTGCCTCATCCATACGTGTTGAAGGCAGAGGTGTTCACAGTGGGGTCAGCCTGACAGAAATAGCTTTGCAGAACAGAGGAAAGGGCATTTTGCCAGCCTTGCCTTGCAGAAGCCAGGACCCTGTCGAACATCACCATGCCCACTAAATACACTCCTCTCCCAGCTTAAGCCTCAGATCAGCCGAGAGGTGCAACACTGAGCTGGGGTCAGACCTCATGGCAGCTCCTTCCCCATCGTGCCAAGATTTTCAGCTATCCCCTGCCACAAATCCTCTGTCACCTTCCCAGGGCAAGAGGCCACCACACCATTAATCTCCACTGCAACAAGCACGCCTCGAGCCTTGCCGTTCGGTGTCGCGATGGGAGCGTGCTGTTTATGCCAAAGCAGACTTGCTGTTTTCTGTGATGTATTTATAGTTGTGTCGCTTTTCTCTCCAGCTAATTGGAAATGTCAGGGAACTTTTAATTTGTAACAATGAAATGAAACTCTTCCGCCTCTGTATTTACATAAATTAGGGGGAGTTTGCACACATACATTTCCTGGAAGAAAAGACAAAAAAGAAACAAATTTGGGATGAGTTCCCTACTTGAAATATTCATGCAGTCAAGCATAAAAATACAGTAACTGACTAGACAGACTTGTCAGAAAAGAAAATTAAGGACAGAGCCATGGGAACAGTTTAAAAACATGTCCTGTCAGGTTTCTTGCCCTTCCCACTCATTTGGTGGTGGACACTGCCTGCCCTTGGGTTTGTCACAGACAGAAGGGACAGTCCTTAGCACACATCCAGTGCTGCCCTGTTGATAAGCCAGCACATCAGACCTCAGCTCTGTCTGTCCAGCCGCTCAGCCCCAGAGCGTGGATGGGCTGGGGAGTTCTGGTGGGTTAGAGCTGGAAATTGAATCAGTCTGGCACATCATTAATGCTCAGAGCGCACAGCCCGGCCTCTGCTCCGACTCTCCTTGGCACTGGTTGGGACCTGCTCCACAGAAGTCAAAGAGAGCTCAGCTCCAGCTGGCAATCACAGGCTTGTGCCGGGCTTTAGCAGGTCTCTGCCTCTGGCCGTTACTGAGGGGGATTTGTGGGTTGTTATTCTTTCGCTAAAAAGACTGTTTTTTTCATTTGGCCGCTGCTTTGCAGAGGTTAACACGCTGCCTTTGTGAGGAACTGCAAACCCAGTGCCTCTGTCCTGGGCAGGGCCGAAGGAGGCAGAGAATCCTGGGGGAAGAAAATAAGCAGCAAACAGTGGATTCTGTTACATATTAGCAGGAAAGGAGAGCCTGAAAAATGCAGTGATTATGGTTTGTCTTAGCCCCATCGAAGTACTTGTCCACATCCAAGACCCATTACCTGCTCCCGGTAAATATTTAAACCTCAGCTATCTTAGCTTTTTTTGGCTACTTTTATAGTACTTGCAGGAAGAGCACAACGAGGGTCAGCAATTCAGCTACGAGCATAATGCATGCACGGTGTTCTCCAGCATTATCCTATGAATCTACTATTAACCTGCATTATTCCATTAATTCAATATTTATCTCTGGTGCTGTTAATGGAGTATTTGATTTAACACTACATGAATATTGCATTCTGCAGGAGTAAGAAAAAGGTGAAATTGGAATTTAAAACCAGGACAGGATAATTGCTAATCTAATATACTTGCAAAACTGTTAAACACAAATTCTACAAGGCTTACCCCAACCACGGGGCTGACATTTCAATCCAGTTAGCGCAGATGGAGCATTTTGTAATTTGTACAAAGGGACATATTCTATGAAGGATGTTGGAACCCTGATCAGATCACATCTGTTCGATGTTTCGTACGGTTTGCTGCAGCAACACAAGAATTCAAATCCAAGCGTAAAAGTATGTCTTGGAGGAATGGTAGCAGCTTGATTTAGTCTTGATGCTTTGTCGTTTTCAGTTGCTGCACTCGGATGCAGCCTGTGGAAAAGGTCTGGGCATGTGTGAACAACCTGTAAGGAGAAACTGGGTCTGGAGAACTGTGAGTTGATTCCCTATTCATATATACTTCTGTCTTCCAAACAGCTCAGAAATTCTTGCTTGCAGACCTTGTAAGTTCCCAGACTGACTGAAATCAACTAGTGATGGTAACACAGGCTCTGAGATAAGTCTGACTTCTTGTATAGTTTTGTTTTGCGCTGAAAGATGGACACCTGACAGATGCTTGACTGGTATCTTCCAGATAACGGTTGCATTTTCATCTGGAACGGCAAAGATGGAGAATCTTCCACTGTTGATTGCAGTGGTTGATCATTCACACTGCTAAGGTGTTTTGGCTTCTTTCTCATCTCTCTTACTATAGTTTCCATAGACTGTTTTTTGTTGTTCCTTCCTGCACTTGGAAAGAGTCAGGAGCAACTCACCTCTAGGCTTCTGCATTTTAAAGTGTGTTTAAGATCTTAGAATTGGTCTGAAATGCTCACAGATTAAAAAAAAGAACAAACAAACCAAACCACATCTGGAAAAAAACCAGAAAGTGAAAGTCGGCCAAAGTTCCTGCTGGTGCTGCCACCCTGAAAGTCTCTGTTTCGTGGCTGCCACCTGGGCCACTGCATGCCTGCAGAGTCTATTCCACCCGGTAAACCTTCTTCTTACTGAATTCCCTCTCCTGCACTAAAGACAAGGTCTTTTTTCATAAATGGACAGCTTGACCCATACCTCTGACTCCTTTCCTGACATGCAGCTCACAGGGGATCATGAACTTCCCTGTTTCCTTCCATTTGAGATGCTCTGCAGATTCCTGGCTTTAAGCAAACAAAGCAGGTGCTGTGTGCAGATGATCCCTTTTGAGTTTTACCTGCATTCCACTGCATGCTGGAAGAGGGGTTCTGCAGCTTTGTGGTTACTCAAACAGCACAGATCAATAAAGGTTGTTGATACGTACTTCATTATCCCTTCTCTGATTCAAGAAGCTCCTGTTTACCCAGGTCATCAGAGAATACCTTTAAATAGGTCAGTTTGGGGAGGAGGGGGCACCTTCCCACCCTCCCTGTTTAGTATTCAAAATTTGCACTCTATTTCCCATCTATCACGGGGCAGTGAGTGTTAATTACACGGGTGATGAGAAGCCAAGGAGGGTGAAGGCAGCATCAATCTTGCCCTTCTGGTACTTGCCAGAATATTCATGCAGAGTTTTTTTCTTGCTCCCAGATCTGCTCAAGCATGTAATGACGAGAAGGGGTGGGTTTTTTTTTGTGGAGGTTCAGATTTCTCATACCACGAAAGCCTCCTGCTCATTTCTCATACCACAAAAGCCTCCTGCTCTGACATGATGTTTCTAGAACTGCTCCCCTTCTGCACCCTGGGGAGAGAAGAGGACTGTCTCACTCTTGCAGAATACAGAGAGCACTTGCAAGCCGTTGGTGTTGCTCCCAGTGTCCTTTCAGCGTTTTAAGATGTTAGCAAGCAAAGCTTTTGTGGGGAATGTAACAGACCAGTGCTGAGAAGAGATAGCTGCTATCTTGTATGCACAGGCAGCGATGAAAGGAAATCAGGGTCGAGGATCAGAGACTTTGTATAGGGCAGAAGGATCAGACATGCAGTGCATCAAATTGATGAGATAGCGCGCACCTAGATGTTTACAATATCAAGGGCCTTGCTGGAAGAGCTGCACAAAGGGAGGCTTTTACAGATTCACTGGCTGCAGTGTGGTCAGCTGTGTCAATACACCACAATTACTACCACAAGGAGAGGACCAAACTCTTCGTCTTCACCGCAATGTCTGATCTGGGGAGAGATTTGGACAAAGTCCTCAGTAAGAGCCCTCCACTGCTTGCTGGTACATCCTGAGCCCTTCTGCGTGCAAGGTGCCAGGCATTGCAGGTGCTCCCAGGTTTAAGGCTCCATTCCTATGTCACGAGCAGGTTTGCCTCAGGATGTGTGAGAAACTGATTAATTTAAATCACAGGCAGAGATAAAAGAGCATCTGTCTGACAACGAATGAATCATCATCTTCTGGTGTAGAAATCGTCTGCAGGGCTGAGGCATGAATCTTCGCCACACGCATAGTCATAGAATTGCAGGATGGTTCAGGTTGGAAGGGACCTTAAAACTTATCCAGTTCCACCCCTGCCATGGGCAGGGACACCTCCCACTGGGATCAGGGGCTCCAAGCCCCATCCAACCTGACCTTGAACCCCTCCAGGGATGGGGCAGCCACCACTGCTCTGGGCAACCTGGGCCAGGGCCTCCCCACCCTCTTCTTGAAGAATTTCTTCCTAACATCTAATCCAAATATTCCCCCTTCTAATTTAAAGCCATTCTATCACTCTGGGACCTTGTAAGAAGTCCCTCTCCAGCTTTCCTGGAGCCCCTTTCAATACTGGAAACTGCTCTAAGGTCACCTCCAGGGTGAACCACCCCAACTCTCCCAGCCTGTCCTCATAGCAGAGGTTCTCCAGCCCCACACCCAAGGAACTCCTTTCATCTGGAAGTTTGCAGCCAGTTCTCCATCTCCTCCAAACAAATCTTCATAGTTTCAACCTTGTCTAGACTGGGAATCAGGCAGGTTTTCCAAAACTCCAGAGTCATCCCAAACGAAAACTTTTTTTTGGCTTTTGTTCTGCTTTGGAGAGATGTAGTTGTGCTGATGCTGGCAAAGTCTGAGGTTTTTTTTAAACAAAAAATAGAGTGAGAACTCTGAGGTTTAGTCAGAAGGTTTTTTCAAGTAAACATTTCCAGCTGGCTCCAGTAATTACATGTAGCTAAAGGGAAACCTGCACCAGTTCAAATTAATACCCTTCGTTTCGCTTTTATCACTCATTAGATCATCACTAATGATGTCAGGTGCAGGGTTAAGAGAACTTTTATGATTTTTATTATTGTAGCATTTTTCTGATCCAGCAGATTGGACCGAGATAACTGGGACCTGCACCCAGCCCTCGGAAAGTGCGGATACATAAGCCTGGTAATTCCACACAGGCACAATGTTCCTGTGGAAGTCAAATCCTGGTGTTTTGCCCTCTCCTGTTCCTGCCCTAAGAAGCCTCTAAAAGAAATGAATGATTAACTTGTTACTTAAGGTGTCAGGCAGGAAGAGAGGCAGAACCTGTAAGTTGGTGTCCCTGTGGTTCGGCCAGGTAAGAGCTGACAGTCCATGCTTGGCCGGTCATTGCAACAATCCTGGTAGTCCACGGAGAGAGATGAGCACTTACACAGGTGATTCCTCCTTCCACTCAGCTGAAAAATGAATCAGCCCCTCTCTGGAAATGCCACCTTCTTTCCTATCTGCTGTTGGCATCGCTTACATCATTTAAGTGATGTCCCTGACTTTTCAAAGGCTGCAGTTAGGTGCAGTGAATCCCAGCCTCACCCAGCAGAATGGGGAGCATAACTGAGAGATTCGTTATTTTGTAAGCACCAAGGAAGCCCTTTAGCCATCTTAAGCACACCCAGTATTTCATTTTTTGTTGCTCGCTTCTAGATGGAATGAGAAAAGCACTGAGAATAATTGCGTAGATCAGAGAGTACATAGGGTTTAAACTGAAATGAATCAGTTCAGGTTGGAGGTTTCTGTACCACTTTAAACCTTCTGAAAAGTTGAATTTAGGTCAATACCAAAGGAAAACATTTCAGTGTGCCAAAGCAAAGTACTCATTTCGCCAGTGTAGAAAGTGACTTTTAAAATTTTTATGTATTATTTGTCTTTCTGTCTCATTTTCTCTCCCTTTTGCCTGAAAACATTTGCCAAAATTGGTTCAGATTGATAATTATTTTTTAACCTGGCCAGAAAACGGAAAGTGCGGAGCTGAAACTCACACTCACTTCCCCATCTACTGCCTGCAAAGCTGTTCAGAACAAGGATTTTCAGATGTACAGAC
>WAAB01015577.1:22705-85278 GCA_013389865.1 Piaya cayana
TGGTGAGGGGCCATCTTGTGAACTTAAACAAAAAAACAAGAGAAGGAGAGAAAATAAATAAGAAACAATTTCAGGACTTAATAAAACCTGCTTCTGCAGTGCTTCAGCTCAGAAGGAAGACTAGTTCATCTACTCACTGCATTATCAGCATTACTTGGGGAGGATCACAATCTCTTTCACGTTTGCTGTGGAAAAAATTGACAAAATATTCCCTTGTTCATGCATTTCTTCAGTTATTTGGAGAGATTCTAGGGAATCACAAAAAGTACATGCTTGCTTTTTATCTCTCTCCCTTTTCCCAGCCTCCACCTCGACTCATCTCATTATAAACTTTGGCGATTTAACACAGTGTGTTGTCTCCGGCTGAGCAAACGGAAAAGTGACAAGAGACAAGGTCGAGCTGCCCTTTGCTCCTCCTGATACACAAGCTATTTCATGTGTCTAAAGCACAGGTTATAACAGGGCTGGAAAAATATCAAAAGATATTAAAGTTAAGAAAGCAAGTCACCAGGAGACTGTAACCTTCATCAAGCGAGAAAGCAAAAAGATTCTTATTCTTGGCTTTCCTGGTTGCTCTGCGCTTGTCTGAACCCACAAGGCTGGTTTAATGTTCTATTTTATTTCACCCACTCTTGTTTGAAATGTTATAGTTTCAGAATTGAAAGCAATTTTTGTGAATTGATAGTTGAGAGCCACTGAAGATATGAGTGTGTACATGCACGCGCCAGCCAAGAAAACTCTTAGTTGTCCCAGCAGAGGGACAATAAATATGACCATAAACGCCAATAAAACCAAAATGTTGAGGTTTTTTTTTCTAAAGATTGATTACAGAGAAGACCTGTGTGACAACAGTGATTATTGGTCCCTCTCGGGCATTTTATGCAATTGTTACAAGCACATCAGGGCAACACTTTGATTCTTACTTCTGGTGCATTCAAAAGATAGCAGCTATAGATAAATAAATAAATAAATAAATAAATGCATTTTGATAGTCTTTGTTTTGTCCACCGTAAATGCAGGACTGGAAAGAAAATCTATGGTATTTTCTTTTATTGCTGCCATTTCAAATATCTACTAGATCTGAACGGGGAAATATATCTAGAGAGTGATATGGCTTCATCTGTCAAAGGTTTCAAAGGTAAATAAACAAGTTTTATTGGTTGCTCTTACATGGAGATGTAGTATTTAATAGATATATTAAATAGTGATACAGCTGCCAGATATCCCAAGGAAATATGGTGCGTATCACAGCTAAGACTTACAATGTCATAACAGATCTATATTCTACTAATGGAAACAAGGCTTTCTCGCATAAACTGCTCAGAGCTTTGAAGCTCATTTTCTACCGCAAGTCATTTCTCCCATGCTCTCCTAGATGTTTTGCAATTACATTCAACTGCTACTGCAAACCAGGCTCTGCTGTACAAATGAACTTCATTCCCTAATGGTGGTGTTGGCTACTCGAAGCAGGAAATGAGATATACAAGCAAAAAGACTCTACAATGGACCATGGAAGCTCTTCAAGAAAAAGGATGCAGGACAAGCAAATCCAAGACTTAAGCGACCATGGGATTCATATAGGTGAACTGTCAATGCTAAATGCAGAATTAAAGAGAGACTGAGTCCTTGCATATTCATCATATCTCTATGGCAGTCAGGCTGTTTTCTTAAGAGTAAGACACAGTGAGTTTTAAGCTTTTCAGGAAGAAGAGAGAATCAGACCTGAGTCTCCTACATCTTTGGGCTATTATTGCTATTTATAGTCTTTAGTATGAAAGCATTTGTGCGTTGGAGGTGGATTTGAAATAATCTCTTTCAAAAGAAGAATAAATCTCAGCTTTTCATTTTCTTCTTCTCTTCAGGCAACCGTAGGGGCACCTGCCCTGCAGGGAATGTTTCAGGTCATGAGTCTCAAGTGCTTCAAGATTTGGAGCTGGCCTTGTTACACTTATCTAAATTAATCCCAGAGGAGGTACCTACAGCAATGATCTGACCTGTATTGCTACACTCAGTGCCGAATCTCTTTTTCCTTCTTCCCACACAGCTGCAACAACCGCTGTAGCCTGATCACGTCAATGGAGTAGGAAAGGTGTTTGAGCCCTGTGCATCTCCTGCCCTAATTGGTCCATGGTGCCCTTGCATGGAAACCATCCATTGGTTTCGCAGGCTGCTTGCTCTTGCAGCTGTGAGGCTCTCCTGCAGAGAAAAGCCAATGGGGCTAGATGAAAGTCACCAGATGAGCAGACTCATCGATGATGGAGTATAAGTCCAACACAATCAAAACCCAACCAATTCACCAATTGCTCATGTTACAAACCCCAAAACCTGCTTTGAGAGATTGTCTCAGCCTGAGTTTTCGAAAAATCTGCAGGGAAAGCACTGGGGCAAGGTCTGTGCAAGGCAAGCCAAAGGTCTGGGCTGTTCAGCCAGTTCGTACAGGACTCGGCGTAAGCAGTGCAGTCGCACAGTCTATCAACAGATGCTCCAAGTTTGGCTCTTACAAACCTCCATGTGAATTATTTCAGTCCAAGATGCAGTCATACTAGCTGCTAGCAACAGGGACAGAAACTGTAATGGTCATGTCGCTAGACAAAATTAAACCTGGATTCAAGCCCACTCTTAATCTCATAGAAGACTGTGTCATGCCAGCTTTCCTTCTTTATTGCAAAAAGCACATTCTCATGCAGCTGTTGTCTTCTACCCCTTCCTTGTTGATGCCAAGATGTAATAGCGCGGTTATATTGCTGGTCCCTGGAACAAAACAGTCGCAGTCAAAGTAGAGTACTGAAAGTACTAAAAGATATTAGAGGCCAGAGAATGCAATAAAAGAATGATCATAGTCAGCTTTAACTCCCTATGTATTAATGGGCCAAATGTCATTTCAAGTTGCAATTTAGAGAAGTGATTTCTTGACATGAGTATTATTTTCTACGAAGAGCAGCTCTTCGGTACTTAAGTAGAGGAAATCATCCTAGAATTCACCTTTACTGCAGATTTCTACCCAGGGAAAATTTTACCAGGGTGCAAAGACTTCATAGAGCGTTTCTCTCAGATTCTTGGGTGATTTGGACACAGCTTTTGGTTGCTTCATCATGAAGACATCTTTGTGCTAAATTGTGGAGATATTTATCACAACAACATTGTTGGCCATGATAGATGTAAATAAAGCACATCAGAGTGCCCATCTCTCAATGTTTTGTTGACATATACTGATGAGACTGACCTTTAGTTTGAGGCATCTCTTCCAAATCAAGGTTCATAAGGCTTCCATAGTCTCGGGATAAAAATTCCTTAGGCCAGCATGCAGGGCTGAAAGCGCTGTCGTTGGGGGACGTGCTTCTCAGGCTGCTTGTACTCCCTCAGTGCAGTACCTGCAACTAAGAGAAATAGCCACAAGTTCTGTGAGCTTCCTAACAGAGCCACAGCTAAGTTCACTGACTCTTATAATTGGTTGTAATAAGACACCAGTCCTGAAACCAAAAATCTTTTACCTTCTTCCCTGAGAATTTTGAGAAGGAATAGCTGAACCATAGCTGAATTCATTGAAACTGATCTGGACACTCCAACACTACGTGTCTTCTTTATTCTTACCATTTTCTTACTCACATAACCAACCTCTCAAACTTCCGTGGGGCTTCAGGATGGATGAAATTGGTCTCTCACAGATATTTAGCTTAAGGCAGAGTTTGTTTAGTTCGCTGTCAGAGTCACCTTCACCTAAAGGTTTGCTGTGGGATGGATTTCATGGAGGCTGAGTAGGACATTAAACTACCCTGGCATCAAAGCCTCAGTGAGAACCTCAAGTTCTTGAGACCACCTATAGGAAATTTTTGGAAAAGATGTAGAAATCCAAAGTCCAATGAAGACAGAGGATGAAAAATGTATCAGACATCAAGAAGAATTGAACAGATAAGAGAAAAACTAAAAATGAGGAGCAAAGGGAGGATCTGAAGAAAATTCTTTCTGATACAGCACTCAATAATAAATAAAATATGTTCTACCACAATATGATCTTGCAACCTGGCTTTGGGCTGTTCCTTCTATATCTGATCTAAACAAAGTTCCCACTGCTTATTAAATTCATTGTAGCCATGTCTCTGCTGCCTAGAGCTACTTGGTCTCCTCAAATACTTGCAGTACAAAACTGCTTCAGGGATTTCATTTTTACTTGTTATCAAGATCTGCTTTCATCAGGATTTCAGACCAAGTCTAATAATCATGCTAATGAAATTCTATCCTGCCTGTACCATGTATGCTTTGCTCACAGCCACTCTATTTTCTCCCACCAAAAAGTCCATGAACAGTTTTCCAGAGACAGGGAACAAATATCACCATTACAGAGGCCAGCAGATCTTCCCATCATTTCTGGGTTGCTGTAAGCATTTCTCCACTCACTGATACATTGTCAATCTCTCTGTAATGGATGAAGTCCACGCTAAATCACTGAGGCAGGTTCATTGCTCATTTGATAACAAAGTGTAGCTCCAACCTGGCTCACTGGTGTGAGTTAGTTATGATGTGCTCAAACTACAAGCAGCAGAACAAGCAAATTGTGGGGCTTGGTGTGTTCATTTCTATTTGTTCTTCATTAGAGAGATGTATTGCCAGTGGCACTAGGTACCGCTCGCATAGGACCTAGATAAAACATGGAGTGTCTACATATGCTCAGGTACCTTAATGAACCCTCCTCTACTTATTGCACTCAAGCCTCCTCTTCTCTGCTGTGAGAGACACCAACTGCCTCTGCTTTGTCAAACTATAGCTGTGCATTTACTGGTGGATGCGTAAGGGCTGCAGATTGGTTAGCGCCATGGGTGCATTCAGTGATGCAGCTGTGCAACCCAAACTAAGGCTGGAGTTAACCCTTAAACACAAAATTATCCAGAAGAAGGTTGTCCAGTTAACCAGGCAGAGGGCCTATTATTCCAGAGATTCAGTCCCTTATTTAACAGACAGAACAGTATTTGATCCTTTTAATTTTTGACATCCCCAGAGTCCACCTGGGTGCTGGAACGGCCTCTCTGACTGATACCCAGGTCCTGAGCCAACAGTGTTTGCTTTAGGACTATTTTGTCTTGGGCAACCTGCTATTCACCTCCTGCCAGTGCGGGCAGAAGAGCTCAGTGCTCTGCTCTTTTGGAGACAGCGTCTCACAAAGCTACGCCTGGATTCACTCTTCTCTGTTTCAGAAATGGGTCCCTCTGGATGACAGATTTAAGCTCTGAGTGACACAGGCTGGACTGAATATTGGCAGGGCGAGGCGACTAAACACCAAGCGAATGGAAAGGACCTGAAGGCATCAGCAGTGGGGATAAGTGATATTTTGTTATGGCTGTAACAGTACCCAGGGGAAGGCAACTGCACAGCTGTGTTAGAATAAGGACAGCTGCAAAACCAGATGCTGTGTGTTCTTGGGCCAGCATAAAAAAGAGGCTAAGACTGACCCTAAATAAAATGAAAGGTAGGGCTCTAGATGAAAACAAGCTGTGCTTTCCACTGGGGAAAAAATGTCTAACTAGGTGGATGAGTCAGTCTGATGAATGAGTCACAGAAAGAGAACAATGATTATATCAATTCCCAGTGACATATGGCACCATTAGACTTAGACCAAGGCTACATTGTCCAGATCTAGTTCGGGCATCCTGATTTTTGGTGTTTCTAAACAGAAACCTGGTAGAAAATATGAGGCGCAGACTGTGAAGAACAGATGGGAGCAAACCCATAGGGTAGCCAGTCTGTCAACATTTCACAGGTGGGATCAGGGGCAAGCG
Organism: Piaya cayana; assembly: GCA_013389865.1. Lineage (NCBI taxonomy): Eukaryota > Metazoa > Chordata > Aves > Cuculiformes > Coccyzidae > Piaya > Piaya cayana. The sequence continues at coordinate 28,477 of WAAB01015577.1, forward strand.
GACCGAGTTGAATCTCTATGTTATATACTCTGTCAAATCTCTTAATTTTTATAAAAAATGCATTTTCAAGCAAGATAGTAATCTTCCTGAAACATTCTTAGTCCTGAAAAAAAATATAATTATACTTTTCTTCCACTATTCCAAGCTTTTTCTACTTATTTAGTAGAAAAACTGGCTTACAGCAGTAAAATTCATTTTCCCCCTCCAACAACCCAAAACCTATCTGCCACAAGCATACTGTTTCCAGTTTCTGAAAAAAGAGACAGGGCTGGGGCTGAAGGAACAAACAGAAAATCAACCAACCAACAAACCAACAAACAAAAAATGACTGTGGCAGCATCACATCTCCAGGCTCTTGCTTCTGTCTCTCAGACACGCTGGGGCTTCATTTTCCTCTCATGTGCAGAGGCAAATCAGAGACAATTCCACTGAAGATGGTGAAGCTGCTCTGATAATAATATGATGTAATATTGCGGCATAGTCAGGTTTTTTCTAGTTATAACAAATCCGTTAGGGTTTTTCTTTTGTTTTGTTTTGGGTTTTTTTTTTTTTACTAAATTCAACCACTTTTCTCCCTCCAGATCCTTACAAAAACCCAGTCTCTGGTTAGCCCTTACAGCTTGGATAAATAGTAGAATCTGAAACAAAACTTTCACAGCTAAAAAGGAGAAGGGAACTTCAACAACAACAAAAAAATTCATCTTCAGAAATAATGCATGAGAAAACTCAGGAACTAAGATGCAGAAAATCCCACATTCTCTGGGTGCAGATTACATATGGTGACAGTGAAGGGGTTGACCAGCTTTAGGGACATTCTTTTCCAAGTGGGACAAAAAATAATCACAATTGCACTGTGCAATGCGGATGCTGTAGGCTCGACACAGAGCCATGCTTTGCTGACAAGTTACCTACTGGCATGACTTTTTAATGCTAGAAAGAATATCAGAGAACTCTATCTGCTTTCACACTCTCCCCCATTTCACTCACGCATGCAATATTTTTACTAACTCCCTGCATTTTCTTTTCATTTGCAGTTGAAAGCAGAAATCAGTTTTGTACTCCCATGGAACTCTTCAAATTCCCACCCAAATTATTCTGGAGCTGATCTTGTAACCCAGAGGGGCTCTGCTGGCAGTATTTCCATCGAACATCATTTATATTCCCACTGAGTTCAGCGATAAAGCTCTCCCAACTGAACGACTGAGGTCAGCGTACAACACTACCTTACTTGCTGAGAGAGTCCATTCCCAATCGGCTTTGGGAGTAGTTACCAAGTTAGCTGTCATGCTGTTATGAAGCTGCTCTCATTTGGATCCTCTCATTTGCCTGCTGAAGTACAACAAATTATTTTTCTCTTCGTCTTTTTTTTTTTCCCCCAAATTATATACAATAGCTGAAAGCTGAGCAATGGCTTTTGTGTGACTGCGCAATTGAAGTGGGAGCCCTGGTACTCATTATTATTCTCTTTCAGTAATGGTCATACCTTGAAAAGCCAAAGGAAAGCAACAGAGCATAAAAGAGAAGCTCAATGAAGCAGAAAAGGTTTGATATGATATTCAAAGCTCATGCTCTGTTCAGCTGACAAGGTGGGAGACTATCCTGCCCAAATATCAGTGCTAATGTCCCCTCTTTATATAGATCTGGAAATCCAGCTCCTAGGTATTATTTCCTTCTTTCTGGGCCATGAAAACCCAGATTGTGCATTAAGCACTAATGGCTTCTTTCATCAGATATCCAACACAAGGACTGCACAGGCCATTTGATGAAGGAAGAAGAGATGGTTGCTGGGATTCACAGGCCTTGACTCTGCCATATCATGCTCAGAGGCTCATCTGAACCTCTGCTGAGGGCCAGAGGAAGGGGAGATTTCTACTCAAAGGGATTTAGAGCAATCAAAATGAAGTCACTGATCAGGCTTAGCCAGTAGAAGTGACCACGTCTCTCCTCAGTGTCTGTAGAAACAGGCTTTGACTTGTACACTGAAAACTTCCAAAGTAAAAACAGAAAGGAAAAGATGAGCAACTGGTCTTCTGCCAACATCTGTCAATAGGCTTTTTCCTCCTTCTGAAAGGCTGATTAACTCTCTTTGCTCATCCTCTTCTCAGGTAGGCTGCTTCTGGCCACTTCTACCCTTTAAGCTGTATCTCACAGAGAGAACTGGAATTTTGTGCCTACGGGTTGTGCTGCTGGGCATTCTATAACCAACATTATCAAGCTACTGTTGTAACCTTCATCTTTATTTCTCTTCTTTAAGGAGGCAGAATAGTTGCTCTTTGACATCCTTCCTTCATTTGGGAATAATTTGCACTTGTACCTGTAACATAATTTCTTTAACAAACTGGCAGCTTTCTGGATTGTTTTTTTCCCCTCAGACACCCCGTTATCAGGATGCCTTTCCCTTCCAACTCTCAGCCAACTGTTCCTCTTGGTTAGAGATTGAACTGGGAAATTCACCTCCATAATTCCTATATAAATACACTATTATCAACACTGTGAGAAGTTGCTGGACAGTTTGTGTCTGGATATATCCCTGGTGGGGTTCAAAAAGGGTGTAGATGTGGCACTTCAGGACATGGTTTAGTGGGTACAGTGAGGCAGGACTGACAGTTGGACTCAATGATCTTAGAAGTCTTTTACAACCTCAAGGATTTCATGATTCTATGAGTCTACATTTCACTGCTCCTCCCTAACCTGTTTCCTGGGATTGATTTCACTCCTCTTTTCAGTATGCAGGAACTTTCTGTTTGGTTTAGCTCTGTGCATCTCAAGCACCGCAGACACACCGCATAGCAGCTCCCCCTCCCCAAGGCCTGAGCAAACCTAGATTCGTTATTTTTGTATTAATATGGCGGATAGCAGAGTTGTTCCAAATTTGTCATCATTTAGAGCACTAAGACTTCCCCTAGACACATCTCCTAGTCAAATCTCTGATAATTTTAATGAATTGCTATCAAAACAGATAAAGCAAACTTTTGGCAATTTTTGATCACGCAGCTTAATACAAACCCAAATCATTCACATCTATTACAGTGATGAGGGCAGCATGAAAATGCAAATTAAATGAAACGACTGGGCATGCATCCACCTAATGAAACTACTAAGAATTGTCACTGATTGATTGGACTTAAAATCCTTTTTAAAATAACTTGTGGAAAGGCTCAGGAAGCCCCGACTCTGTATTCCTCAGGCATACAGAATCAAAACTATTAGGATTCATGAGGTAAACTTCTAGGAAGAAGGCTGCTCGCTGACTTTATCTCCTGCACTGGTTCTTCCATCCTTTTCTGACACAGCTGGCCTTGGTCAGCAGAGATGACCTCAGACTAACAAGTTGAAGGGCTCAGTACATCAAATCTTGCAATGTTGTGCTTGCTTACCCCAGTGCACGAGCAAATTTGAGTTGCAGAGTACTTAAAACATTATTTCAGCCACATCTTCCTCTTACCTATTTCTTACAGGGAAGTTTAAACTTAATTATTCAATCCTAGTTGAGATATTGATAAATGTATGTATTAATTTACTATTTCAGCTGCAGGGGTTTTTTTTTAGTTAGTTACATAGCAACTTAATTTATCTTTTGTCAATTTGTTTTCCCTCAATAAATGATCTGCCAACAATACGTTATTTTTAATTAGCCTGCAGCAAGTGTCTGTACGAATGTAAATCAAATGCTTATTTGAGCCATTAATTGAAAAGGAGAGATCATTGGAATTCATATTGTGTTATTCTGGGTTTTTTTTTTTAGTGTTCTTATTCTGAAAGGGTTATGACAAAACAGTGCCTGCAGCAAGGAATTGACAACACACTCTGATAATCAGAAAGAAACAGAAATGTACAGAAAAGATATAACTACTTTTTTTGTTTGTTTTAGTAGATAATAAATGCCAGGTACATAAAACAAAAAGAGTTGAAAATTTCGTTTCTTGATAACTGGAAAATACAGAAACTCACATCTCTCCAATATTTCTCTCATCCCTATATATACATTTATATTTACATTTAGGGAACAATCACTCTGGTTATATTTACAGGAGAAGATGCAGAAACCCAAGACACCCCTGTTGAAGAGTGTAGAGCGTTCAATCCAGTACAAGAACAGAAAATATTCAGGAGTTAAGCATGAGAATAAGAATCATTCTGCTGCCTACAGGGTCTGGCAGCTGCTGGGGCAATGGATCATTGTCCCAGAACATATCCCACCTAAGCCCATACCTCTCTTCTTGGATTTTTCTCTAAGCACCTATTAACCCCACGGGCATGATGACATTTTCCTTAGTCTTTTATCACCATGGAAAAATCCTCTCTAGTGCTTGACCACTCTCTTTTCCTAGTTCAGCATAACAACTCTGTTCCATCTGTTTCTAATTCTACAATTCTACTTGTGCCTGCAGGAGCATCAAATCTTAAAAAAATAAATGTAGTGTCATTTTGTTTTATTTCCTCCATGGTTAATTACAGTGAGTCTTTCAGTCTTTAGATGTCACCTTAAATAAAACTATTGCTGATCACATCGCAGTCAGAGAGGTGTTTTGGGGCTTTATTGCATTTTATAATCACACAATCCTCTCTATTTCAAGCAAAGCATCAATGGCCCATCTGGCACATAAACAACAGTTCAAAAGAAAACCATTGTTGTACAATAATGAAGCAGGAAGCATTTTTAACCTTGATATTCTGGGGTGTGCGAGTACTTCTCCATGAAAACAGAGCTTATGGGAAAATGTCTTGGTCGTCCAGATTTCCTGAGGCATTTAGTAGAATGGTCTCCCAAAGGGACCTTATCTTCATAATTACATTCATTATTGTTTCTTTGTGCCATGTGTCACCCTACTGCACGACTCCACCTAAAGTGTCCTTGATGGCTGTGTGGCTGCGTGACAAAAAGTGTCAGAAACACATTATTTAGTGGAGGGTTCACTTAATGAGGTTTTCTAATGAAATTTGAAGGAATTGTTGTTTTTGAAACAATACATCTTGCTGTACTGAGATGAGGGCGCACTACAGCAGCATTTTATCACCCGTCGCTTTCTGCAGTGTCACTGTGACTTTTGCAAAATGGAACGCTGTTGTGATCATCAGTAATTTGATTTCAGATTTACTGTCACTGAATGGACAGAGATTCCTAATGTCAAAGGGCTGTGGGATTAGGGACAAAGAAGCAAGATATGAAAAATATTAGAAGAAACACAATGAAAATGTCATAGAAGTGAAAGACCTGGAGAAGAACAGATTAGGTTCATCTCGGAAGCTTCACTTCCCAGAAGAGGAGTGCTCTTTGCCATTTCTATGTCATGCATCCCTATGAGATCAGCATCCCCTGAGTCCTGACTGCATCATCTGTCAAGACAGCAGTTCCTGTCCGATGGCTAATGGCTCACTGTGCAGCCGCTCCTCGCCCCCAGTGAGTACTTTAAGACACATTTAGTTCTGCTGAAGTCAGGAGCTCACCAATAAGACAAGATGTCTTCACAGTCTTGCTATTTGTCTTACAGTTAGATGCCAATGGATGCAGATGAAATACTCAGTAAAAGCTCTCTGCTACTTTCAGGACCTGAATCCCACAATTGAACACAAGTGCTTAAAACCCCCATTCCAGTGCTGCCTAACTCAGTTTCCCCTGTTAGCCAGGTGAGGCGTGGCAGGGATGGCTTTGGAGTTGCTGTGACATAGGTCCCCCAGCAGCTGGAGAGCTCTCAGCGGTACCTCCTCTTACATGGAGTGCCTCCATCTCAAAGTGCATCTCCAGATGGATCCTGGGTCCCCTCCATTTCTTTATTTTCTCCTCTCATGTCTCTTAGCATGTCTCTTCAGCTCTTCACTGTCTCCTCCTTCGTGTCCTCTCATGTCTCCCCTTATGCCTCCTTGCATATTTCCTTTTCTGTCTCTCCCCCAGGGTCTGCCACTCTTCCCTAAACGTTTCTGCTCCTGTGCCTGGCTGAAGTTCTGGCACGCAATGAGTTGTTTTCCTCTGCTTCAGAGCTGGCTGGAACCCTCTGTAACTGGCACAGGCCCAAAAGGAGGGATATATAGGAGAAATATGGGTTCCTGGGCTCCTGCGGGAGTTTGCATGTAGCTCCCGGCTTGGCAGCTGCGGTGCTGCAGAAGCCCCATGGTTGAGATTTAGGAACTATAGCATTTTCATAATCATAGTGCCAATGGCAAAGATGCTGTGATCCAAAATAACTCCCCAAGAGCTCTGCCCCCAGAAGTTGTGCTCTGACTGTACTAAGGCAGGCAAAGTAAGGCTTGAAGGCTCATGTCCTTCTGGGCTCATGCTGCTGTATCCAAACAGCGCTGCTCTGTGCCAAGAAGGACCAGAGAGGTCAAGGCTACTGTGCTGTGCTGCACGGCATCCATCAGCACTTCAGTATCTGAAGACGCCTGGTGTTTCATGGCTCAGGTGTCAGCAGAGCAATGACTGTGAGAACTGAGATGTCCAGCATAGCTGTGAAACAGGAATTAAAACACAGATATTCAGACCTGCTTAGAAATTTCAGCCATCCAAGTAGGTGTTTGCCTGAATCTTGCACTGCTTACGTGGCTTTCAAACTATTGCATTGTCCAGAAGAAACTGAAGTGATGCAGTCCAGGATTTCTACTGGACTAGAAGAGTTCAGTGCTCGGCTGCCTTTGACCAGCAGCAGTATTAAAAAATCCAAATAATCTCATTTGTCAAAATTCAGTGAACAAACCATACACTTAATCCCCCACTCTCCTAAAACTGCATTTATCTGGAGAATTGGCTCTTAGCTTTGAGACAGGAGATAGAAAAGAGGAGGAATAGTGTCACATAACAGGGTTTTCTCTGTCAGCCAGTCCCACTTCTGTGGGAAACTCAGTTGCAGAGAAATCAATGCTGGTGGCAGTCACCAATGAAAAACTCAGTGCAGTCTTTGGTTTTTTTTGGAAGATGTCTCTTCAGGGCATTAATAGAAACATGTCTGAAGGAAACTGGCATAGGCAAGAGCAACTCGAGGTGAGCAAAGGGACAGATTCCAACTAGGGATGTAAGCAGAAATTGCCCCTTTAATTCCAAGGTGAAGGATAATTCAGAAATTGCTCATCTTTTTCTTCAAGTACAATTTTAAACAATAAATAAATCTGATCAAAGTTTAATTTTAAGAATGCCCTCTGTTTTCAAATTCTTGATTGAATTACCCTTTAAAAATTAAATTGTAATCCTTTAGGAGTTATTGATTCAGAAGGAACAAAATGCCAATAGTACCATTCTGGCCTGAAACGCTGCCCATCAAATTGACATAATGCTTTCAATTTGCCTAAATAACTCATTGGATCTGACTGACTCTCATGGCTGGCTTTTCCAGCACTCAGTATCCACTCAGTGAGGCAGGAAGAAAGATATAGGGGTCTCATCCTCCATCATGCACATTGACAAATGAGGGCAAAGAACACTTCTTTGACACCCCTGGCTATGGATGCACCTTCTCTTAACAACTGAAAATAGGCATAAGGGCCTCCTCACAGCACCGCTCTGAGCCCATGGGGTCAGTAGGAGGCCAGGAATCTTTGGGAGTATAGAATCATAAAATGCTTTGTGCTCTCCCCTGGACTCACTCCAAAAGATCCATGTCCTCCCTGTGCTGAGGACTCCAGAACTGAATGCAGGGCTCCAGATGAGGTCTCATGAGAGAAGAGTGGAGGGGCAGAATCCCCTCCCTCCCCCTGCAGGTCCCACTGCTTTGGATGCAGCCCAGGATACAGCTGGCTTTCCATGCACATTACCAGCTCATGTCTCTTCAGGGCTGCTCTCAATCCATTCTTCACCCAGTCTGTGTTTGTGCTTGGTATTACCCTAACACGTCTTTAAGCACTGAATCTCCTTTGTGCAAAGGTGGCTGTAATGGCCATAGGAAAAGAAGTTGGCCCTAGTGCAGCCCTGGAGCTGTGGAGAACACGCATGTGCCAAGATGCACAACAGCATGGAGAAGGCTTCTGGTCCCTTTTGGCTTCCTACTCATCCACCTTCTTCCCACATCTGAGACCTGAATGACTAAGAATCAGACTCAAGACAACCCTCTCCCTCCATCCCTTGTTAAATTACACCTCCAGCAACAGTGAAGGCATCACAAAAGAAGAAATAAACCTTCCATTATGTTTTGCAAGGGTCTCAGCTCATTTTTGAGTTAAAACACCAACACGACAAAAAAAGCCGGAATGAATAGAACTACCAAGATATAAACACAGTCTGTATAATTCAGATTCCCCATGCGAACAAAAGGTTGCAGCTCTCGAATAGAGGCACTGTTGAGAAAGTACTTGAAAAAAGGGATGAATCAATTAATGCTTTTGATAGTTTGAATGTCCCACTATCTAAAAAACAAGCACCGCTTTAATAGCAAGATAATTCAGTTTACTGAATCCAATTACATATAATTGGCTTTTTCCCTTTATTTTCCCCCCTTTTTCAAATGTTGTTGGAACCGGGGCTTTGATGCACTTCTGCTGGCTCTGCCAGATGTTGCTGTTATTGGTGTTGCAAGGGCATGCTAGGGATCACAGGATTCAATTAACATCAGAGGTGCAGCCTTCAGCCTGAACGGCCACAAACACATCAGCTACTTGGAACTTTGTAGCCCTGGATAAAAAGCGCTTATGAAACCCAGCCAAAAAAACACTTATGAAAGTTCCCAAAGAGGCAAAGTATCAGTTACGCTTCCCGTTTCTTCTTTGGGCAAGCCAGCCTCTGCTTTGGTGTGATGCTTCTGTCTGGGACACAAGGTTTTCAATCCACCTCATAGAACAATGCGCTGTGGCAGCCAAAGGCACAGGAGGCTGGGTGAGCCTAACAAGCTCTGTGGGAACTTTCTGGTAACATTTGTTTTCTTGCCTGGACCTCTGTTCAGCTGGATTGTGTCTTCCTTCCTGGAAGCTTACTAGTCTAATGCTCCCTGGGACTCCAAATCCTACCTGTAGCAGAAATACCAGATACCCTCAGACATGAAGCTTGGGACAGCTCCTGTTTGTAACCTCTTTGAAAATGTTCAACCACCTGCTGCTGACTCCATTTGAAATGCAAGGTTACACTAATTTGCCCCTCAAAACTAGGGGCCAGCCTTTTGGCTTTTTGTATGCATCACCCCCTCACAGATCCACGTATGCTGCAGAGGCCCTATCGCTGGTGCTGCCTGCAGCTCCTTTCACATGTTATTACCTCACTCAGAAAAAAAGCAGGTGAGGAGTGTGTACGTGTTGCTAATGAGGGAGGTTTCTGGGAGATATTGAGCTGAGGCCTCCTGGCCATGCAAGAGAAATGGATCTGGAGGTGAATGAATCTTCCCCTCTAAATCTTCCCCTCTCCGATTTATGGCCATTCTCCCTAGTCCTGTCACTAGCTGCCTTTGTAAAAAGTCCCTCCCCAGCTTTCTTGCAGTCCCCCTTCAGTTACTGAAGGTTGCCATGTTGTATCCCTGGAGGCTTCTCTTCTCCAGGCTTAACAACCACACGTCTCTCAGCCTGTCCTTGTATGGGAGGTGCTTCAGCCCTCGGATCATCTTCATGGCCCTCCTCATTGACGGAAATATTTCCCCCTAGTTTATTCACCTGCAACTTTCCTCTCCATGCTCATTCTTTATTGCATGACATTTGAGCAAATCCCCATTGAGTGAATTGTGGCTGGCTAGGAGGAAGGCAGCATGCTAGAAACACTGGGTGCTGTTATTAGCATAGCAGTGATTGACAAGGCGATTCAGCAAGTGGATGTAGCTGGCAAAGTATTGTCAGATGCCCCTGGCTGAAAAGTGCTCCAAGCATGCAAAGTGCTGCTATGAATTAGCATCAGCATCTAGCAGCCAGGGCACAACTGCTGTGTTGAGTCACAAAATACTGACTGGCTGGACAAACAACCTGGTACAGGAAAGCACAGGCTGGAGGATGGGACCGGTGCTGCTTTGCTATTCAAACAGATTCAAGCCCTCCCCCCTGCTCTTTCTTATACTTACACTGTTTTTCCCCTCCTTGCCTTGTAAATTCAGGATGTTGCCTGTCACCCTAGGCTCCTTACCACCTCAATTATGCAATGGGAAATTTGATTTAATTAGCCACTAATTAAAGTGTTAAGAGTTAAAGAATTTAGCCCAGGAACTGATGTGTCCATGCAGTGGACACCCACACGGTGGGTGGCTAATCTATATTCATTTCCACTGACTTTGTGCCTGAGCTTCTCAACAATCTGAGCTCAGGGGATTCAGAGGGGTGGGAATAACAGCAGCCAACAGCCTGTCCCTCCCAAGACACAGCATCTTTTTCTCTGTGCCCGGCAGAAACATTGCCACATCATTTGGCTGGTCTTCTACATTTTGCTGTTGGATGCAGAAGGAAAGGGAGAAGGGGCTCCTGTTCACAGAAAGACCCTTAATCCTTTGCCTTGTGCACACAGGAGCTTCCTAGCAGCTCTCTGCATCTCCAGCCCCAGGGCAGGATCCCTCTATGGGCTCATTGCTGAAGGGTGGAGTGGTGCCTCCTTGCCACGTTTAGAGACATTTCTCCAATTGAGAAAGGGAATCTCACCGGGTAGTCCAAGGAGAAGACAACAATTCCTCCCTTTGCCCTGGGGACTGGCTGCAGAGTTGGTCTTTGCCAGCAGCTGAAAGGTAAATTCAGGCATCATGTTTTCCAGGCTGGTGCTTCAGTGCTGCTCTTTAGAAGCATGAGAAATATGAACGTGAAAAGATGATCTGAACCTCTTCAATCCCCAAAAGAACTGAACAGTTTGAATCTTGGGGGAAGAGTTTAGGTCTTTTCAATTTAAATCTAATGGGGTCATCCGCTTGTGATAGTTAAGATTTGAGAGGAAATGTAGAACATTTTGAGCCAGTTGGGAATCCAACTCAAAGTTCCTTCCAAACTCCTCCATTAGTTTTTAAGGCAGATGCTTTGCTGGATGAGTACTAGCCATGGGGTTAGAATCTATAAATACAGTGTGTAAGACCTCCAGGCTGCTTAGCAGTTGAAGGCAGAGCTGCTTTTGTACTAACTGCAAAGAATTCTTCCAAAGTTACATTCAAAGAAAAAAGTTCCCCTCTTACCTGATAAGAATAACCCTTCTGCAGAACATTCTATGACATTGTCCAGTCAAGTGATTTATCCCACGCTCTGTGTTACTGCTGTGTATTTCCCTTTGTGGTACCTTTTTCCTGGGCCACACCCCCCTTAAGCAGCATTTTGTGCAGGATTATTGAGAAGCTGCTAAATTGAATGCTGATGGCTTTCCATGTTTATTCCTCTGAAGTGTTAATTCAGCATGGAGAATGTCAACTCTCTGAAAAGAGGACAGATGCAACTTCTTCCCAGTATATTGATTCTGCAAATTTAATTTATTCTTGTTCAGTGGTTTCACCCATAACTTCATTTCAAAGGAATTGCTTTTAACAGTTTGGGAATGTCCATGCAGTCAGGGACAAATCTGTCTGTCTTTTCTTTCTCTGCATTGCTACATTTCCCAGAGTCTCATAGAAAGTCAGCGTGAGTCCGGACACACAAAGAAGTGCCTCTAGTTTCAAAAAGTTACTTATGCTCTATGAAGTTCTCATTCTGACAGGCGTTGGCTGACACTATCTGGACACAACTGTCACATTCTGAACAGTCTGACGTTACACAGTCCTGACCAATCTGAAACACTGAGATCCCTTGGCTCAGAATCATAGAATCGCCAGGCTGGAAGAGACCCATCGGATCATCGAGTCCAACCATTCCTATCAAACACTAACCCATGTCCCTCAGCACCTTATCCACCTGTCCCTTAAACCCCTCCAGGGAAGGTGACTCAACCACCTACCTGGGCAGCCTGTTCCAATGCCCAATGACCCTTTGTGTGAAAAACTTTTTCCTAATGTCGTGCCTGAACCTCCTCTGGCGGAGCTTGAGGCCATTCCCCCTTGTCCTGTCCCCTGTCCCTTGGGAGAAGAGGTCAGCTCCCCCCTCTCTACAACCTCCTTTGAGGTAGTTGTAGAGACCAACGAGGTCCGCTCTCAGCCTCCTCTTCTCCAGGCAATGATTGTTGAACATCATGGAGTCCTGACTTGGGGCAGTATCTTTTGTAGGAACCAAGCCCTTTGTTGCACTCTGTTTCCTTTCTTTAAGCTAATTATCTATACAGTGACACTGAGTCTTATCCCATGGTTTTGGAATTTCCCTAAAAACACTTTATAGGAGACTTTGCCCAGAGCCTTTTAGTATCTATGCAGACCACAGCAAATGCCTCTTCCCTATGTTCCCATTGATCTCTTTGTATTGGGGCTACAGTTCCCTTTAAAAAGCCACTGTGACGGGCCCGAAGATCATCCAGGTCTCTCACTGCCCCATTCTTTAACCCATTTCATACCAGTTTGCCTGCTGCAACCCTTGGAGTTCCCATAGTGCAGATTCCTCTATACAGATGTATACAGGTGTCCTTCTCAGCGCAGACACCTCAGCACTCAACAGAGGGAACAAGCCATAAGGGAACGGGAACTGTAAGTGGCAACTTCCAGTGCTTCCTGGCCTTTCCACTACTGCTCTTCAGGATGAGCTCCGCAGGCCTGGGAGACCACTCTGAAGGGGTTTTGAGGAAGGTGACTAGGAACATCATCCTATTGGTAGCTTAGATCCATTGGTCCAGTGGCCTATGAATGAAATGGTCAGAGATCCATGACATCAAGAACACAAAGGATCACTGAGGAGTGGTCATTTTCCATCCCACAGGCTGGAATGTTTCTTCCTTTTCAAAGACATTTTTAAGCCACGTTTCTCAAAGGTGCCTTTTACACAGTAACATCCTTTTCAAGACAGGACACTGCATCTTGTTGTCTTTTGAAGTCTTCAAGGTGGAGATCATCATGTCACAGTGTATAAATGCAGAAAGCATCTGGCACAAAATGGCTTTGATCGTGGTTGAGCCTTCCTATACTACCATGTAATGACAATTATAATAATAGTACAGCACATGAGACTAGGACCTGGCTGTTATTACCCAAAATTTGGATTTGACGGCTCAACCACAGCTCCTCAGGAGAGGAAAGGGCTGACCTGAGCCACAGAGAACGCTCAAGGAGCAAGAAGGCTGGACATTCCTGTGCATGTACAGCAATACCCACAGCAGTGAGCAGGCAGATGGCCACCACGGACTGCCTGCCACAGAGCGACACATCTCCACTGGCTCATAACTCATCCAGAATATTTACACCGCAGTCTGGCACACCCGCTGCTGGTGAGATGAATTGCAGAAGTTATCTCAGCCAAAAGAAAACAATTAAAGGAAACTGAAACAGGCAGCATTTTTTTTTTTTTTTTGCTTTGCACCTTGCTGTTTCCCAAGGGAGGACACCGAGTGCTAGGAGCAATGCGGAGCCCTGGGTGGCAGCACAGCCCTGCAGCTTCCCAGGGCAGAGGCAGCACACACAGTTTTTGCAGCACCATGCCAGAGGCAAGGCTCTGTTGTCCAGTTTATGGATAGTACTTGTTGCCCATCAGGGCAGATCATATTAAATGAGGGAAAATGGCTTACTGGGTGACTCAGTATAAACCACCTCAAGTCATTTCACCAGTGTTTGCTCACTTCTGTGTGATAACCGGCCTCTATAGAACTGGCCAGAAAGTATATTTTCTGACCCACAATTATTTTCTTTCCCCTTTGAAATAGGGAAAAATCATGCCCCTGGAATAATCCTCTGAAAAGTTCCAGGAAATTTAATATGGAGGTAGAAAACTAACTTCAGATCAACACAATTTTTTTGTTGTCCAAAAGGTATTTTCAGTTGTGAATATCTTTTATCTGAAAACACATGAACAGAGACAACTTCCACTCCCAACCAAAGTTCTGAACAACAGCCTCAGTTGAAAGAGCTCTGAGTTGGAAATCAGAGCAGATGACCCCTTGGAATCCCTTTCCAACTGGATTATCCCTTCCTTCCATGATAATGTTTTGACAGAGCCTCAAAGGTGGCACCATTTTCTGTGAGCAAACAACATGGCGCTTTCTGCAGCTTCAGTCTCACATCAGATGATCCCAAAATGCCCAAAAGCTCACTCTTCCAACCCTTCTGTTGACCATTTCTACCAGAATCAAGAAGAAAACCAGCACTAAAAGCCCAGTGGCCACGAGCAGCTGCTCCCTCCAGCCTGCGCAGGGAAATGGCAGCACAACCTCCTCCCAGGCTGCCCTGCTGTGGTGAGGAATGTATTTCCCACTTGCATACACATTTTCCCAGAAATGCATATTCTATTACTTTCCAAGGACTAATTTTAATGTTCTTATGAACTCCACAACAGTCAAATCTCCAGCTAATTTGGGGCTTTGGAGTCAGCACTCTGCTTGACCTTCCATTTGAGATAGGGAAAGGCTGCAGGCAGTGGCTGAAGATGACACATCTGTTCAGCACCNTTGATGGGAATGGCTGGATTCGATGATCCAGTGGGTCTCTTCCAACCTGGTGATTCTATGATCACACCTCACACAAGACGTTATCACCTCTCTAGAATGAAGAGTGCCTGGGAACACACTTTGAGAAAAGAAACAATCACGCTATTTGCAAACTCAGGCAGTCAGAAGGACGGGGGCAGGGGAGGGGTGGGGCGGGGTCGGGCTCACGCTGCGCAGGGCGGGGTCGGCGGAGCGCGGGAACTCGGGGCGCGAGAGGCAGTGCCGGTCGGAACCGGTTCCCGCCGCCCGCGGCCGCGTGAGGGCGGGGCCGGCACGCGCTGGGGCGGGGGGCGAGGGGGCCAGGGAGAGCGCGGAGACCCGCGATGGAGCAGGGGCCTGGGAAAGAGGCAGTGACCCACGAGAGGGACCCCGGATCGCAGCCAGAAGTGATCTGGGACGGGGCGGGGATGGTCGAGGGGGACACCCCACTGCGAGCAGCAGTGACCCACACTGGCACAGGGACCAACATGGCCAGAGACACCAGCAGTGACCCACGCTGGGAGCACCGCATAGCAGCCAGCAGTGATCCATGCTGGGACAGCAGTACCTGAGGAGGACACCAGTGACCAGGACACTGTATAGCAGCCAGTAGCGACCCGTGGTGGGACAGCAGCACCTGAGGAGGGCACCAGTGACCAGGACACTGTATAGCAGCCAGTAGCGACCCGTGGTGGGACAGCAGCACCTGAGGAGGGCACCAGTGACCAGGACACTGTATAGCAGCCAGTAGCGACCCGTGGTGGGACAGCAGCACCTAAGGAGGATGCCACCAGTGACCCGCACTAGGAAAGGGACCAGCGTGGCCATAGACACCCCCAGTGACCCATGTCAGGAGCCCTGTGGGGAACACCAGCAATGACCCACCCTGGGCACACCCCAGTACAGACAGCGGTGACCCATGGTGGGGCAGCAGCATCCGAGGAGGATGACCCACACCGGGCAGGGACATCAGTGGAGGGCACCTCAGTGCAGCCAACAGTGACCCATGCTGGCACAGGGACCAGTGTGGCCAGGGACACCAGCAGTGACCCACACTGGGGACAGCCCACTGCAGCCAGCAGCGGCTCATGCTGGAACAGCAGCATGTGAGGACACCAGTGACTAGGAGGTCACTACCTACGCTGGCACAGGGACCAATGTGGCCAGGGACACCAGCAGTGACCCACACTGGGGATACCTCATTGCAGGCAGCACTGACCCATATTGGGGACACTGCATTGCAGGCAGCAGTGACCCATGCTGGAAGAGCAACACCTGAGGGGTGAGGACATCTGTGGGGGATGCCAGCAGTGACCCACGCAGGGCAGGGACATGAGTGGAGGACACCCCAGTGCAGCCAGCAGTGGCACATGCTGGCACAGGGACCAATGTGGCCAGTGACCTGCACTAGAGATGCTCCATTGCAGTGATCCATGCCAGGCAAGGGACCCCCATGGAGAGCGCCAGCGGTGACCCACGTTGGCACAGGGACTGTCATTGCCAAGGACGCCAGCAGACACCCCAATGCAGCCAGCTGTGATCCAGTCTGGGGCAGGGACACTCAAAGAGGACACTCCACCGTGACCAGCAGTGACCCACACTGGGGACACCCCACGGCAGCCTGGAGTCACCCACGCTGGGACAGCAACACCTGAGAACACCAGCAGTGATGCATGGTGGCACGGGGACCAACGTGGCCAGAGATGCCAGTAGTGACCCACGCTGGGACCCCCGTGGGGTCACCCTAGTGCCAGCAGTGACCGATGCCAGGCAGGGCCCCCTCTAAGAGGACACCCCACCACGAGCAGCAGTGACCCACGGTGGCACAGGGACCAGTGGAAGACACCGGCCATGACCCACACTGGGGACACCCCAGTGCAGCCAGGAGGGACCCCTGCCGGGGCAGAAGCACGCGTGGGATGCGCCGGGAGGTGCGGGGCTGCGGAGAGAGCAGGTAAGGGGTCCCGGGGAGAGAATGGGCCGTGGCTACACCAGGGGCAAAGGGCTCCCCTCAGTGTGTAATTACGTACAGTCTCTTCTTGCTAGAATTTGGTGCTAATTGGCCATAAATTACCATAGCTAAGAATTCCTGTGGTTGAGCCTGTTCTGATAGTGACACCTCGTTAACCTGGCCGCTCTGTTACCGTGCAAAGGGGAGTTTGTTTTATTTTTCCAACAAATAACTACAGTTGTTCCCATGATCCATCACCGGGGGAAGGTCATTTCCTCAGTTGGACGTGAGGACTCCTCTGACCTTGCTATAAGCTGTGGTAATTTGCACTCCCTGAGGGGATGGTGTTTACATGGGTTCTAAGGTGAGTTATCAGGGACAGCAAAAAAACCCTACCCAGCTGATGAGCTAGGAGGTGGGAAAGTGGGAATGTCTGTAAGCAGCCAGCAGGTGTTGTAGGGTTTTGGGTAAGAGGTATCCGTGTCTCCAGTCCTGTTTTCACCCCGAGGAACTGCCTGGCGGTTCTGGCAATGAAGTCGCAAAATGTTGTTGCCCTGGGGTGACTGAGCAAAGCAAAGATGCTTCTTTGTGAAGTGTCGAGGGAAGAATGGGGACAAATTATATGCACCGCAGAGAAAATAGCCGGAGTTCCAGCTTGGAAGAGCAGCACTTTTGCAAGCATGGACATTGTAGTCTGCAATTACATGCCAGCCTAATGGGGAAATACAGCAGTGGGGTGCAGTTATTGTCTGACCTGGCCATGTGTTATTTCTGCTGAGTCCGCTAGTTGAGGGACATGGCTACAATCCAGCTGGGGGCCACTAGATGGTTCCCAACAGCCGTGGNAGGTTGTTTTTTTTTTTTAAATTTATTTGAAAGTGCTGCAGTTGTGGAGCTGTTTGGAAGCAGACTGGAAAATGTCTTGCAAAAGCATTCCCCGATAAGTTCCCCTGCACAGCGGGTACCCTGATTTTGGCTGGTCTGTGGCCATAAGGCCTCATTTGCACAGTGTTATCATTCCAGATGGGCTTTTTGTTGGGGTAAATATGAAGGTTTTAGCGTTCAGTGCAAAAGCACCATCCGTACCAAGAAGTTGGTCAGTCATATTGCCCACAGCTGCAGGGGGCAGAGGGCAGTGGGGGCTGGGCTTCTTTTCCTTTTAGCCTTTAAATCTGCCTGTGAATGAGGTCCTGCCCCATCCCTCTCCTTTTATCCTTGGTCCTGAAGAAGCATCTGTGTAACTGTGAGATCTGCAGGGATATTTGGGATCCTGTGTCAGTCCAGCTCACTTGGTTTGTTTATACTGAACGAGACATTTGAGCTCACTCTCTGAGTCACCTTCTGTGGGCAGGGGAAATGTGAGCAGGGAAACGTCAGTGCTGGAGACTGAAGTCACATATGACCTTAAGTAAAAGGTGTAAATAGCCTTTCTTCTCACTCCTTGTGTCAACAGCAACGGAAACCAAGACTCCCACTCTCTGGGAGCATTAAAAAACTCTTAAACCTTCAGGCCTGTGACTCTCACTCTGTCGCTATGTACATTTCTAAGCGCTCTCGATTTTTGGCACCTGTCCCACTGCCTTTGTCATTTTGGGGGCAAGATGCTCTGTGAATCCATCTATTTTGCCCTGTAAAGCAACCCAAAAGTACAGCCCCTGCGTGCCAGGTCCTCAACAAACAGATGAGAAGTACTGTGTGCAATTAGAGGTTTGACTGCAGCGTTTTTAGTGCTTTTATCCAGAGTATGAACAGCTGTGTGGCCATTGCAGTCTCTCCGAGCCACCTGAGGCCCTGGGATGAACTGGTACCAGTAGCAATGGGAGATCCATGATAAAGCAGGCGTCTTACTGTTGGATTGTGAATTAAAGCTAGATTAAGGGTAAAGGTAAGCCAAAGGTATATTAAAGCTAGTTTGTGTCTATCTGTGCTTACAGCGACAAAGCAAGGCTATCTGTGGCTCTTGAAAAAAAGGACATTTACTGCAATGGTCGCTCCCTCCATCATTCTCTGCATCCATACATTCTCTGCTCTTTTTCATCTTTTTCAGTGTTCCTCTGTCCTTTCTCTCATGACCTCTGTCCTCCACGTTTCTCCATTATGGATGATATTTCTCAGAGGCATAACTGAACTCAAAGTCTTTTTCAGGGGAATCAGGTCAGCAGAGAAAGACATTCCATAAACTTGTCCCCAATACCCCTGGTTCTATTTTCCCTTTCTCAGTGCATCCTCCCCACATCCCTGCCCTGAGGTCAGTGTGCAGTCTGATATGGATTGATACTGGGAAGAGCTCCATCTGGTTTCGCTGTTAAGTCTGAATGGAAAAGAGTTTTGTTCACTGCTTGTTTAATTATGCCTGAATAAGAAATCTCCTTGGGACCATTTTGTGAAGGACACTTTACAAATGTTTTGTGTTATTATCGTAATAATTTAGCTGGAGTTACATAGGCATGGAGAGAAGAATAGACCTGAACAGTGCTGTATTGCAGGTTTTGGAGAGTTGCCAGTTGCTGCCATGGAAAATGAAGAGGGCATGTTGCCCTCCAGAGCACAGGGCCTTCACGGAGTCCTTACCATGCCAGTGATAGAGTTTGGAACGCTCTTCCCTCAAACCACATCCCAGGTATCCCAGGGCAGTGCCGGTGCACGCTGCCATTGCCAGTCTGGGGGAGTGATCGAGTTGGCTTGTGGTTTTCTTCTTGCTGGGGGAAGTCATGGTGGCAATGGTCATTGGGTTCCCTTTGTGTCAGAAATATCTTCAGCACGAGGACTGTAAACAGTTACTCAACTCCCTCAACTTGTTGCAGCAGCATTCAGCAGTCACGTCTCTCATTTATGTGTCATTTTTAATGGTGGTGGGGCTACCTGGAGAACCCTGCTGAAGCCTAATAAATGTGGAATACCATATTAGTTATTTAGAAATTGGGAAAAGATGGAGATTGAGAAAATACCTTAGCTGAAAAAGTCTGGAGTCTGGGAGATGAGTAGGGAAGGTATCATACTTGCTTGCCCTGCTCTTTCTTTTTTTAAGTGTAGTGTTGGAGAAACTGTGCTCAGTGAGGTGAGCCCTTGGTCTGAACTGGTACTGCCATTTTGGGATCATCTGTTACCTTCTGCTGAGGAACACGGCATTTATCAAAGGTGGCTGAGAAGCTGCTGTTAAAACAAGCTCCCATAGGAAGAGAACTGTCCAGTGGAGACAGTGTTTATGTAGGTGAGATTTCTTGATGGAGCTGGATAGGATGCTTTAAAGTTGCTGCCCAGGGGTGCTTGGCCAGTCACCCTTGGCCTGTTGTAGCATTTCAAATCACATCAACACCCTTCCTGGCCTGGGCTTAGGTCTCACTGTGAGGGTCTTTCCTGGCCCACAGCACCCGAGGTTGCTGCATGTAGGTGGAAAATGAACTGTCTTCACAGACAGCCCAAGCAGACCTCAGGGACAGTCATTCATGGCGTGAAAAATGGATATTTGGGGTTTACTGTCAGTTCTGGTGAGGAGAACAAAGACATTTTTATTCCCTCAAAACTTTTATTTAATGCAGTTTTAAACATTTCTTTTAGGACTGTGTGTTTCTCTGTGGTAAATGTGAAGGCAATATCTAAGTAAAATGAGTAAAAATGTGGAAGAAAAAAAAAGTAAATGTTTATTTCCAAGGTTTCCCTGAATATTTTTTTAAAAATAAACAGTGTAGTAAGCATTTGTGATGTGCACCAGGGTCAACAGGTGCTTTATCTGATTTACAATAAGGCTACAACTTTAAATAATATTAACAGCAATAGTAACTTGGTCAGTAGATCTTGAAAGCAATGTTAAGATATCAAATAAAAGGAGTTGGACTGAGTTAACACATACATGAGGTTCCATGAAAGAGTCATGTCAGCATTTTGTCCTGTGGCTGCAGAGGAAAGAAAAACCTTGAGATTTCTGTCAGTTCTGTTAGGGGACACAAAGCTGGACTGGGATGGAGACAAGCATGTTTCATTTGAAACATTATGCTGCTTTTCTCCAAAGTGTTTCTGAGTGTCCCCTGAAATGCCTGGATTCCTGCTGCAGATTAAAAGTATATGGCGATGGAGGATAAAAGGGGCGTTAGCAATTAGCTCTGGTGATAAGTTTAGCTGCTAGAAAAGTTGGGCTAGCGAAGAAGAACTATTAATTGAAATTCCCAGTTAATACAGAACTGTCAATAATGGATGCATAGCGGAGAAAGTCCATTTAATTTTTAATTATCGCCAGCCCCTTCCAAACAAATACAGTGTGTTAAATCTCCCTGTCACCTTCACCCATGCAAAGGGTGTTTGATGGAAGTCTTCATTAACCCCGGGTCTGTTCACGGCGTCCTGCCAGGCCATTAGCTAGTTAGTTACAACAGCAGTGACTGGCACTTGGCAAGAAGCAGCCCAGGCCGCAGTTGCCAGGTCCTGGACGTGGTAGGAATTAACTCTGTGGGATCATTTCAGGAAGAGGCTGAAATCCCTTGATGGAGCTCTCTGGCATGAGGGGGTCTGAGGCTTCTAAAGTGTCTAATACAGACTGGAGTCCTCAGGGTGGGCCTGGGGTTAGTGCAGTAGACAATCAGGATCAAGTCCCAGTTCCCAGCTAAAATCACTATAGGGGGTCCTCTGTGTCAATGACTCCGGGGCAGTCATGGCAGGTCAGCCAAAAAAGTGAAAGTACAGTTTGTCTTGTCTGAATTGAAGAGTGTGGATATACATATTTTCAGGTTTGACTAATGGGGTGTGGATTGAATGCAGAGAGTGTTCACAATGAGGACTGAGCAAATTTCAACCTGTGTTCAGAGCTCTCAGCATGGACCACATTTAGGATTTGATCAGGAATCTTCTACTTAAAGCCAACTTGGGAGGAAAATCCCATGGGTTTTTGGTGAAACATTGCTGGCCTGGGATTTCCATCTCCTCCAAAGCACAACCTCTCCAATCAGACAGCGCTTACTCTCCATGTTAGCCCAGAGGGAAGAATTGTGATAATGACCAGCACTGTGGGAGACTGAATTCTTCTTTTCTGGTGATACAAATCACAGCTGATTCTTCCAAGTTTGATAGTATTAATAGTGTGAAACTAAAGGGAGCTGGATCAAAATCAATCTGTGTTTCTTCATTGAGTAGAGGCAAGAAAGGACTCCAGACTTTACTGGAGCACTGACTCATGGAGAGTTGGCACAACTTTTTGCTTGGGATGGGTGTGAGGGAAGGTTTTATAGATTTGAAAAGTCACCTTCTCTTAACATTCATCCCAAATGTGTCCCAACACTTACTATTTTTAGAGTCTTGCTCTCAAATGAGTTTGCCTAGGGACAGCCTTCTGGGGATTCAATTAAACCGTAGAATAAAATAAACATTACCCCTTAGCAAGGGCTTGAATGCTAAGCAGAGTCATTATTTGAACAAAGTAGGGCTGTAAGTTCCAGTGTTTAAATGTCCTCTGTTTTCATCAGCTCGGGTCAGACACAAGTGAAGATGGGAAAACCCTGTTCATTAGCTCAGCTTATCCACTCCTGTAGCCTTTCCACTAATGCTGTGAAGTGATCAAAACACCTTAAGGACATTTAATTTAGAAACAATTTAGTGACTGAGTTTGAAGTATATTCTGTTTCAGATTATAAACCAACTGTCTATGGGGGATGCAGTGACACAGAGACCTGGGCTCCGGTGCTGTTTATCTGTTGAGTGACCTTAGGCAAGCTTGTTTCTTTCTTTTTCTCTAATTAAATACTTACTTGGTGCAGTGTGATCCAACAGTTGTCCCATGGGCCAGGTCTCCTAGGTGCTTCTATCCAGACTGGTGCTCTTTTCCTGGAGAAGGGAAAGGGTGGTCTCAGCACATGCAGAGATTGAGTGAGCTACAGCAATAGAGCAATACTCCAAAAGTGGAGGAATCCCAAAGTTCACATCTCATCCCAGAAATACTGTGTTTGAAGCATGAGATTTACACTCCTGGGGAAAAAGGAGATCCCTAGGATGTGTTGGACAGTGTCAGGTGAGGTGCAGCTGCAGTTTATAAGAAGTCTCTTCAAAATCTTACCTGAAATTCTGATCTGGTGCAGTTTCTGTTTGATTCACATTCACCTGAAGCTTGGTTTGCAGCTGGTCAGTAGCTGCTAATATAGGCCAAACATGGCAGTTCGAAGCCTCCTGTGAACAGTGTAACCCAGAGTGCAGCTTGCAAGATATGTGGAATTGGCTTTCTGCTCCACTTTGCTCTGGGAGGCTCCAGCTGGGTATTGTGTCCAGTTTGGGGCACTGAACTTCAGGAGCGATGGAGACCAATTAACTGAGGAAACTGTGGAGGAGACTGATAAAATGATCAAAAGGTCTGTGAAACTGTATGACAGGGGAGAGAGAAATAATTGGGTTGTGTAGCTTAGAGAAGAGAAAACTAAGTGATAATAGCCTTAACACACAAAAGGTGGGTGTAAGGAGGGGTATGGTGCCTTCTTTACATCTGCTGCGGGTAAGAAATCACAGCCACAGTCTGCGACAAGCAAGATCCAAGTGAATCATAGAGCATACTTCTGTGGAAGAGGTGATAACAGCCCTGGAAAAAAGAAGGAGGAAGGAAGGAGGGAGTCAGATTTGCAGGTTAACCAAATCCCTAGCAGGAATGGAGCTACTGTTGTCCAGCTACTGGAGGATTGAGATAATAGCACAAGTCGTTCCAGTTCTCACAGCCCCCAGCTGTACAAGGTGCACATTAAACCATTCACTGATATACACAGTTGGCTGTACACAACCATGCACACGCTGCTTTTGTACTTTTCTCAAATATAGGCATAAAGATGGTTTTAGAAGTCTGGGATCTGTCATTGGATATCATTGGTCAGGTTCATCTAGGTGATTTGGCCTCATGAATTGTATTTCTGACTGTAGTAGTGTAATTGTCTAATGTAATTTAGAACAAATGTTATTAGGATTCAATTCACATAGCTGTCTTAGCAGCTCTCTTTTGTTGAGATGCTACTTTTTGTTTATATCTGTGAGTCTAAAAGAAGCTAAAATAAAAATTGCCGAGATTCCTGGAACCAGATTTGCTGTCTCCTGCTGCTGGGACTATGCAAAATCTTGGATGCATCCATCCCTCCAGGTGACAGCTAATCCCTTCCTACTCAGTGTTGAAGCAAAAGCAGCTTAGGAGGGTTTGGAGTTGGGAGAGGAAGCATCAGTGTTTGAAGAGGACCCGTGGACTTGAGTCTTTGTGGGCAGAGAAAACTGCCCGATTTTGCATTATGGTAAGTTAAAACCAGTGGTTTTTTATGAGCACCTGTGAATTTTGGAAAAAGCTGTACTGGAGAGATTTCTTTGGTCTCGGTCCAGTCTGTACAAACCAAGCTCTTGAGCCTAGATTGTCTAATCAGTTGCTATTTCAGCTTGTCATTTCAAAGTGCTATACTGTTATAATAAAGCCTGGGAAAGCTAGACCCTAAATACTTCTTCCTTGTCCTTGGAGAAGAGAGACAGGGTGGATCAGAGTGTGATTTTAGCATTTTGGCAGGAGTGGGGACTAAGCAGGCACTAGGATCTGTACTTCTGGATTTTTTGTGTCAGAACTGATCACCTCTTCCATGCTCCTCCCTCTCTGCCATGCACTTATCTCAGTCTGTAAAGACAACGTATTCCTTTTTCACACAGGGTTTCATCAGTTCTGAATCCACCCCACCGCTGGCATGGGTTGGCTTATGAAATTGCAGCATTCTCTGCAGGATTTAAACATTCTTTCCTCTCTTAACGCTGTTGGGGTTTTGTTTGTATTTTTAAATAGCTGTTCTCCAGCAGTGCCTGAGCTGCTGCAGTGCTGAGCAGATGCAGGGGTGGATTGGAGAGGTGATGCGCTGGTGTTGGCAGCTTGCAGTGCTCTGTTTGGGATACCAGCAGGGATCTTGTCTCAGGAAGGCCTTTCTGGAGTAGCGTTTGTGCTCTTGGTAATTAAGTCCAGCACACACCCTGACATCAGCAATGCCCATTTGGGGTTACAACTGGTCGGATTAGAACAGAATTTACCTCCCAGGCTGTTGTTTTGGTCACCTATTAACTTTAATTTCTGTTCCCAGTTTTCAGGCTCACTGAGGTCCCAGAGCAGTGTACTAGCAAGACATTGGACTGGGCCTATAGTGATGTTTTCTAGTTCATGTTTTCCTGTTTCCTAGAGGTCTCAGTGACACAGCATGCCATGAGCATGTTGTGTGTAGAAATAAAGCCAACACTAAATAATAAATCACCCTTTCCCACACTTCTCTTGCATTATTCATTCTTAGTGACACACAAATTGTTATCTACTTCCCTTTTAAACCAAGAATTTTGGGACCCCTCAAGGATAAATTCAAGGGGTACATACTGACCTCATGTCAGTACTGATACTATTAAAGGCAAGATTCCCAGCAGGGTGGAGAGCGAAACAAGTAGGAGAGTGGAGAGGAGCTGACAGCCCAGCAGCCAGTCACACCTTCAGTGAGATCCTGCACTCCGATCTGCTAAATGGGTGTTGGCACTTAGGAATAAGTCTAGAGGAGGCATCTTCCTGCTCTGAAAATAGAGCCTCGCTCCCCTCCTTCCACATGACAACGCCTTTGCAATCCACATGACAGAGTGAGCTCTGGTCCTTGCTTCTAGACTGGTGTATCCGTGCTAGCCCCAGGGTGCAGCCCCTGAAACTCACTGTCCTGAGCACAGGGTCCTGCTTCCCTCACCCCTGTAATGAATTGGTCCATGTGCTGGATTTCAGGGACTGAACATCTGCTTGGCATGGAAGACTGGAGTGCTGGAGCAAAACAAAACGGGAAGCAGATTGATAGCAAAGATGTACCCACTAGAATGCAGACTTTCAGGGCTAGAAGAGAGGGAGTTTAAGTTTTGCTTTGGCAAATAAATGATCCTTCTTACATTCAGTGGAGAGAAACTAAGTCTTCAAGGGTGATTCACTGGACCTGGCTTGGCAGCATGTTTTGGGAAGAGATGACTCACTTTTCCTTCCCCTGCCTATCAAAGGGTACAGAATGAGTAGATCAGGCTTAGACATCTAGCTTAAAGGCATCTGAAGTCAAAGCCCCTACTTGCTCTTCTGAAGAGCAGGAAGTCTTTACTTCCAGGCATAGCCTCATCCTGGGGCTGGAGATCAGGCTGAAGGCTGTCAGCCCCACTGGCAGTGTACCGCAAGATCCATCATTCGTCATGGAAAATAATACAAGCTTCCCAGCTTCATGCAGAATTTAAATGCCATGGGAAGCTTCATCTCTCTACATCTACCAGTTTTATTCCATCACTCTCCTTTTCCAGAAGCAGGCTGTTAGCCAAGACCCCTGCAGAGCTCCAAGGGGTCAGTTCAGTCATGAGCTGATATGATTTCTATTTGACTCTGTAGCAAAGGTGCCCCAGTGAATGTACAGGTTTTATGCTATTATTTTTCTCCGAGCCTGCTCAAAGAATTACAGGTTTGATAGATGACTCCCTGCCTTGTCCCTGGAATGCAGAGATCTGCTGTGTTGCTGTGCGTGCCTTTCGTTACTGTTGTGGGTCCAGAACAGAGATTGCAGAAGAGCACAGAGAAAGGTGAAGGGACAGCAGGCAGGGTAGGCAGCAGGGGTGGCAGTGGGCAGCAGGAGCTGGAAATGCAATCTCAGAGTACAGCCTAACTCAACTTGTGTTTTCTACCATGGAAAAGGAATTTTCTGTACCATCAGGTGTCTGGGCTGGGCTCTTGTTATCCTATTGCTGGCACCACCATTTAGTCATTTTCTTGCCCTTTCTTCATCTTATATTTGAAGTGCCTGAATATTATGGCTCTACAGAAAACAGTCAGAGGAGAATTAACCCCTCCGAAACAGGAGGGATGGCAGGATTTTGCATTGAAAACCCAGTAATGAAGATGACAGTGGGAAAACCTGAGCCCATATTTAATGGGTCCATGTAGAGAAACCAAAGAGGGAGAACAAATAAATGAGATATGCTTCAAGGATTGTTCTTACAGACTAGTATTGGGGTTATCATGAACACAGTGAGTGAAACTCTTAATTCCATACTAAAACGGTACTGTTGGTACCCCTGACTTGCACTGCTTCCCATGTTAATCAAGAAATGCTGAGGTGGTATGGCTTGCTGAAGCTCGTAGGGGTTGATCTAGGGCTGGATTTCACAACTATTAGATGCCATTTTATGTATCTTCTATCTGAAGATGTGGATACTGTTCACTTCCACCAGACAGCGATCGGGATGAGGCTCCAGTCTCTGCCATGCAGTATACCCTCTGTTTCTGCATCTCATAAATGGAGATAATTAACCTCTCCTGCTTACATAAAGCATATAGAAATAACATAAAAGCAAAGCTCCATTTTCAAATTAAATGCTATTATTAACATCTCGTGTTTGATGGATGATTATGGAGTTACAACAACATAAATACTTCTCTGGGGGCATTTGGCCAATGATGTCCTAGGATGCTCTGCAGTTCCAACCTGATTAAAAATTCTATTACACATCTCTGAAGACGTTCAAACTGTTGAATAGCAATCAGAAAGAGATTCTGCCAGTTGTGAGGCACAAATACCAACAACTTTAGCTACAAATGTTCTCAATTTTCTTTTAGTTTTTAGTAGGACAAACTTATACATTAGAAGGATGTACCTCAAGAACAGCCTGGGAACATAAAAAGAAAATACACGATGAAGAGGTTCCAGAGCTGGACTATTACAGCACCATAAGGCAGGCAAGCAGAAGCTTTTTAAAAATCAATAAGGAGAGTCACTGGCAGCCAGTGTGGATTTCAGAGCCAGGGCAGGCAGGTCACAAGAGGCTGAGGAAAGTATTGCATGAGTTTGAGAGAAATGTGGAAATGCAGAAGTAACATCTGTGAACAGTGATTCTTCTTGGTGGCTGCAGCAGTGAGGTGTAAGGTACTTGGTTGTGGAAACAGGTCTCCTTGTCCTGCTGTGGATCAGGCTGAGGTTGGCTTCCCCGTGGCTTCCTAGGTCCTAGGCGTGGCTGGTTGGCTCAAAGAGGCCTAAGGAACTCAGTTGCCAATGTCCATTGATTTCAATAGGGTTGGGTTGCTTGGCTTTTGATTCCTATAAAAAAGCCAAATTCCCTAAAACTCCATGCTGCATGATACATAAACAGCTATCTACGAATCATGGAGCTGGTAGGGTAAAGGAGATAGCAACTTGATAGGTTGGACTCAAACAGATCTTACTTTAGAACTGTGTTTCTTGCAAATTAGTCTGCAAGTAATCTGTAACCTTCAGTATCCTCCAGAAAATCAGAGGATGCCCAGCTACTGAGACAGGAAGAACTGGTTACACAGAACCAGGCAGGAAAACAGTTGCAGTAACAGGAACCAAATAGGAGGGAGGGGAAGGAAATTTAGGAACAGGGCACTTACACTTGCAAAAGTGTTTTGGAGAAAAACATAGTTTGTGTCTAGGACCTACTTGCTTCTGTTCATATGTGTACATAACTTACAGAATGATAGAATGGTTTGGGTTGGAAGGGACTCACCTTCCCTGGAGGTGCTTAATGTGCGAGTGGATGATGTACTGAGGGACATGGTTTAGAGACTGGTGGGAATCGTTGGACTCGATGATTTGGTGGGTCTCTTCCAACCTGGTGATTCTGTGATTCTATGATTCTGTGACTTCCAAGCCCATCCAGTTCCATCCCTCTGCCATGGACCTGCACACCTTCCACTGGATCAGGTTGCTCAAAGTCCCATCCAAACTGGCCTTGAATACCTCCAGGGGCATCCATGACTTGTCTGTGCAACCTCTTCAGTATATGTAGTTATTTATTAATTTATGTATGTGCATATTATAGAAAAAAAATGGTTTATAGGCATGCAAACAGAGCAAGCATCTGCATCACCCTAGCAACAGCAAGCGCAGCAGAACAGCCCATGATCCAGCCATGCAGGGGAGTTAACATGACCTTTGCCTGCTCTCAGGCCATTATGACTGACAGCATGGGGACAGCTCCTGTGCTCAGAGTATGACCGGGTATCAACCCGGGTACCAGCCGTCCTCTTCTCACCAGGAAAGCTCTTTTGTTTATTTCCCTAATTAGGCTCAGGAGTCTTCATGAGGAGAGAAGGAACTGTCTGCTAAGGCTGGATAAGAGGAGTTATTTCATATTCCCAGAGCTGGGATGAGACAAAAACTCTTTATGAGATCTGGATGCTTTGTGTTCATTTCCAGGAAGGCCCCCCAGACATTACAAGTGCGGTTTCAGTTGGTTTTATCACACATGGCAGAAAAGTTAAATATATAATGAGATGATTTAAATACCTTGGATTTTTAGGAAGTTTGAAATTTAGATCTGGGTGTAGATTTAAATGGAACATTAGCAGTGGTGGGAAATGCTCAGATTTTTTTTTCCCCCTTGTAATTTCTCATCTTTATGCAACTCTGTTCTTGCATCAAGCCAGAAATGTCAATAAGGAATCATTTTCCCTTGAGATTTCTGCCCCATTTTTACAGACCTGCAAAATCTCCATGGGTTGATTAAGCAGCCCAAACACCAGTTTTCAGAGCATCCTTACAGATTTGGGGAGGGATCAGCAAATGCATAAAGTTTCATTTGTCACTGTTTTCCATAATTTTCTGTTTCCTATTTGCCTTATAAAACACAAGCTTCTTTTCTTTAACACACATTTGCATTTTAAATTGAAAATATTGTTGAAATAGAATCTGCACCTGAATATCCAGTCCTGAACTGTATCTCTGCCTTCAGAAAGTGAAGAAGAAACCTCTGAAACTGTAAGAAGCAGCCTTTGGAAATTAAAGGAAAAAAAATTCCACAGAACTTTTATTACTAAACAACCAACAGAATATGTGTTGATGTAAAGTTTTGTTGAAAATTGGAGTTATTCTCTGAAAATCCATGCAGTGGGGTTTTTTTGTTGTTAAACTTACAAAATGTCTTGGTCAGCAAGGATCTCCCAGATATTTTTACCTCTTGTTATTAACAGAACTTTTCTTTTAACAAGCCAGTGCTGGTTAAATTAGAGATCTATTTTTTTGTTACCTTCGCAGTGTGACTGCTTACATGTGCAGCCATGTGAAGTTCCTTGGATCTTCCCATTGGCATTTGATTTATAAGTAGCAGCACAAGGAAAAGAAGAGGCAGCCCCTGGGTTGGCGCTGCTGGAATTCAGCAGATGGGCAGAGTGAGTGCTCACACTGAGAGTGTCATTATTTGCTCCTGTGGGAACAGAGAGCCCGCAAACACATGTGCATATGTGTTCGTACATATTTACAGACTGGTGCACAAAGAGAAACAAACATGTGCCTACACATTTTTCTGTGCATGCAGCAGCCCAGTGCCAGCATTTCTCAGTGCAAGGGCCTTATGTCGCCAGGGTTAGGTGGGGTGTTAGCATGGTACATACATACAAATTCTATCCACGGGGCTCAGCTCTGAAACACAGGTTTAGATTCTAGATTCTCTCATGCTAGCTTTGCTTCTGTTTGCCAGGTGTTCATAGTGCTGGATTAATGATTAATACTTGCCTTTTGCCGTTGCTGAGAGAACCTAATGGAGAATGGTTATATATTGTGTTACGTCCCTGGAAGAGATCATAGCTACCTCTGAGCAACTCACAGTCTGATTACGCCTGGCTCCATCTCACCCAGCAGCTGAAAAGCAGGATCAGAAGGGTTATCTTTCCATGTGGAAGTCTGTTCTGCCTCTGCCTAGTGTTGTCTCTCCTTAACATGGAGCATCTCTTCTCTGGTTTTAACAGCCACATTTTAGCTCATGGACGTATACTGTGGATGCAGTATTGTTCTTCCTGTTGTTTCACTCTAGTACCCTTCAATGCTGCATTATCTCAGAAGATAGATATACAGCATATATGAGGTTAAATCAGGAATCGCAGTTGTCCCAGGGAAAATAAGGACACCAGTTTTTTTATTTTGGGAACGATTTTGATTAAGGAAATAGCACACGTTCTAACTGCTTTTCCTTTCCTTATTCTAGGGACCATGCAGCCCATTTGCAATTAAATTGAGTCTAGTTACCCTCCAAAGTGAAAGGAAGCTGTTCTGAAAATTAGTAGTATGAGTCTCTCTACCTTTTGACAAATTATTTTCTAATGAAAAACATCTGCTCAGGCTAAGAAGGTTCACTCATCTTTTCTTCCGCCTCATGAAGATGGTTTTTATTTTGCATATTGCAAAAAAATACTTTGGTCATATAGCCAGAAGGGACAGGAAGGGATTGATAACACAGCACTGCTGTGAGCGGAATGTAATCCTCCCCCCCTCCCATTTAATTATCCTTTTTCTTTATAACAGGTGTAATGAGCACAACACCTGATGGCTAATGATAATCCAGATGGCTTGGAATTGTATCTCCATATGCTGCATGATTTAATGCAGAACAAGGCTGAATTTAACTCTGTGTGGTTTGAAGAAACAAACTGCAGTTTGTTTGGGAGGTTAGTTTTGGCAAACAAGGGAGAAATCGGAAGAGCCCCCCGGGGATGTGTGGTTAACAGAGTGATGTGGAAAGCATCCATTCCATACTTCAGCTCAAATAACGGGCAAAGAGGAGTGTGCTCTTGCAGGAACTGCACGGCTCTGCTTTGTCTGATGACACCCTCTCAAGACCTAGATTTGGTCCTGGCAGAGGTTTGTGCTCAGCCAAAACCCAGATCCTGGCTACGAGTTTGGGTGCTGGGGATGTGGGCTTATTTGGCTCAAGCAGTGTGTTCACTGATAGGAACAGTAACTGTATTTTGCTCCTCTCTGTGAGAAGAACTGGATATTCCTCTAAAGTAGTTCTGATTTGCACTAATGGGACCGATCCTGGTTCACAGCATTTTAGAGCCTGTTACTGCTCTGTCAGTCCTGCAGGCATTTCCTCTCATCTGCTTCCCCGAATTGGAACCAGTTAGACTACAGTGACATGTACTAATATTTCTGGAGATGTACTTTTACCTCTGAAGTAATCACAGCTGGAGTGAGACCCACGTGGATGTTTTCTCCTTTGGTAAAAGTTAATCTGTAAGTCCTAAGGATTCTTTATACAGAAAGGTGGCGTCAGTGTCATAGTGTTATGAGAGGGGAAACGGGAGCAGACTGGCACTGCTCCAGTCAAGCACTAAAGCTCCACAGGACATAAGCACATGCTTTCATGTTTTGCTAAACTGGTACCATGCAGAGACATCATGACTTGCCCAAAGTCACACAGTGAGCTGAAAATAGGAATCAGGAGTTCTTTGGACAAGTACTGCAGCTATTTATGTTTGACGAGTTTTCTTTCTGTGCTGCCCAGAGGACAAGAATAATTTTTCTTTATGAAACAGAGGCAAAGGTGCCTTAGTAAATATTGTGGAGTTCTGGAAAACAGATCTGTAGCCTGTGCTGGGAGACCAGAAACTGATTCTCTAGATGAATAACAGCATATCTCTGTGGTAGGTTCTGGAAAAGTTTGCATCTGAGAGGACTTAGTGTTGCTGCTGTTCGATCCTAGGCCTGGCACAGATAGCCTGGTGTCAGTTGACTTGTCAAGAAGGATTTCTGGTTCATTTCAAGCACGGACTCTAATTTTTTTCATAGGACATGGGTGAATTTGTAGGTTAAGAAGGGAAATAAATATCTTTTTCTTAACATCCACTGAACTTGGAGCTGGTTGCAGGATTTAGTTTGTAACAGTGATTTGATTGGCAGTGGAAATGTTACCTCTTCAGCCTTGGGAATAAGGTGCAGCCCACATTCCTAGCCAGAGGGAAATGTCAGCCTCATTTGTGTATTTATGCCATTCATTTGTATCAAGGACTTAGTTTGGTAGGAGCCACTATCATGAGCTTCATAATCACAGCCAGTTTTTTTGCCATCTGAATCAGTGTCTGACAGCACGTACAGAAAGCAGCTTTGCGTTTGTGTTGAGTCTTCCATTGCTTGAGCAAGGAATGATCTCAGTGTATACAAGCCTACATACGGAGTAGTAAAATTCGTACCTGCAGCCTAATGCTTTGTGGGGTGACATAAATTTTCTTCTGTAGGTAGTCAGGAAAACAGAGTAAATGCAGATAGTCTTGCTCTCCTCTGGTGGCACTCGATCTATAGTTTAAATAGCTCTTGGCCTTGGGACATCAAAGAATTTAATCTTAATTCAGGGCAATGTGTGTTGTTGGGGTAAACTGAAGTGGAATTTTTAGATTCCTGTTCCTGTGATTGCCAGGGGCTGATTCAGAGCGTCCTTTCTAGTTGTTTTTATTGAAGGATGTAGGTAATTTACCTCAGGAAAAAGATACAACGCACATTCTCATTTCATACCTGACAGAAAGCCAGGGCAAGATGAATACCTCCTACTAACCTTAAAAAAGTAACAAGTAGGTGAAAAAGCTTTTGCTCCTCTCTGTCTCATAAGTAGCTGATGATGCTGTTAGAGGACAAATGTTACTACAGTAGAGGCTTTAATACAGGAGATTATGGATTTAAACCCTCCTGTTGGCTCGAGGGACCATTCTCACTGTCAGGAGCTACGAAGAGCGTTGCTGAGGCACAGACAGCTCTATTCAGCATCTGTGTTTGCATTCAACTTTGCAAATGCTGGGTCAGATCCCCAGGCCGATGTTGGTGACTGGAGACCTGCTGAAGTTACAGAGCTCCACCTGTTTACTTCAATGGGAGATCTGGCCCACTCTCTGCAACCTGCCAGCCTGGATGGTGTTATCAGCCCCTTGTTGCCGGAGGAAGAGTGTCTCTCAGGAAGCTGGGGAGCCCTCCACCGTGAGAACAGATTAATTCCCAAGATGCGATGCCCTCATAACAGTCCCTAATGCTTTAAAGTCACAGGAAAGAATGAAATGAGGAAAAGGAGTGGTATTGCTCTAGAGAAAAAGACATTTGAGAGCCATGGTTCAGGCAGAAGATGAACTCAAGAAAAGGAAGTGAAGAGCTGGATTTTTCTTGAATGTTTAAGTGTGTTGAACAGTTAGTTCCCACCTTAGGCCTGGCACTTAAGTGCTGTGTGAAGGAGAGGGGGTCAAGAAAACAGTAGTGGAAGAATAATTCCCTCAAAGCTCCTCTCTGGCTGGGTCAATGTTCTGAGGCATTTTGTGCTCTTTTGGCTGGACTTGGGTCTGTTGTGCCCTCTGGGCTGTGGAAGGAAAGGTTTTGTAGCCTTGTCCTATCATTGAGTCGAGGGTTAAGAAGCATTTCTGCATCCCTTTCAGCTGTTTTTCTGTGTTAGAGGATGATGTTGTCTCTTTGGGCTAGGAATGTCTTCAGCCTTGGGGTGGCAGCATTCAGCTTTGCCTGCACTTCTGGGAAGCCCAGTGCTTGCTCCGCTGCTTCAAGGTGCCTAAATAGCTTTGGAAATCTGGCCTAGAGAGACATGGACTACGCAGTGCAGTTTTTAGCAGTGATACTCAAACTGCAAATCAGGAAGAAAATGAAATACCAAGGACCACCTCACAGCAGGCACTCTGGAGACTTTCTGAAGCTAAATTGCACAGAGCAAGAAGGGATGCTGACTGAGTGAATGCAGACAAAACATAAGGCACCCAGGCAATGAAAAAGGGAAATGAAGCCTGACAGAGCTGGAGTGGCAGACGAAGCACAATAAAAATATACTCAGACACTACCTGTGGTTAATTCAGGCGGAGCTACGGGGGATCTCCTTGCACTTCTTTATCCTCTGCTTCAAGTGCTTATTTACCCAGGTAGAACAGGGGCGACATCCTCTTCTTTATGAGAGCTACGAGTAATTTTAGATCTGTTTAAACAAGTATTAGGGAGGTATTGAGATGATAGCAGGGAGATTAGATGGTCACTGAGTACCGTCAGGAGAGCTGAGCCTATGTAAATTCCTCATACCTACAACAGAGCTCTTCAGAACACTTGGATATAAATACATTTTCGAGCTATATTTTTCCTTTCATAGAATTGGATGTTCACAGACAGAACTAGGTTAGGTATTCAGAGTGGGCATTATTCCTGTATAGTGACACTCACTGCTGAGCTAAATGTGTGGGCAGGATTGGAGCTGTTGAGTTCAGGAGGAGCAGAGCACAGCCTTGCACTCACCCTGTCCCTGTAAAGTGAGCAGAGTTCCTTCCATAGATGTCAGAGCACACAACAGAGAGAGGCTGTTTGTGTTGCCTCTAGAGTAAAATTGAAAAGTAGCAGGGCTGGGTGGAAAGACTCAGTAGATACGGCTGAGAGACAGCAGGAGAATCTGTTCTCCTGGCTCCCAGGGTATCATCATGCATGGTGTGAACTATCTGCTGTTTGCGAAGAGCGTCTTATGTTTCCATCTCTGTGAGCCCACAGAGCTGCAGGGACGCAGAGGCCAGAGAGATTCAGTCTCACTTTGTGCAGCTAACTGGAATCCATCCTTGAAAAAAAGGGGCAGGCACAAGAAATGGTCTCTGTGAGAATAAACTACAGCCTTGTTCTGCCTTCAGGTCCTCTCAGAGTGAGGACTGTGCCCCACAGAGGAGTAATGACACGGTTTCACCTGAGATAGATACTACCCCTTCTCCCTTGCAGCATTAAGGCAACTTGGTTGCTTTAACCAGTAGCCACAGAGCAATATCATCACTATGCCAGACCAGATCAGGTTTAGCTTCCCAACACTAAAATAAATTTAAATGGGGTCATCTTTCAGCAGACACTTGAAGTGTAACTCAAACTCGCATTTTTTTTGGATATTAAGGAGAACCTTTTAACTGCTCTGCACCCAGTCCTATCCTGTTGCATCTCACAGCTCTTGGCTTTCCCTGTAACCGTATTGACTATACAGGCACTTTCAGATTATTTATCCTGCCTGTGCTTTTTCATTTAACATCTCACAAAGTCCATTACCCTCAGTGCCACTTTCAATTGGCATTTGAATTTAAGGTGAAATCTAGACCTTGTAAGAAATAGGTTATTTTGTTCTTCTTCAGATGGTTCTGTCTCCTACGCAGTGTCACTTTGGCTGATTCATTTATACAACCTGACAAAAATCTCCCGATCCTTCATGAATGACTTCTCTGTGAGTGTCACACTGAATTTGCTCGGTCAAACGATGTGTATCTACCAGTGAACTGGAGAGCAAAGTGCTAAAGCTAGAGAGGGAAACCATCCTAAGATGAACTTTCCTTTCCTACTTTCTTCTTCCTAAAAGGAGGCTTTTTAAATTTTTATTTCTGTGGTCCTGTTGGTGAACCCGCCTACATTGTGTTGCGTTTTCCTTGCACATCCACCTCAGATTGATAGCATGTTGACCTCAGCTGGCTGTGCGACACAGGCTTTCTGTCCATCATTGTTAGGAATTAAAATAAGTAAACTTATAGAATGTTAGAATTAATTGATTGCTTAGAGTTAGGTTAAATTACAATCAAGTGTATGTTCATGTAAAGCTTACCATGAGTAGACCTTAATCAAACTTGGCATAAACGAGCTCTAAAAGAACTTTGTTAGCATGGATGCCAACCGGGGCAGGAGGTACAGGACAGACAGATATGGGAGAGGATAGACTTGTGTTTAACTTTAGCTGAGTCACAGAAGGGGGCCCTGGGGACCAATTCAGGCCAGAAGATAAGGGATTACACCAACTGCATTCCTTGAAGGTAAGAAAAGGGGCTGCCTGCCTGGAAACAGGAAGGAAACCAAATAAGGAATAAAGGATCCCAGCCTTGAAAAACTGTTGGATTTATTTATACGTGGACAGCACATGAGGAGCACATGGGAGATGGGAACTTAAATTGTAAGAGGTAGGATTGCGTAGGAGTTTCTTTGTTCTGGATGTCTCCTTGTGGAGACACTCAGCCCAGACTATAATAAAATGGACTCTGCCTCAGAACCTAGAGTTTGAACTTTTCTTTACAGTCATGTGTCCCCAGCATGTTAAATTTTAGTTACATGTTTCTCGACATATGTAAAAAAAAGAAAAAGCAAAAAGGATTAATCCTTCTGGCTAGCAGTCTGAATAATTTGATTCATACAACTTACCTTTACCTACAGAGGGCTAAAACCTCCACACACCTCAAAAAAGTGAAGAGTAATGACAATAATACTGAAAAAAAGTTTGGCTTGGGTCAGATAGCTGTCAAAAGATCTGATGGTCACCTGGATATTCCTGATCCCCTACAAACACACAGTCCTAACCTGATAATCTCACCAGACATGAGGGGCTCACTGCATGCTGGCAGTGGCCACAAAGGGTGGTGGGTAGAGCGTGGGATTGGGGGGTCACAGGGCTGAGGTCTGTGTCAAACTCGACCATCACCAGGTGGATCAGGGTAGCACCAGTTGAGCCACATGTGCCTAACAATCAACCCCAACTTGTATCTATCAAGGAGGAGGATGTGGGTGCTGGGAGCAGCATTGTGGGTTAAGTGGGATGCTTCTGCCTTGGAACAGTGGGATCCCAGCCTGTGGGGGTGGATGACTTACTGGCTCAAGGGGAAGGATTTGGTCCTGCCCTTCAGAACATTACCTCTGTGGGAAAAAGGCAGTAAGAGGGACAGACAACATGTGAGCTGTGTTATGGGTTTGCTGGGTAAGTGAAAATCAGTCTGGCTGCAGCTGGAGGAGTCTCCCTGCTCGAATCTACCTCGGCAGTGCAGCTCAGGCTCCATGGGAGGCAGGGTGGCGTGGAGCAGCAGTGTCTCACTGCTTCATAACCAGCCACCTCATTTAGTGCATGAGATTGTTTATTTTGATACATAATTACATGGGTTGATACTTTAGTCAGCAATTAATTAATCCTAATTGGATGTAAATTAATTAAGGACACAGTGTCAAATTCACTTTGCTCTTACCCAACTCCACTCTTCCCTGGAGCAAAATCGAGGCTACTGGCCCCAATCCAGGATGGCAGCACTGTAAAGTGTGAGCATAACAGAGACCCATAGCCGGTGTGGCTATAAGGTATAGCAGAGGTCTCAGGGTAGGCGTTACACCTTCTTGTCCTTAAGAGGTTATTGTTCCTAAGAAGACGTATTCTAGGGGCTACTTTCCTATGAGAAGATACCTGGTTATGAGAAATGGATCCAGACAGCTGATTGAATGCTGAGTAAAGGAGAGAGTTAAGATGGGAAGGAGAAAAGTGAGAGAATCCCCTTCCATATCAATCATTGCACAAAAACTAGTTGTAGATCAGATGTGCCTGGCCTGGAGACATTAGAACAGTATCATATATTATTCTTCCATATATCATTTTGTCATGATAGCAAGCCTTGGTTTTATTACTGTTTTCTATGAAGTTCCACTCAGATGATAGTATTGCGTGCTATATGTGGTTCCTGTGCAGCAAGAATAACACTAAACGGCCTCAACTCCACTGACAGGGGGTGCAAAGTGATAGAGAGGGAAGAATTATTTCCTCTGTTTCAACACTGGGAAAATGGGAATATAATATTTGCTGGGATGGCATGTAATGAGCAGCTTTGTGGGATGATATTGTTCATTAGTCCAGAGCCAGAGTAGGGCATTTCTTACCAAACTTTATTCATAGAATCATAGAATAGTTTGGGTTGGAAGGGACCTTAAAGCCCATACAGTTCCAATCCTCCCTCGCCATGGGCAGTGGCATCTCCCACTGGATCAGGTTGCTCTAAACCCCATCTAGCCTGGCCTTGAACACCTCCAGGGTTGGGGCAGGCATGGCTTCTGTGGGCAACCTGTGCCAGTGCCTCCTCACCCTCACAGAAAAATATTTATTCATCTAATTCTCCCCTTTTCTCATCTATATCTCCCCCTTTTTCAGCTTCAAACCATTATCCCTCAGCCTATCACTGCAAATACTAGCTCTTTAAATGTTAGGTGCGTTGTCCAGGTGGGTAATCCCAGCACCATCTGTAGTTAACAGAAAGAGGGAGTGCTGCATGTGGGACTGCATGACCCTCCTGAAAATGCTGTTGGTAGAAGGGGCCAGTGGGAGCACTGAAACTGTGCATCTCAGCATTCAGATGGCTAATGTGAGGTGGGCTAGAGGCCTCCTGCCCGTGTGCACTTGCTTACCCCTAAGGAAGGGAAGGGTAAAAGTGGGACAATTGAAGCAACAATATTAATGGAAGATACCTGCTTGAAAGCAAATACAGATAGGATATTTTGTCTCTACAGCTACTATTCTAGAAATACTTTTGCACTCTCACCTCCAATAGCTTGTCTGTGTGTTCATATATTAAATAATCAAAGCAATGCTTCCACACTTCATGTGGAAAATGGTGAAGACAATCAGCACGTGCTCAGCTCATTGAATTGGACATGTCCTGATGCATCTGGCACATAGCTGATCTGCCTATGAACAGTGGTGTTTTGTACAGGAATTCTGGGCATCAGGCAGTGAGGCTAGAGCTCCTGTTCTAGCTGAGGTGCTGGACGTGGAAATACTCAAGACAAAGGTCACATTTCTTTTTCCACTCAAGCAGTTTGTAAAAGACTGGGCATGTAATGCATTCCAGTGCAGGACAAGATCTTGTAAAATAATCTAATATTCCTATATGTGAAAGGATGTTTAATAATTTAATCTTCAAGGAACTGGTTTCACTGATTGCAGAGCCTAGCATTAATCTGTCCATTTCTTACTCTTCACCCAATAACTCTTCTATAGAGGCGGTTCTTGCAGTGGTGAGTAGGTGTGCTTTCTTATTTAATGTCTTCCAGCTCGAAGTTCTTCAGAAGGCTCTGGGGTGAGTCCAGAGCAGAGCAACAAGGCTGGTGAAGGGGCTGGAGAACAGGCCTTATGAGGAGCAGCTGAGAGAGCTGGGGGTGTTTAGCCTGGACAAGAGGAGGCTGAGGGGAGACCTCATTGCTCTCTCCANTTCCACGTCATTTGTAAAACATTAAAAAATAAAAGAAAGTAAACCAAAAAGATCCAACTTTAAGAACGCAGATTTTCCAGCTATGCCCGAAAATCAGCTCCACTTGTGCACAATTCCAAACTGAATCACTGCAGTGCCAATCATTGAAAGGAAGAGGGGGAGAAATGTCAGCAAAATTCAGTAGATGCACAGAGTCATTGAATAGATTCATGGGCAGCCTACTGTAATGGCAAGTTCGCAGGGGCGATCAAAACTCTTTATACATCAAGATGAAAAATGACAAAGCAGCTGAAAAGAATGATTTGTGCTCTGAACCAGGGGATGGTTGAGACCACTCTACCAAGAGAAGTATGTAATCTTGTAAAAATATGTAGTTAACCCCATGGTCTTTGTCAGACAGGTGTATCCATAAAGAGCTACAAATCACCGTGGAGAGAAACTGATTGACCTGCAGGACTTTGACAATGTAAATCTTTTTTTTTGTAGATTTAAATCTGTTTTGGGCCATGGGTCCTGAGGATGCTTAGAAGAGGAACAAAATTGCCAAGTGGTGCCAAAAGCAACCCAAATGGCTGGACTCAATTATGAATTGTCAGGCAGAGACAAGCCGATCCAAACCTGACACGTGCTAGCCGTGGACTCATTTGGCATAACAAAGCAAGGAGCTCGGCACAGAATAAAGGACACAGATAAAAGAATAAAGTAAGAGAGAGCTGTGACCTGGGCATTGGTACTCTAGGGTTGATGCAGCCGACAACAGGCGGCAGTTACTATTTAAATCCCATGTGTGCACATGAGAAGATGAGACTGAACCTGTTGTCCCCAGGCCATTAGCACCCTCCTGGGTGCCTTGCTGTGCTGTGGGGTTGCTGTCAGGCAGCAGTAGCCCCTCTTCCCCATCCATCTTAGGCTGAGAACTGATATTCACTGTGCATTGGCTGGATTTCTCTAGGTACTGGATACCTGTGGGTTTCTTTCTCACAGTATCCAGGACTGGCCCCATAGCTGAGAGGAGACCTCATTGCTCTCTCCAACTACCTGAAAGGAGGTTGTGGAGAGGAGGGAGCTGGGCTCTTCTCCCAAGGGACAGGGGACAGGACAAGAGGGAATGGCCTCAAGCTCCACCAGGGGAGATATAGGCTAGAGATTAGGAGGAAGTTTTTCACAGAAAGTGTCACTGGGCACTGGCAGAGGCTGCCCAGGGAGGGTGTTGATTCACCTTCTCTGGAGGTGTTTAAGGTGCATGTGGATGAGGTGCTGAGGGACATTGTTTAGTGTTTGATAGGAATGGTTGGACTTGATGATCTGATGGGTCTCTTCTAACCTGGTGATTCTATGATTCTATAAATTTATGAAAATGATCTGTAACAGTTTTATCTGTAACTCCCCTTACAGGTAGCTCCTGTTTTTTTCAAAATCTTGTAGATAATACCCAAAGCTTCTAAATAGAAAGCATAGGGAAGTAGTCACAGTGAAAGTCTGGGACTTCTGCTTCTTGGTCCTGCCATAAACTACAGACCCTGTAGTGAATGTTGTGTGATACCTTGAGCGGGTCACTTCCCACCTACAGCTATTTCCTTATGAGCTGCTTCCCTTAGTCTGTCCGTGTTTCCGATGCAGGTGCGCTGATGCATCTCTTCGGGATGTCAGGTTGGGATACCTCAATCTGACCTGTACCTCAGCCTCCAGTAAATCATGCTGGCTGTCAGGTCCACCAGACTGGTTAGTCAGCTTAGGAGAACAGCGTTTTAAGCTGTCGTTTTTGACCCACTGGTTGTAAATACAAGCACAGCTTCATAGAGCAGAGATATAAAGCTTCGATAAGTTATGACCTGCTTCACTCAAGTACACTGAAGAGGTTAAAGTGAATAACCTGATAAGAAGAGAAAAATGATCCTGAGTTTTAAGTGACTAAAGAGATTTTCAAGAAAGGGAAGAGGGAGTGTTACTGAAGAAAGGGAGAAATAAACCATGGACGGTGACACCTTGCTCTACAGACCTCAGCCCTTTAGATTGACGGAGTCAGGTATTTGGAGAGACCTGAAGAGCTCAAATTTACTGCTGGCACCAAGCACATTAAAAGACTAGCTGGAGCATCCTGGAAAGATGGTTTAGCCATGACAGTGTTGCTGAAGGTGAGATGGAGATGTGACAAGGATAATGACAGTGCAAGGCTTTGCATAAATACCTGCTCCTTCCTCTGATCTACTCACTTCACACTACCTGCTGTTAGCTCCATGTGCATCCAGCTGCTTTCATGGGTGCCAGGACAGCTGAGCACATAGTGATCACCTCGTTTCGGGTCTGCAGTTTGGAATATGGCAAGAGGAAGCGATGAGCCCTTTGCAGAGTTCAGATCTCATTCTCTGTACACCTAAGTCATGATGGCACATGGATGGCAGCTTCTGGATAGCAGAAGCTTTCAAGATTTCTAGGTGTGTATGTTTCTTACTGAGGTCAAAATCGTATCGGTTCAGGATAATCAGTAAGTATAAGAGGAGTTAAACAAAAGAGCAAACTAAAAAATATGGGTAGGAAAATGGAAAAACAATTACTTTGAATGATGAAATACAGTTTCTTTTGGAAATGCAGTCGTGATACCTTGGGAGAACCGTTCGTTTATCTTCATTTACCCTTCAGTTATCTTGTATCTCTCTAATCTTCTCACATGCTGCAGAACACATCAAAACCTTGAAGAGAGGAGTCCGTGCACCTT
Organism: Piaya cayana; assembly: GCA_013389865.1. NCBI lineage: Eukaryota > Metazoa > Chordata > Aves > Cuculiformes > Coccyzidae > Piaya > Piaya cayana. The sequence goes on from WAAB01015577.1 coordinate 70,298, forward strand.
TGCTGCCTCGCAGGAGAAGTTCATCCTGGCAGATGTAGTCTATGGGGATAAAAGGGAATGTGTCTGACCTGCACTGCTTAGAAGACAAAGGGTAAAGTGGTACAAAAGACCAAAGAGGGTGAGACCAAGCTGGGCCAGCCCACCTTAATCCAGGTTTTGTGAACCTTGGGCTGTGCATTACTGCTGCAGTCTTTGAAAGTGGCTTCAGATTTTGCCCTCTCTCACCTTGTTCCTTACACTTGTTCCTGTCCTTGGTGACTCAGAGCAGTGAAATGTCCAGGCTTATGAAAAAAATAATGAACAACAAATGTCTTTTGGCAAGGTTTTGCTATTTTGGTGTCAGATTGGTCCTTTGACCGTCAAACCACCGCTCAGAACTGCCACCCCTTGATCAAATCACAGGCTGCCTGTGATCGCACATGAAACGACAACTGTCCTTACTGTAACACTCCCGCAGCTATGAACTTGCCCTGGAAGGGCCTTCGGCTCAGTGTTCATCAATTCAGAACTGGCAGGATTAATATGAAACCACTGGATTAGTTCTCCACTTAAGATCATGCCTAGACTTAAGTAAATGACTGCAGGTTTTACTTGTCAGATTTTGTGCCTGCAACCCCACGGTGATCTAAAATACTCAGGAGGAGTCAACTCAAATGAGCCCATCTCACTTCACAAATCAGTGCCACTCAGAAGCAGAAGAGGGACAGGAGACAGGTTTGCGAGGTGTGCGGAGTGCCAGTTCCTGTGCCAGAAGTTTGATAGCCAACTTGAGTTGCTTTCTGCCACGCTGGGGCTTGTTACCAAGGTAGTGTCACTCTCGAATCATATCATAGATGAACAAAGTTCCTGCTGATTGATGTCTGATTTGCTCTTTGTTTATCAGGACTGAAACAGTAATAAAATTGCTTTCATTTGCACCAGGAGGGACTTGGGACACAAACTGTTTCATGGTTTCAAGGAACCTTTTTTCATTCTTCCTGGTAATTATGCCCAGGAGGGTGAAAAGCATTTGAATTGCATAAGACACATGCCATTGTACATGACAATTTGTATTTTATAAAGCATTTCATAACCCCTACAGGAAAATAATGCTCAGTCTATATTTGTTTAAGTAGGGAAGCTAGCTGAAAGATCCTACAGGGAGTGGAATATGTAGTTCTTGTGGTGAAATGTGGCAGCGTGGAGAGAAAAGAGCCAGGATCTTTCTTCTTCCTTCAAAATTGGGAGAGTTTCAGATTCAGAGCTAGACTAGGAAAACTGGGTGTAATATGTGCAGTGTACAAGGGGAGAATCCTGCTGTGAGATGACAGGGACACTGAATGCAGCTTCAGCTTTAACATTTGTCAGCAGTTCCTAAACCATCTGCGTTCCCACAGGAGAGCTGTCTCTGCCATTAGAGACTTGGTGGAGAGCCTAGAGCTCTCTAACTTGTATTTGCAGCAAGACGTTTCTCCTTGTGTTGGTATTTGTTTTGCGAAGATCGTGGTATCTTGAGCGATCAGAGCGGTGAGGTCTACGTGGCTGCTTTTCACAGGCTGCCCTGCAGTTTGGGCTGGGCTGATGGGAAAAGGTTGTTCATGCAGGAGCTCAGGTATTGCTGCCTGTCTTCAGGGCCAAATCCCTTGCAGGGCCCTGGCTTGGCCGTGGGGAAGGCATCTTCAGCCTGTCCTCTGGTAGGCAACCACAGCAGCACAGCACATCTTTCAGCCCTAGTGCTTTTGTAAGTACTTTGTTGTAAGCAACTCTCCCTCTGGGAAGGAGATAATAGATAATGAACAGTAAAAACTCACTCAAGGAAGGCACATTTCCACCAGGCTGAGGAGCTGAATAGATTAGATCATTAGATGCTCTTCTGTGATGCCCCTTGCTCCCAAGACACCCTTTCTGTCCCACTGGCTGTTGTCTGTTACATTAGATCACACGGACTGTGGTGAGGTCCAGCCACGTTCCTGACCAGCGTGTCAGCAAGGAGCAAACAGCTCCACGGAATAAGTGGCTGCTTTGGGTCAGATGTTGTTAAAGGTGCTTCTGTAGGGCTTTATTATTTCTGATTCTGGCTTTTAGTCTTGTCCCATGGGAGAGCAAAAAGTAACCTTCAGATTCATAAGTCTTTCCCTGCTCCTGGCACTATGTTTTCATCTTCCTTGCTGGGCTGACTGCAAAATGTTAAGTGCACTTGATATTACAGGGAAATAAAGTGGTTTATTATTAGTTAGGTTGATACTGTGCACTTAGAGATAGAACAATCATTGAGGCAGAACATATGACATAATTCCTACTGTCTTATCTATGCCCTGTAATGAATCAGATATTTTCCTTCTGGAAATCTACCATTGTTCAGAGATGTTGAATCAAAAGGTGATTGTCAAGGTTTAGTGAATTCTCCCCTATTTCATCATGCAAAAGTCCTTGGGAGTGCTACAGAGAGGCCGTCAAAGTTAAATTTCCTTAGTACTGAAGTACCCATCAAAGAGCAGATGCTCAATACAGCGTCAGAAATAGTGAAAGTTTGCTGTAAATCACTGCCTATAATTCACTTTTGTTAACAAGGTGCTGTGTGTGCTCTGGGGAGAAGGAACTGTGTATTGTATAATTTCTGGCTGAGGAAGGAATCTTTACTGACATTTGTGATGGCGCTCTCTGCAAAGCTGAGATTTGATAGCGATTTGCATTAGGGAAAGTAAAAACAAAACTGTGAAAATGAATTGAGCTGTGAACTTTTGGGGAAAAGTAGGTACTTTTATTACATAGTTGGACACGATCCCAATTTCAGAAGTATTAAGCTCCAAACCCATGTAAAGTTGGTTCTTAACTTTCATAAGGTTTTGGCATAATCACAGAGACTGAGCAAGCACAGTTTTAAAAGTTACATCAGTTAAAAATTAACTGCCTCTTGCCTGATTTCCAGTAACCAGTAATGCATTCTTAGTTCATTGAAAGCAAAGTAAAAGGGAGTTGGATAAACCATCTCCAGGGCTTCATTTCGTGGTTGTAAGGAGTCAGAGCCACATGCATATAGCTAGTAAGTGTCTTTGTGGTAAGTGATGGGGAAATCCAGAAGCAGAATGTGATTTGCTCAGATGCACTTACTTCTAAAATGTTTTTTTGATCCATTCAGTAACTCTTCAGGGTATTAAAGGAACACATAACATGACTATTTTCTTCAGAGGACCAATCAAATCAGGTGCTTAATTGGTGTCATCGGGGTGGTCAGTTCCCAAAAGATCCTCTGTAAAGCTCATTTACATCTAACAGAACAAGGACAAATGTGTTTGGATCAGAACTGGGCAAGAAACAACCATCATTACAAAGGCAAAGCTAGGAGGTTGGCAGAGCCAGTAACACCTACTGGGGAGGTCTGAATTTAGCAGCTGAGGGACTGATGAGAAAAAAAGACTTTTCCTTGTAAGTAGACCTTGCTAGAAGGTCTCCATTTCATTTCTGTTCTTTACTTTTCTGTTGAAGTTGAAGTGCTGTAGGTGGAGAATGAAGACAAAACCCATTGAAATTAATCCTGATGCTGATGTTCAACATTCCCCACCCACTCTAACTACCTTGCTTATAAAACTGGATGTTGATGGTTCAGCATTAAAGCTCCAAGTGTCTGGCACAGAAGAGGTTATGTGTTGTGCCTGTTTAATTGTCCCAGAAATACTTGTGGTGAAAGGGACTGATGCAATCAGATTTTGAGTTTAACTTGCACTCTAATCCAAATGAACCAGGTTTCAGCAGATGGATGACAATATGTGCGGGAGACAGGGAAGAATAAAGCAACTTAATAAAATGATGATCACATTTTGCGAAACCTATTTGAGTGAAATTTAACATCTGCCAGCAAAAGCTGCCTAAGGAATCCAAGCACAGAACTGGAACCAGGTATGGGAAGGCATGGCAATCATCAGGCACTGGAGGTCATCAGATACATTCTCATAGGCAGGTCTGGGGAAGCCGCAGAACACCCGTGTAGATATGTGCACTGAAATCGTAGTACTTGAAGCACTGTGGAGACTGGGAAGATGAGAGAAGAGCTGCCCAAGAGGCTGACTCAACTCACTCTTTTCATTTCAGTCTTAGTGGCAAGCACCTGAGCAGGTAGAAGAACCATCAGAAGCCCAAGTAACAAGCAACAGGAACAGAGGAAATAGCCTTAAGTTGCACCAGGGGAGGTTTAGGTTGGATATCAGGAAAAATTTCTTTACTTGAAAAGTGATGAAACACTGGAAGAAGTTGCCCAGGGCAGCGGAGGAGTCACTGTCCCTGGAGGCATTGAAAGAATCTTTAGATGTGACACTTCTGGACATGGTTTAGCAGGCACGGCAGTGTTGGGCTGACCCTTGGACTGGATGAGCTTAGAGGTCTTTTCCAACCGTTAGGTTCTATGAAGGATGGATTATATAGCTGTCAACCCAGGGCATCCAGTCATCCCAGCAGCTTTGTGCATCTCTCACCTGTAACATTCAGGGAACATTAATCTCCTCCACTGCTTCTCCTCCTGGCACCTTTTGGATTGCCAAACTTAGCCTTCCTGTTTCCAAGCATTTTAGATCCCAACATGGAGATTGAGAAGTGTCTGAGGGCTGGAGCTTCCACAAACAGATCAGTCGGAAAATGAAGAGGAATGGATAACTTGAAGTTAATTAATGGCAGCTCAAATTGATTGACACTCGCTTCTAACGTTTCTTTTGTTCTTGGTATTGCCCAGCTAAGCTGTCTCAGTTACATTGTGTTCTTAAGATTATTACTTGGAATGAAATTGAAACCACTGAAGCTTGGGAAATCCTGCTTGCCAAGTGCTTTTTATTTAAAGAAAAGAGAAAAGAAAAAGCAGGACAGGAGGAGAAGAAATAAAATACCTTAGAAGCTTAAAGGAAGCTTAAATAAAACAATACAGAGAAGAGAGGGAGGAGATAACTGGAAATGGAAGGTGTATGGAAGTATTTTTTATCAGAGTTCTCGGGACTCTACGGAATGTTTCATGCATGCCGATAAGTTTTTCAGGGAGACAAAATTCAAAGTTGCAGACCTCAGTTTGTGTCTCATATTGCTGCTGTCCTGCCGTGGCCTGACATTCTAGGAGCCGTCTTTGTGTCCTGTTACAGTCTTCCTTCAGAGTTGTTGCATGGTGCCATTCTCATCTAGAACAGCTGTTCCTAAAGGAGTTTGAAAAATGATCCAAACCCTTCAACTTAGTAACATCCTGACCTGGCTGAGGGCACCGTGTTCTGTCTGGCCACTCGCTGAAGTCGCTTTGTGCTTCATTCCCAGTGTGTAAGCAGGGACAGCAGTCTCTCCTCAGCTGCTCTGGCCTGCTTAGATTGCAAGGAATTTTTTTTCAGTGCATCATACCTCTTGCAGCGTGGACCTGAGCTGGCGTGGCCATTAGATACAGTAATTAACAGCATATGACAGCCTGACTCTGTGTAGGACTCGCTTCTCCTCAGATGAGTGACGTGCTAATGGTAGTGAGAGTGTATCACCATTATCACAATTGACTTTAACTCAGCTGTCCTCTTAATTGCCACTATTATTAGGAAAATCGACTCCTTCCCAACTTCTTCTATTCCCTGCTGAAGGAGAAGATCGGTTTGTGTTCTCTGCTGCTTGTCCGGGTTGATTTGAAGGTCTCAGAGGTGCCCGGTTGTTTCCCAGACCCACCTACTCTGCCCCAAGTGAACTCACAGCTCAACAGCACTGCGGTATCTTACAAATTGTGTTTAGCTTCTAATGATTTGCTATAACATGCTTGATTAAAAACCTGCCTAAATTCCAAACCTAATGAACCTTAAACTTTCACATTAGATACATTAATTATGGTGGTCCCAGTGGCGTGCTAGCACGGGAACACTATCCTGCCACATGAATATGAAAATGAAAGGTTGCTGGAAGAATTAAATTTAAAAAATAGAGAAATAATAAGACTCTGGTGCTAAAGCTGTTGTGGCTCTGAATTAAGTTACTGTCTTTTGTTTTTTCTTTTTAATTAATCAGATGGCTGCGGCAGTAACAATGTTCCCAAAGGCATTGCTTAAAAAGCCAGAGGCTGATGGGAAACAGCAGAAATAACCAGTGACTTTGCTGGTGGTGCTTGGGTGCCGTAGCCATGATGAACGTGAGGTGGAAAGATAGATAGATCAATTTACTGTTTAATATTACAATGTGGTGTTCTATTATGATTCACGACTTTTCAATTTGTAAGGAAACACTAATCGGTGCTTACAGTCAACACAGCGCACAGGCACAATCCCATCAATAGGTGCCAGCCAGGGACCCTGTGGACTAGCAGTTTCTGCAGCAGCACAACACCCTGGACAGCCATCATTCCTGCGTAAGGGAATGAAGAGAAGCATGGAATAGCATGAGAGGTGGGGTAGGAAAAGCAAGTTTAAAAATAAAAACTTTAACTATCTTCCTAGCTGTGTCCAACCTGCTGTTCCTGCAAAGTTTTTATCAAGGTAGATTCTACCTTCACAGAAAGAATGCTTGAGTGAATTAAGAGCTACTTGGACACCTCTTAGGTAGACGGGAGATTCATATCACTTCAATCCTGTATCGACTACTTCTGTAGGCTCCTCTTTTTCCACAGGCGTCTGTGTGGTCCAAGCAGAGGTATCCATCTTGAGGCTACAGGAGACGGTTAACCCCGCCTTGAACTCAAAGCCACTTGCTCTCAACTGGAATGAGGCTGGGACAGTCCTTCCACACCAAACCTGACCCAGGTTCATGGAGTTCAGTGGTCACAGGGTACATGGACTCTGCTGGTGTCAAGGTCATGCTGATGAATGTTGACGACGGAGCCCTCTCCTTCCTCCTTCCACCACCACTGTGTTATAGATGGCCAGGCCGTGCTAGTTTATGCTAACTGGAAATCTGGTCCATCCTGCTTAAAATGCATTGACTTTCACATGCATACGTGTCTGTCCCTAACAAGTGATGGTGGGTGCTTAGAATCCCATTACTGGTTCATTACAGCACATTCCATATGAAATTGATTATGAATTCCACTGCAGCCAAGCAGAAGACTGTTAATTAGCTAATTATTGCCCAACATACATTCAAAAGGCTCACTCAGTTGCTTGAACTTTCACTTCATATTTCACGCATTTTCTGCTTTGCAATGCAGCAGCAGAACGGGACTCGCATTGATCTGAAGCTCTCCCTTTCATTGAGGCTGAACAGATGCCTGACTGCCGAGGTAATCTTCTGAAGACAAGGGGGCTGGTGTCTCACCCTTTGCTCTTAAGCCTCCTTCAGTCCTTGCCAACCTCGTTTCTCTTCCTGCTTTGCTACTGACAATCAAGGAAATTAAATTTACATTAGTTTTTCTGACCATGGCTGCAGCTCTCTTTATTGAGCAGTTGAGATCACACCAGGAAATGGAGCTTCTCTTGAGTTTTGTCTTCACTTTGGAATGTCCCTGTTCCTCAGTAGCACTGGATTCCTCTTCATCCAAGACAAGCCCATGCTGCTCGTACTCCAGATTGAACTGATGGAAATTTGTGTTGCCACTGGAGATAGAACAATTCAGAAATTAGCCTATCTGAAAACCTAGCCTGACAAGGAGGTGAAAGCATTCAGGATCACTCAGAAGCAAACCTGATCTTCTAGCATGTCAGATTTCCACATGTTCTTCATTGATAGATTTTCCTCCAGGCCTTGGCCAGATATTCCTGTTCTGCATAGCTTTGTCACTGCTCATGCCCTCTCTGAGGGCTCCGATTATGTGGGCCATGTCCTAAGCTTGAAGCCCATTGACTCTGGTTGTTTGTATGGATCAGCACTGGAATCTGTGTTTATTTGTTCTAGGAGAGCTGTTTGTCAACAGTGCCTGGAGACTGTTGGGCGGTGCCTCTTGCAGTTGTAGAATGGTTTGATTTGGAAGGTACCTTAAAGCCCATCCCGTTCCAGCCCTCCTGCCATGGGCAGGGACACCTCCCACTGGATCTGGTTGCTCCAAGCCCCATCCAACCTGGCCTGGAGCACCTCCAGGGATGGGGCAGCCAAAACTTCTCTTGGCAACCTGGGCCAGGGCCTCGTCACCCTCACAGGAAAATATTTCCTGCCATCACGACGTCCTAAGGGTTCACAGCCATTGATGCTCTGTTTCTGGGTTACTCTCTTCACCAGTGAGGTGTCCTTCAGTTCTGCCGTGGACTTTTTTGCCAGAGGCTTTACACAGAACTCAGTGCTACTCAGGATCATACATCGTGAAACTGTGAATGGAAGTTTTGTCATGGGGGTGTCAACACATCAGAGATCTTTCTATGTGACAAACTGACCTCATCCAAGTGCATGAAAATTCATGAAGTCACAGCGATGCTATTGAGGTTTTTGTGTGAAACGCTTGCTGTTCTCTCATTCCTGCTTCTGGGATCCTGTACATAGGAAGTCACTGATTCAGCTGCCTTCCTCTGGCCTAGATACTGTAAATATTATCACATTGTTGTGGTGAAGGCCTGCCTAGTCTGTTTATGCACAAAGAGTATTTATTCATTAGATAAATATGCAATTTTTTGGTTTCTTTGTTTAAAAATATTTCCGTGGTGCTGTCAGAACCCACAACAATGGAGGCTGCGATTCATCACTCACGTTCCTCAAGCCACAGAGAAGATTATTAAAAAGATTCAGCGAATTAACCCACGCTTCTGTCATTCCCTTTCCAAATGAGACTGAAGCAGAAGCACAGAATTAACTCCGTGAGCTCTTAAAAGCACAAAAAGAGAGTGAGGAAAAAAAGGAAACAAAAATGAAAGACATGAAAAAATGAACAAAGGAAAAATAACAAAGAAAACATCATCCAAGAGTGCAGGGAGGTATAGTGATAGTTCTGCTGTGGGATGGATCCAGCTGGAATTGGAATTACAGTCTCAGGTTTCTGTAACAGCCAACATTTGTTGCTATTGGAAGCACAGGGATGCTGACCCCAAGCAATTCAGCCCTGCTCTAGCAGGAGGCAGCCACTCTCATCCAGTGATTATTAAGTGTGGGCAGAAATCTGTCTGGAACTGGTTTGACTGAGTGCATGGAAGTTTCCATGTAAATGAGGGAGCAGACATCTTATTGGGAGCGGACCCCTCTTCCCACCAGGGCTGCCGAGGGCCAGGCCCTACACAGCACTGTCTTCCCAAGCTGCTGCCTCTGGAAAACCTAAGGCAGAATTGGGGCTGCTCTCATTTACCTGTTGCTGAGTGGTTACTGTTCTCGCTTTAATAGCCAGTGGTGCACACTCCATTCCCATCCCAACCTGACACGATTCAAACTGTTGCTCAGTGGTACCTTCACTGGGCATGGAGCTGGATTTTACTGCAAACCCAGAGTGCTCTTTGCTTTGCTGAGTCTTTGCTGCTGATTTGCAGTGAGTCCCGAAGGGACTGAGAAAGGCCGGGGGAACCACGAGGTGCTGTACCCTTGGTGGGTCCAGAGATGGGGAATCCTGCATTTTCATCCCTGTTTTACGGGGCTGTCTTTGCATTTGTCTTGGAATGGTCACTGGATAGAAAAGGTAGCTTGGAGTGAGCATCCCTGCTCTCTGTCTGTGTTAGTGTCTGTGTCCTTGGCTGGAGCAGAGAATGAAGTGGCAGAAATAGGTAACAGACAGTGTCCTTCACTTTAAGCAGAGGGTTGAGATAGGGCTGAGACCCCTTTTCTTCTTGTCTCACTGAGAGCTGGCCCCAGGCCAGGGTCCTGCAGTGTAAAGGACAAAGTCGGTGGCAGAGCAGAAACATGGAGGTGACAAAAATTTCTGGTTACTTCTGATATTCACCCCTATTTGAAAGTGCAGTCCTGTTGCTCTCTCCCATGTCTGAGCAGGACAGTGGGGTCTTCCTAACTGGAAACAATAATCTAGTGGTTTGTTAGCAAGATAATGACTGTCACTTCCCCAAATCCCATCTGTGTCCAGAACACATTATGTCAAATAGCTAACAGTGTTCATATGACAAAATGTGTTTTTGTCTAAAACCTAGATCGTATCTGCCAGCAAAATGAGTTCTGTCAGAGTCCCTTGAAGCCTTCTGTCAAATTAAAATATATTTTCCCCACCTGAAGACAGATCTCTTACTCTGATGGCAAAATTCATTTGATATGATCCCTTAAGCTTTTCTCCTGGAAAATTGTTGTGTTAAAATTCCAAAGCCACTTTGCAGAGAAATGTAATTTCACTTTCTCTCCATCCTCACTGCTATTGTTAAAGACTACTTCTTGCCAAAAAAAAAAAGCAAGAAAATTCAGGCATAATAACAATCATTTTGCTTCTTGGAACAATTTATATTAAAAAAGACCTGGAAAATAACAAAGCTTTTTTTTTGTAGTCCATGTTCAGGGCAAAAAAAGTTAAGGAAGAAGAAAAAATCTGTCAAATAACAGCAGCAATAGGAATGAAGTGTAAAATGTGTACGTGTATAAGACGGATGCACAGAATCTGCATTATTTGACAGGGCAACATTAAGAAAGATAACAAAGAAACAGTAAATTGTTGCAAGAACAAAGTGATCTTTCTTTCCGAGAACTGCAAATCCAGTGGTGGGTTCCGACAGAGTCCGCCTCCAGTCATCCCATGCTCATACCTGGTTGTCATATGGATGTCATGGACAATTATCTTTTTAAAATAATCACTTTCAACTCCAACTCCAGGTAGTGCTGCAATTCGAATGCCCCAGACTGTCAGTATTTCAGTCTAATGAGAATCAGAATCTGTGGTGAATGAAGCAGTTCATGAACTTGTTGGATAAATGTAGAAATGATGCCGCAATGTGAAGCTGCTCAGGATGAGATTTTAAAAAGTTGAGGATATCTTTTGGGGTGTTTTCCCTTCCCTTTCACATGCTTTTCTCTCTGTGAAATGCCATTTGTAAGACAGCTTAAATAAGCATATTCTTTTGCTTGGTGGAATTTGATTAGTGACTGTCAGTAATTGTTGAAGAGTAAAGATACAGGGTGCAGCAAATACGCTTTCATGTCTGCCTGGATTGGTTTCTGAACTGAATTTGTTTTGAGGGGATAAAACCAAAGAAGAGGGTTTTTTTGTGAGTCACAAATACACACATAGGTTTTGGGTTTGTGCCTTTGGTCGATTGGCACTGCCATGGAGGAGGAACTTCTGCTGGGAAATTATGAACTGTGGCTGGAATTGCAAAACAAGGATGGGAGCCCAGGAACATTTTCCACTACTGAGGGGCAGGGTTTAGTGTTTGATAGGAATGGTTGGACTTGATGATCCGATGGGTCTCTTCCAACCTGGTGATTCTATGATTCTATGATACTGAACTAGGGAAGGAGCAATGAGGTGCTCCGAACTAGAGGGTGACAGGAGATGACTGGGCTGTACCCCGACCTTCTGCCCATATGCCAGTACGGGCTGGTGGGAGGTGTTGGGGGCTCATGGAAGTAGTTGTAGAGTCATGGAATGGTTTGGGTTGGAAATTACCTTAAAGCAGGGACTGGATCAGGTTGCTCAGAGCCCCATCCAGCCTGGCCTTGGACACCTCCAGGGTGTTTTCTTTCCCCATACTTAGGCAGTTGCATGACAACACCCTGGTAGTTTCAAGGAGTAGAGACCAAATTCCAGTTTTTCATAGAGGAGTTTCCATGAAATCAGTGCTCTTCTGTATTCTTGACTGCTGGAAGGCAGATTGGGATTTAGCGAGTGATTCAAATTAATCCGAAGTCTCCACAAGTGATAGGTATTCCTGGGTCTGGGATTCCCAGATTTTCTGCTGTGTAGAACTACCTAAACACCAGCACCCCAGGCCTTGAGACAGGGAGCAAACCCCGTGAAAGACATAGAAAGAAGAGGAAAAAAATGAGTTTGCTTTTGATGCAGAATCAGGTGAAAGCTCAGCTAGAACTGCCTCACCGTGCTGTACGTTAGAAGAATAATAAATGTAGACTTCTGATCAGTGGAGCTGGACAGGTTATGGAGTTCGGAAGGGTGAGTGAATACTAGGAAATAGAGAGCCCTGTCAGCTGCGAGCATGAGCTTACACCTAGAGCCCTTAAACTGCACTCTAGTATGGCACAGACTCACATTTACACTGTAAGAATGCAACAGGTAAGTTTTCCAGGACCTCAGTGGTCATTTGTGGTAACAGCAGCTGGAAATTCAGCTGTGGCTCTTGTTCCTGAACTGCTATTATCATCCTGCCCTGCGCTGCTGGTAGTGGGAAGGTATCATCAAGGACTGGATATCTGTTGCCTTTAGAATACTTATGGCAAGGGAAGTGTTCTGCTTCTTGGGTTATTATTTAGGCACAATGGGAGTGAAAAGCAAGCAAAAATTAAGCAGGAGAAATTTGAAATGGAAACTTGATCTGATCTGGGGAAAAAAATAAGTAGTATATTTCTGTTATGCACACCTGATAAGAGATGATCTGTACAGGTCTCTGAGTTACTCAGCGAGTTTGCAACATAGCTCTGAAAACTAAGCCATTTCCTTAAGTGCCAGGTTTTGGCCTCGTAACTAAACAAGCCTTCCATTGCGGGACATGGCAGGAGCTCTGCCCTTGTTAGTCTGCAGGTTCAATATGTTTTTATTCATTTAAAGACTTAGATAAAATAGTGACTGGGAAGTCTCCCCGCTCTAGATTCAAGCATTTCGTAAGCTGTGTTTGTGTGTGTGTCTGTGTGTTTGCTTTGCCACTTACACGATGCATAACGTCCTTTCTCTAATTTGTGGTCTAGAGTGTGTGGCTGTAAACTCAGCATCGCTGTTGCTGTGCTGTGAATAGGAAGATCATGTTCTTCAGCAGGAGGGGGAAACAACACGCAGTTATTTAGATAAGCATGCAGTAATTGCAGATAATTGCGTTCTATATTTGTAGATGGATCAAAAGACATTTTTAAAAGTCCCCTCTGCAATTATACCCCTACATATGTATCAGTGTTTAATAACTGCATGCAGAAGCTTTGCCAATACACACATGGAGCAAAGTGTGCAGGAAAGTCAGCACACAAATTAAAAAAGAAACACTAGTACAGCTGTGGCTTTGATAACAGGAGGGCTAAATAAAGTGATACTTGGGCAAACACTGCTTTTTTTCCCAGGATTTCTGTCATTGCATGGGATTCCAGCCCTACAGGGGCAGCTTGCCTATTGGTGAAGGCCAGTTTGGGGTTAGCCAAAGGTTCATTTCAGAGGTCTGTGTCTGATTTCCTTAAGGATACTTGAACATGCAAGTGTAAAGCAAGGGCCATGTATTAGAAAATAGATGCTCACGTGAGATGAGTTTACTGGGAGCCGGGAACATTGAGGTTGGAGGCCCAGTGAGGTCTGTCTTGAGTGGCGTGGTGTATGCTGCCGTTCATATGACAGGAGCCAGAGCAACAGGGCTGTGCAGCCTCCATCCCACCATGCCTGACATGTTTTCTTTGAAGAAAACTAATCAACAGAAAAGCCCATGCCTAATATTTACATGGGAAACCTTCCACGGGCACCAAATGGCTTTGGCTAGGCTCTTCTGGCAAGACAGTGCACAGCAAGACCCGTGACACAGGAGATGCAGGCTGGGAGGACACCTACAGAGTACACAGACAGTCAACTTGGACACGTGTCTTCTAGAAAAGAGCCCAATTCAGTTAATTTGACCTCTGCTGCAATATTCAAACACTGCCTCTCTCCTAGCCATATAAAACACTTTTTGTCTTTTGAAAGGGTAATTTTTTTGGGAACCATTTGGTCTCACTCTTGTGTTTGCACATGTGAACATTCCCGCTACCCCCTCTTGTCTATTCTCCCTCCACTTAGGGAAGCATTAACCTGGTGCCTTCAGGCTGTTGCAGAACTGCTGTGTACTCCGTGCAGTTGGGTCACTGTAACTGAAGGAATTGGGAAGGACAAGCTCATGGTCTGTAAAACAGCATTTAATTGAGTCTCCCTCCCCTTTTATGCGATAATCAAGTCTTTGTGACTATTTTGTACTTACATAGCAACGCAGCCAAGGGTCTCCGTGAGGCTGGGGTCTTGCTGTGTAAGATCCTGACAGGACATCACACACACTCTGGGAGCAGAGATGGGCAGAGCCACACGCTCAGCTATGACTTTCCTTGTGGCAATCTGAAATGAAGCTCTCACCCTCCCCTTCTTATGGGAATTAGCACAGTTCACATGGGGCTAAATCCAGCAGGGGGTTCATTGTGCTTTAGTGCCCATGAGATGGTATCTTAGGGGTGCATATAAGTTAGTAAAGACTGGGAAAATTGGGGATAAGGAGCCTTTAGTCTGCATTGACACCATGCTTCCATCATTAGCACTTTACCTTGTGTCTGCAGAGCCATCCCGGAACAACCCCGTAGCTTCTCTCTGCCTCTCTCAGTCTGTGCATGGAGAAGGGAATAGACATGTCTCAGTGGACAGAGAGGTGCCCCGTGCCAAATGGCTGCAGACTGCTCTGTCTCTCAGAGAGGGTTTTTCTCCCCAGCTTCTGCCCAAGCATGCTGGCTGGCTGGTCACCGTGCTGATACTCAGAGGTAACACAGGGGTTTCAGCACAGCTCGACGTGACGATTTATCCTTAACAGTTAATATTTTGTTCCACTTTGTAGGACACGCTGCTAATAAACCATGTAAATCCAGAGAGCTGGGATTCTGAGAGACTTAGAGCTGAAAGAAAGGGCTTGTCAGTTTAGCCACTTTTTCCCCCCCTTTTTTTTGTCCCTGCAACCCATTCTATTACAGCAATAATTAGGCTGACAGGAGAGATGGCTTGAATCTATTTGAATGACTCAGCCCTGAGCAGCAGTCACCCCGGTTCCCATCGGATATTTCACAAGCATTGTAAAAAGTGTTCTTTAACACTGACAGTCACTGCAGGGAAGAGGACAAATCTCAAATAACCCTGTCAATTTTCCTTACACCAAGTTTTCCTTTCCTCATTTTACTTCTCATCAGCTGGTATGTGAGCAGCTGTGTGGCTGGGTGATATGGGATGGGGATCAAGTGTGAGAGGCAAAGCTGGAGGGCCTGCAGTGGAGGCTAGAGATTAGGAGGAA
>WAAB01015578.1:0-16078 GCA_013389865.1 Piaya cayana
TTTAAGAGCAAAGATCTCTTTCGTATTTAAGTCTGTGGTCTTGAAAAAACCCTATGCAGGTCGGTGTCTTGTAATGTAAATGTCCAGGCGTTTTGGAAGAAGTGACAAAAACTTGGAAAAGGACTAAACTATATTCTAATATTTCTGTCGTTAGCTAAAAGCTGCTAAAAGTTGTTTCCTCCTGTAACTTCTAAGTCATATTCATAGACTAACAAACAAAAGTTAGAAGAGCTCTGCTTCATAACTCCCAAAGGAATTTCTTTGCAAGATTTATTAGCTGAATGATAATAAAGATATTGTAAACAAACGCACACCCAAACCTGCTGGATTGTGCTGTTCACCTTAGAAGGACTTCAAGCTTATTTTTGTCGCCTTTGAATGCTGATCCCTTGTTTGATAATTTGGATAGGCAGCTTGCAAATGAATCATTGAAAGTATTTGAAATATATTATTTCCTTTATAGCAAAAAATCCTTTCTTTCCTTTTTTTATATAGCTATATAGTTATATAGTTTGTGAAATTAGTAAGCATTAGCATAAATCTACATGTTCTGAAACTCCTTGGAGATATGTAACTGAACGAGTATAGTGTTATGCAGTCCTCTTCCAGGGACAGTTTGCTGTGTTAGGAGCAAGAGAATAAAAAGAAGTCCTCTTTATTGGTAGATGGAGAATAGGAATCCTCTTCAAAGGAAATAATTCTCAAAGCCTACAGTCATGAGGATGCCAACCACACTGTGTCTGGCACTGGAGTTATCTGGAAAGCTAAGCGCAGTACTCAAATTTAATCGCTATATTACTCTACAAAGTTTTGCTTCATGTGTTTGTCATTACTGACTTTATTTAGTCTGAAAGACATTTTCTTGTACTTGGCAATTTTTAGAAGGTACTGCACCATTTGGTTGTATTTGGAGACCTGTCTGCTTTAAACACTGAGAAGACGACAATTTTGGCAGTCAAAATAAATGTAAGAAGCCACTGTACTTTTTTTTTTTTTCTTGGATTGTATTTTTTCCCTTTCTTTCACGGCATAGGAGCCAGCTGGTTGAGTCACAGCTCGAACACAGCTGTTCCCAAGGCTGATGCAGATCCTCCAGCCGAGCCTCTAGCAGTGCTGCTCAGCTTCCTCCCAAAGGGGTTGAACTTGGTAGTACTGCCCCCACAGCCAGAACAACCTTCCTTGTGCACTGAAGAGATGCTTCAGTTACCTTTGTAGTCTGGGGGAATCCAACATGCTCTCCTTAGTTTTGCTCTTTATGTATCTTCCTTTTTTTTTCAGGCTTTTCTTACGTTGTCATTGTTTAACAGTAGTGTTGGGTATTATACACTATTTTATTGATATACATTGGAAACTAAAAAGGTATTTTATCTGTTACAATCTCTCTGTACATTTGTTTGCTGATTATTTTCTGTGTAAATTCACTGTGCTGCTTTTTGTTAGTGTTGCTTCTTTCAAGAGTATGAATTGGAAGGTAAATTAAATACTGCGGGCTGTATTATTTTAGTAGAAATAACTCTTTGTGCTTTTCAAATTTCTTGGATGTGTGTTTCTTTGGCTGCTGTCGTGGGTGCGTGTTTACACATTATTTCACAATTTGTGTGCATCAAAATTTCAATTCTCTGACTTTTTTTTTTTTTAAATAGACTTTGGCCTTATAACTACATTGGAGTATTTAAAGGTATCTTAAGGTTTAAAATCATTAACAATGCTTGATTTAAAATCTTAGAATATAGCTAAATGAGTGTGTTCAAAATTAGAAGTTAGTTTTTCTCATAATGTGTGACTTCCTACCACTGGTAGTTCAAAATCTGATTTTTATCTATAGGTGAGATTATAACTGATTCCCAAAACACAGCCCTTTCCAACCAGAAGATTTTTGGGTTTTGGTTTTTAATTTCTTGTCAAATAGTCTATTTGTAAACAATCTTCTAGGCTATTTCTAGAGTTGCCAGTTAAAGATGATAAATCAAAATAAAGAACCAGAGACTGGAATGTTTGTGGTTTATGAGAGAGGTTATGAGGTCTGTTGCCCTTCTCTTTTGCTATATTACATCACACAATATTTTGCTGTATTTATCAAGATCTGTTTAAAAAAACCCTGCAGATAACAGTATTGTAGGAATTATGTCAACACTCCCTTTCAAACCTCAAATTACCTGACAGGGAACGTATTGCATTTTCTCCTGTCTCTGCAGGTTATTGGGCTATAAAACTTTTCTGGAAAATGATCTTATATTTTGCTTTCTTTGATTTTTATGGCTGGTAGACTTTTGTCTAAAAGCTGCAGCTGTGTAGTACAAGGGAAGAGAGTCTGGTAGCCTTGACTGAGGGACTAGAAGAGAATGGTTATAACTCTGATGACTGTAACTGAAACATTTGAATGAATTGGCTAAGTGGGATAAAATGGAACTGATCAGGACAGGGTGAAAAGAAAATCTGAGATATATTTTAGGTTGTGGGTCTTACATTGGAAGTGTGTAAGGACAGATGCACGTAAAATAATCCTATCTGTTTTCTGGGTGCTGTGGTGACTATCGATAGATTTTTTTCATGGAATCATAGAATCACCACCAGGTTGAAAGGGACCCACTGGATCATCGAGTCCAACCATTCCTATCAAACACTAAACCATTTCCCTCAGCACCTTGTCTACTCGTCCCTTAAACACCTCCAGGGAAGGTGGATCAACCACATCCCTGGGCAGCCTCTGCCAGTGCCCAATNGAAGAGCGGTCTCACCGGTGCTGAATACAGAGGGAGAAGAACCTCCCTGGACTTGCTGGCCATGCCGTTTCTGATCCAAGCCAAGATGTTTAGGACCTGGCACTGGATAGCAGTGAATGGGAATGTCTGTAGGCTTCATCCCTTCTTGTACCAGCTCTGCTCTGTGGGTTTTGGCTGCTGCATAGGCCTCCACCTCGCTACCTGCCAGCATGACCCTTTCTCTGAAGGGAATGGCCAAGCTTTCAGCTAGCTGCTCCCTTTCCGGAGCCTAGATGTGTTCTTTACTGGGTTGGGCCCTAATGGGTCATATTTTGTAGGTCATATGATATGTAGCGCTTATAGACTAGGGATTCAACGTAATAAAAACTATGCTGGTTTCTTATCTACTGAGATTTATTTTGGTCATTAGCTATATTGTGTGACACTCCGATGACATTCTAAGAATAAATAATAATAATAAAGAGCAGAGACTTTGATAAATACAAAAGGTGGTTGATGGTTGTGGTATGCTAAAGGAAAGAATAGTTCCTCAAGGTTTTCACAGAATTTCCAGCAAGGCTGTTAAATTATTACCAGCTGAAATAACATAAGTTGGGGGTTTTTTTTTGTTGCTGTGCTGGATATAAAGTACAGGAAGCAGAGGAGACATGAGAGGACCTTTCAGGAGATTTTGATCAAACCACCAAGTGTCCAAAAAGATTTTACTCACTTGTAGCTTAATGCTTTTGTGAGAGGGAAGGAGAGGAGAATATTCATCAGTTGTTTTATGAAAAGATATCTAAAGCTTATTAAATGTTGATTCATGCTTTTCTTTTCACATTACATATATTAGATATAAATAATTCACCAATATTGTTTCTGGTTTTTATTTACATCATAAGTAAGTTTGTATGTGTTCTATGCAGAAAAAGTATGTATTTTCTTTCTATTAGTTGCTTTATATTATTTATATCTGACTTCTATAACTGAACAAATAGTGTTGTCTCTGACATAATAGCATTGCTGTCTTCTCAGTAAGGAAAGTATCCACTATTTCAAAAATATGCTTGTTTATTAAACCTTGTTTGTGTTGCGTTATTCGTTTAAAAATATTGATCTGGTAATTATTACTTTCAAAGTAATGGTAAAATTAGTTTTCATGTTAGCAGTTGTATTTCAAATCAGATTTGCTATCCTGCCTGTAAATGTAAATTCACATAGTTTGGATTTCAGGGAAACCATCCTGATTTATGTAAGGTTGTCTCAGATTTGAGGGACATCTCTTACCCTTTCTCACATGGAATAGGAGAAAGTGTTACAAACTACAATTTCTCTTAACTGTGTTTTCTTGTAAAATTTTCTAGGAGCGGCGTGTGTTCTTTTCACTATGTGGAAGAAGAGAGGAAACAACCTCCTTTGAGGAGTGGAAAGGAATGTTTTTCCTAGTTTGGAAAGCCGATGATGTTGAAGGTAGGCTGTTGAGAAACATGTCACTGGGTAATAAGATAAACCATATTCCTCTTCCTAAATTGATATTGTTGGTTTCTTGAAAAGAGATACCAGTGTAAGAGTACTGCTCTGAAATCCTGACTGCTGGGTGAGATCTCTGATGTGCCTGTGGCACTGATGAATGTCTTTTTGCTCTCTTCTCAAACGTAGTGGGCCAAGAGGTGCTATGCTTTACTCTCTTGCTCATGCTGGGATTTGAATGTGCTAGAAGTTTGTACACAAGACAATGAAATATACTCTTGCTTGTGGAACAATTCTTGAAACTGTCCTGGACTAATTAATGAGACAATGCAGAAGAGGGGGTTCTGATAGGCTTTTAATAATCCACTGAGACTGCTTTGCAGGAACCTGGTAAATGCTGGGAGCCCTGAGTTTGCTCTGCCTCTAGTTGAAGTTTAAGGAGCACTGAGTGTTGTTTATTTTTATTTCTGACATCTATAGAATTTGATGAAAAGTGCAGGTTTGCTCTACCTGAGGAAGATAGCCTCTGTGTACATACCCCATTAATAAGTGGGTTGTCCGTGTTTTCTTTTCACATCTGTTTCCTAACAAGTAAAACCATCCATAAGTGTGTGATCTGAACGTACAAATAGATTTCTGGTTCTGTAATAATTTCATTTTAGAAGTCTAGTCCTTGGGTTAATCACTAGCACTACTTGAAAAGAGAGAAGCTATTGTAGATCTGCCACATCTCATCTCGGATAAGTGCCAGGAATAACATGCTCAGGAAATGAAATGTGTGTAAATCACTGAAAATGAGAAGTT
Organism: Piaya cayana; assembly: GCA_013389865.1. Lineage (NCBI taxonomy): Eukaryota > Metazoa > Chordata > Aves > Cuculiformes > Coccyzidae > Piaya > Piaya cayana. The sequence continues at coordinate 4,977 of WAAB01015578.1, forward strand.
GACTAAAACTACATTTCGAGATATTCATAGTGCAGGAAAAGTCTGAATGAAAGAAGTGAAAAGAAAGTATTCAACTGGAAATTCACATTTCGAATAGGAAATGCTTGGTTTTATATTCAAAAGTTTAATTGTGTACCAAGACCAAAGATGATTGGTTTGGTTTGGTTTGGTTTTAAAGGCAGCCTTGTGTATTCATAATGTTAAGAATTTTAATGGAAATAATAATTCTTGTAGTTAAATAATCCTTAAAAAAATTGCCCTTCGGACTGACAGGCAGACTAGATTTAGGGTTTGTTTGTGGTTGGGTTTTTTTTTCCCCAAATCCGAGGAGTGCTTGGATCTGTTTGCATGTTGCCTCTGTGGGTGTCATTTGAGGTTATTCATAGGAAAACAGGTTCTATTCATACTTTTATATGATGTGTTTCCTTTCCCTGACAAGTTCATTGTTCACTTTGGGCTAGGAATGCAAAGACACTTCAAGAGATAAACACAACAGTTAACGATAAAGAGAAAAGTTAAAAGGCTGCAGTAAATAGGATTGGCAGTGAACACCACCCCTCTCCTGCTTTTTAGGTGGTTTTAGGCATTTTAAAGCACACGGTCTGGCTTCTTATAGGGTCTGGAGCACAAGCCTTATGAGGAGTGGCTGAAGGAACTGGGGTGGTTTAACCTGGAGAAGAGGAGTCTGAGGGGAGACCTCGTTGCTTTCTTCAGCTCCCTGGAAGAAGGTTGTAGTAAGGTGGGTCCTGGTCTCTTCTCCCAAGTAACAAGTGATATGACGAGAGTAAATGGCTCAAGTTGCACCAGGGGAGGTTTAGATTGGATAGTAGGAAGTATTTCTTTACTGAAAGAATTGTGAAGAGGCACTGGTAGAGGCTGCCCATGGAAGCAGTAGGGTCTCCATCTCTGCAGGAGTTTAAAAAAATGTGTAGACTTGGTTCTTTGGGACATGGTTCAGTAGGCACAGTGCTGTTGGGCTGATGGTTGGACTGGAGGAGCTTAGAGGGTTTTTCCAACCCTAATGATTCTATGATTCTGTTTAATACACAAGAATTTCTTTTAGACATTTCCCAACAGATATGTTCTTCATGATTGCAAAAAGTACAAGTATTGTGAGGTTTGAGCATTGGTTCCACATTGTTATTTTCATGAGATTACAAAGTAAATAACCATTCGTAACTTAGAGTCTCCTTTTGCCTTCAGTCTTCTGGTGTGAGTCTTCTAGATCTCCAGCTAAAGCTGATTTTACTGTTGTAGGATGTACTAGACACTTTGTAGACTGACAGTCTGAAATGTAGCTTTTATGTCATCCCAGGTGGGGCAAGTTCATTTAACCATAGACGCTTTGTCTTGTCTTCCATTCTCTAAGAAATCCTCCAGAAATCCTTTTGCACACCTGTAGCTACTGAACATCGAGAAGAAAGGTACCATTCAGCAAGTAGAAAAGTTGCCTTGTGCTTATCTCATGAAATACAAAATTGCAAATCAAATTATGTATGTGCAAGAAATGGAAATTGCTCTAAGTCTGTAGGGGTAATAAAATGTATTGTCTTGAGTTAGGTTTTAAAGAGTTCAGGTCAGATTCTTCCCCTTGCTGTGGTCATGTATGCCTTCATCTGACTGCAGGAAAATCTCCTCTGGTGAAGAATTGTTTAGTTATGCAGTTTATGTGTATGCTAGGTAGAGGGCACAGTAACGTAGTGGTTTGCTGTGAATGAACAGGTTTTCCATGGGTTTTCCTAAGGAAAGATACTACTTTGCATCTATTTGGTTTGCTGTGAGCTGAGTATAGAAACTTTACAGATCTGTGCCAAGTAGTTTTTATTTTAAGAAGTCAAACATTAAAGAGGCTGTGAGCTGTATGTGAAAAATCTCCATGCAATTGTTAGCTCCAAGAGTGCCTGGGAGAGGTGTTAGGGTTGGGCTGAGATATGGGAGGGCTTCCAGGAGGATTTTTCCTTCCGTTATGGAACTGCTGATTTGAGTGTGTAAATAGAGTAATGTATTTCTTCTCCCTTTGGAATTGCTGAGTGGACCTTTGCTATACTGGCAAAAGAAATCAATATTTTTCTAATTTTTTGGCATTTGGACTAGAAGCCTTTTCTTGTCAGGGTTTGGGTGGTAACAAATCTGTTGATGATTCTTAAGGTGCCACATTTTTGTGATGATACACGTAGGAGAAACCTTGGGATATGCTTTATCTGATGAAAGAACATCCTGTGTCTTTTTTCGAAACTCAGGGAAGGTCAGTGATTCTGTTATAGGAACTGAGATGTGAGAATACTGTGATGCAGAACTGAGAGAGGCAAACAAGATATTAGGCTCTAAAATGGCAGGCAAACCTGATGTTAGTTAGGTTAGTGCTGTATGTTAGCGCTGGAATCATACGCTTTTGTTGCTGTTACTAGAAATATTTTCCCTAAACATAAAAGAAGGTATTTAAAAGGAGGTTTAAAGTACACAGTTTAAGAAATTAATAGTATTTTTTTTCCTTCATTGCACACAAGTATTGTAACCTGTATTGACTTGACTAATATTTGCATAACTCTTATTCAGTGTGTTAGCAATCAGCTTGTTAAGTTTACATGTAAAGATTTCACTTGCCCATCAAGAAAGTAGGACTGAAAGAGGGGAGGTTTAGATTAGATATTTGGTAGGAATGTTTTCCTGTGAGGGTGGGGAGGCCCTGGCCCAGGTTGCCCAGAGCAGTGGTGGCTGCCCCATCCCCAGAGGGGTTCAAGGCCAGATTGGATGGGGTTTGGAGCCCCTGATCCAGTGGAAACGGAGAATGGGAACATTGGTGGTGAGATAGGGCCAAGGAACTGAGAATCCTTCAAGGTTCAGGTGATGATGATTCCATTATCTCACCTTGGTTTTAATCTCAGTTGATATAAATAAAAGATATCAATGTAGTGTTAGTAAAAGTTGGTGATAGCAAAGTGTAGCAAAAATAGCATTGTTATGCCATGAGTTGAATGATGCCGAGAGTAAAATATTTCACTCCTTGAGGCTTGCATGTACGCAAGTGTAAATCTCAAGAGACATGCTAATATGCAACAGTAATGTGTAATATAACTCAACTAAGCATTGACAAATCCATTTGATACAGACCTGATAAGAATTTTTTGTTTTAAATTTTGAGTGCTTAAAGTGTTGTATGTACCACAAAACTGATGTGTCAAGATAAATGCATATAAGTTATTTCCCTTTCCTCTCTCCATTTATCATCAGTGACTAGAAGAATAAAAGACTGTAACATTTTCCTGGATTCTACAGTTTTACTTTGTTTTATTGTGACATCTGTCATACAAAAAGTTTTATCCTCTTAAGCATCTTACAAAGAACTGCTTTTTTCATGATGAGGACTTAATCTTTGATCATGACATATTTTAAACGAGATGTGTCAGTTAGGCACTGTATTTTCTTCAAAACTGAAGAACTGTTGGAGGTGTTTACTACTAAACAGAACTTTTGGGAAAAGGAATATATTCTTTTTTTGTGTCATGAAGATTATTATGATGCAAGTGGGAGCGATTTCAAAATAAACAGAAAAGAGGAGAGGTATAAAACCTCAATAACTAGAGAATGTGCAAGTCTCCGTTTTTTTCCACACTGTTTCTACCTCACAAAATGGCAATCGTGTCATGTAGACAACCTTCATAAAAACCAGACTTAGTTGCACTGCTCTGAGAAAATGTGCGACCAAATTCTGATCTCCAATCTAAGTTATGTGCCTCCACTCTTGCTAGTGAAATTTTACTAATACACACAAGGAGACAACTTTATGTTTCAAGCTATATAGGTCCCGTTTAGTTTGGCTTACCATTGGGAATTATAATTATTGGATGCTTCTTCATCTTTCTTCTGCATTACTTGAGCATTAGAAGCTGGGGGGGGTTGGGATGGGGGTGTGTGTGTGGGGGGGTGGGGGTGTGTGTGTGTGCATGGGAAGTCTGGATGAACAATATTTACAAAAGAAGATAAATTCAGCCAGAAATGCTTTTTAATGTGGTCATTTATTTTCAACATTATGTAGGAATGCAGGGTTATGTATTTTCAGTATGTGTATGTATTACAAATGAGGATGAAATGCAACTTGCCCTAATGGGAGGTGCCCCTGTCCACGGAAGGGAGTTGGAACTGGATGATCTTGAAGGTCCCATCCAACCCAAACCATTCTATGAAATGGAAAATGAAATTCCAGCATCCCATCAGAGCTGCTGGCGGAGGCACAGTTTAGATTTGGTTCTGAAACGGCTGAAGTAATTGCATGTGTCAATGCAGCGGTTCCTCATGCTTGTTCTGAGGAATTCAGTTCACTTTTATCTGCGTTTTGGTGCCCTGTCCTAGGAGCATGCATACAATTTCTCGAGATATTTTAAAATAGTATTGAAATAATGAAGCTTGGACTTGTTNATGGCAATCGTGTCATGTAGACAACCTTCATAAAAACCAGACTTAGTTGCACTGCTCTGAGAAAATGTGCGACCAAATTCTGATCTCCAATCTAAGTTATGTGCCTCCACTCTTGCTAGTGAAATTTTACTAATACACACAAGGAGACAACTTTATGTTTCAAGCTATATAGGTCCCGTTTAGTTTGGCTTACCATTGGGAATTATAATTATTGGATGCTTCTTCATCTTTCTTCTGCATTACTTGAGCATTAGAAGCTGGGGGGGGTTGGGATGGGGGTGTGTGTGTGGGGGGGTGGGGGTGTGTGTGTGTGCATGGGAAGTCTGGATGAACAATATTTACAAAAGAAGATAAATTCAGCCAGAAATGCTTTTTAATGTGGTCATTTATTTTCAACATTATGTAGGAATGCAGGGTTATGTATTTTCAGTATGTGTATGTATTACAAATGAGGATGAAATGCAACTTGCCCTAATGGGAGGTGCCCCTGTCCACGGAAGGGAGTTGGAACTGGATGATCTTGAAGGTCCCATCCAACCCAAACCATTCTATGAAATGGAAAATGAAATTCCAGCATCCCATCAGAGCTGCTGGCGGAGGCACAGTTTAGATTTGGTTCTGAAACGGGTGAAGTAATTGCATGTGCCAATGCAGCGGTTCCTCGTGCTTGTTCTGAGGAATTCAGTTCACTTTTATCTGCATTTTGGTGCCCTGTCCTAGGAGCATGCATAAAATTTCTCGAGATATTTTAAAATAGTATTGAAATAATGAAGCTTGGACTTGTTGGATCTTGCCCTTAACAGGCATAAATGGAAGGCTGCTTCTTTTTTCAACAGAGAGAAGTGGTGATAATAGGGAGATTATGCATGATTTCTCCCATAATGGGAGACTTACAACCATGGAGCACACTTCTTGTATGTTCTCCTCTATCCATCAAATTATATTTTGTGTCACTTAGGTCACTTTTTGAGCTGTACATGTAGTACATTACCAGAAAGCGCAGGAGAACTCGTAACCTTTAGTGAGCTCCCAGTTCAGTTATAAGTCTTCTTCTAAAACGCTCCTTAATGATGGGCACAACTTCTACTTAGACTGTCTTACTGCTCCTCATTAACTTTTCCTTTGAGGCAGAGCTGGCTTGTGAAGAAGGGAGTGTCCAATACCACAGTCAATTTGTACCACTGAATAGATGCAGGCTGTTTTTCACTCCAGAAGCATAACGATGTAGCCACATAAAGCAAATAGATCTAGTGTAGGGGTGTTTTCTTTTCCATATCAGACACTAACAAGAGGAAGCAGACAGGAAATTAGAATAGGAGCAGCAATTCTGCTCCCAAGCACGTGTCCCTGTGCTGTGGCAATCTCCTGAATTCCACCTGTTTTCCCGTTGTTTTCAGCCTGCTTTTCCCCACCTTTGCAGCTACAATCTTCTTGTTCCAAGCACCACCCAGCCCATCCATTCTGTGCTCTTTCACAAAACAGGTTGAAGTGAAAGGCAGCCACAAAAGCATCTTTCCTTGCAGAAGCTGCTGTTTCTGTTCAGGATTTAAAGCATCTGAATGCAAACTTCACGTGTCCAAAATCCTCTTGGGCAAAACCCGGAGAGAAAAATATGTTTTTTGAGGAACGTATAGAGTCAAATGGTTGCGCTAAGTAAGCCGAGTAGCTGGTGTGTTTATTGACTGCATTGGATGCAAAAAGTATGTGACAAATGAAAACTAATTCACGGATTCAAAATATTTTAGAACAGTAATTATTGTACAGAATCATGAAAAAGATAGTAGAATTAAGGGTATTGAGACTTGCTGTGTTTTCTGCCTGGTTTTCCCTGTAGGTTTGTGTTTGGAAAGCTGTAGATAGAGGTTTTGTCTCAGTTCCTAAGGTTAATATAGATTCTTTCTTAGTGCCTGGTTATTGATCTATGCCTCTCTCTGCTTTATCAGAGATTTTGATTGTCATCTTGCTCATTCACTATTAAGGTCACAAAATAAGATTGCTTTATGTCCTACTATGGTATGGAAGAAACAAGAATATTCCTCTCTTTCTCTATTTTTATCTTTAAATAATTTCTGTACCGTGTTTATTTTGATTTTTTTTTCCCAATCTCTTTACCCTTTTATCGTTGCAAGTGAGGATTTTTGGGAAGGTGTCTGTGTGCTTATAAAGCTCCTCACAATGAATTTGCTATCAGCAGAGCTGACTACAGCTCTTCAGAATTGCAAATAGAATGGAATATGGATTAAAGTAACTAATTAAGCATGTACACAATTTTGAAGATGCTCATTTTAGCCGATGGTGGTGTTCTTCAGCCACGTAACTGCCTTCTGTATGTGAAGTGCACTCAGAGAAGGACACGCTGTTATCTAGTTTGACTGGCTTGTGCTTTGTATTACTTTTCATAAGTTGTTTCATTGTTGATGAAATTTCAGTGATGTATAGTAATGTGATCTGCGAAGTGATCAGAAGATGATAAAGAAATCTGTAGTTAATCTGAATGACTGAGCTCAATCTCATGATTAAGCGTTGTGAATTTCCTTCTGAATTTTATATCTTTTTCTAGTGAGTCTATCTAGGCAGCAGGTAATTTTCCAAATTAACAATCCACTTCCTTTCCAATTTCCAGGGTAAGTTGTTGACATCTTGACCTGAAGGCCATTTAAAAGAGGAAAACATAAAATACATCTGAAGTATTTTGACGTAATGAAACCCGGGGGTGGGGAAGAGGGAAATCTCAAGATTGTCATAGAGGTTCAATTGCTGTGAAATGTCACTGCTTTTGCATGTGCTTAGACGCTCTCTGAATGCGCTGGAAACAGAAGAGAGGAAGAAAGGACAGTGAAGGTGAATTTTGTAAGCAGCATGATATGCTGTTTATGCCAATCTTAGCCTTGACAAGAAGAGAAGGAAGGTGCTTCTTTGAGGGCTTTTTCACTCACTCTTTGTGGAATTAAATGGCAAGAGCCATACCGTGTGAGTGGCTTTCATGGGAAGAGCATACAATCCAGTCAGCCCTGCTCCTGCACCGAGCTGGAGTTTTAGGGATGCTTCCTGTGGATGCAAGAGGTGTGCAGAGCCCTGTCATGTAGGGGATGGGCTAGTCTGCCATGCAGCACTGGCCTTCTTGAAATAACGCAGGTTCTTAATTCATTTTTTTTTGTTTTTCTCTGTTCAAATAGAGTATTTAGCATTTGTTTCTATTCTGAACAGCAAATGATCCCACTGGAATGTGTCAGATTAGCATATCTGTCTACCGTGATCAGGAGAGTTGTAGGAAGAAGTATGAGAGTGATGCATCGGCATTCCTCAGCTTTTTTTGTGAGCTCACTAGGATCCATGGATTTTCTGAGTCAGAGGTGATATGTTTGTGCTTAACGGTCTTTGATAGTTACTATAATACATTTGTTTCTCTAGTCTCTGAGTGCCTCCAAGAGCCCCTGTGAATTCTGAGAGAGAAGAAAGTGCACATATTGGTTAAAAGTTATCGATTGCTCAGAGGGCCTGGAATGTCACCACTTATTGCCATATGAATAAGTTGTCAAGTGTCTATCCATATGTATTAATGATTGATGGAACAAAACTACATAACTCCAAAATGTATTTTTAGACTCAGCTGAATTAGTGGCACATTCTTGAGGTGCTTCTCCTATTGGATTTAAATTATTAACATTTGTAACAATATTATTAGTGTTTACTCTTGCACTGTATTGGATTTATATGCTAATAACGCTGCTATTTCATGCACGTGAAGAATCTGAATTGCTGTCGACTCTTGTTTTGAGGCTAGTCTCTCCTGACCTTTCCATAGGAGCATAACAGTCCAGTGGAAAATAAAGACTCCGCCTAAAGCCACCGGGCAGGAGCATACAGGCAAAAAACTGCTTCTGAGATGTGTTTCTGTGGATGGAATATTATTATTTTTCTTGGCTCTTTGCAACATCCATTAACAACAAAATGTAGCTTGGATTTAGACAATTTCAAGTCGAACTGCTCAGTGACCTCTTCCAGGTGAGGCAAAAAAGCACCATTCTGAACACATGGCCGTGCTGATATGACATAATCTTGTCCCTGTGTTGGTTTCCTCCTAATGCTTCCATGCTGTGCACTTGCTAAAGTAGCAGATAAAGGTAGATATTTGCTTTTTGTCTCTATCCTGGCCGTGCTCTTTTGTGTTCCTCCTTTTGGGTCTTGCTTCTGTCCCATTTAAAGCTAACCATAGTTTTCATGTTATCTTGACCTGAAGAGGTAGAAAGCCTTGAGCTGTGTTTGAAATGATGGTCGTAGAGGAGGAAAAAAAAAAACAAACAAACTTTATTACATCAACTGAGTAACGTGTAGGCAATTAGGGGATTTTTTCCACAATTTGATTAATTAGTTTAATAAAAAGCACCTATGCACTAAGCTTTTCTCCCCATATTGTTAAGCCACAATGGCCACTACAGTGCTGCTCCTGCACAGCAGTCACGTTGTGTTATGCAATATTTTTCGAGCTCCCTTGAGTGTGTGTTTGCTCTTTTAAATGTGTCCCCACATCTGTATTTGTGTGACCAGGAATTTGTAAGGTGAATCATAGAACAACCAGGTTGGAAGAGACCCACCGGATCATCAAGTCCAACCATTCCTATCAAACACTAAACCATGTCCCTCAGCACTTCATGCACCCATCCCTTAAACACCTCCAGGGAAGGTGAATCAACCCCCTCCCTGGGCAGCCAGTGCCAGTGCCCAATGACCCTTTCTGTGATTTTTTTTGTCCTAATATTCAGCCTAAACCTCCCCTGGCGGAACTTGAGGCCATTCCCTCTTGTTCTGCTGAAAATAGAAGTTAATTTTAACTGTTGTTTTTTGAAAAGAATAGGTAGTAAGCAGTTTTGAAGGCAGCCAACACACATTCAAAATGGATTAGTTCATTGCTAATTGTTTTTCTAATACACAGAATTAAACCAAAACAAACCAACTGCTATATTTTCCATCACTTATCTGTCATGTGTTTATCTTGTGTTGGATGGCATAAGAAGTTGAGGGGGTTTTTTTCTCTGTAAGAGCTATGACTTTCAGACAGTTTCAAAATGTGTGTTTAACCTTACCTTCATCGACTTTCTATTCTGTTGCAACAGTTGAACAAGGATTTCTTCTTGAGCAATATTCAAATCAGTTTTTAATGAGCTATTTAATTAAAGGCTAATTGAGGTGAATTCATTAAAGATTTCCAAATTATGCTTATCAGGATCGCTATGTTTTAAGATACCTTTTAAATATTTGTTTAATATTGTATTGTTTGATCATAAAAGCACATATAAAACTATTTTTAAATGCCTAAGTAGATTTTTCTATGCACGTTTCTTAGTTAATGCCCCATGTTGAATTTACCACGTGTGAATTTAATATATGACCAGTGTTGAGCTAACCTAAGAAGCAATAAAGCTGTTAAAGGGTGGGTTTAGAGTCTTAGATACTATAAGATTAAAGACTGCATCGGGAATCAGTGATATCACTGTGGTTTTGTTAATCTCTGTCATAATCTTGAGTGGATGCTCACTGTATTGTATGCATATTTTCTTAATATTTGTGAGTTTCCTCAACAGCAGGCTAACTGCAGGCAATTTTACTACACGATGGTAGTATAAATCTTTTCTTTGTTGGAACAGTCAGTCAGTTAATGAATAAGAACATTAATTAATCAATCCAGTAGATTTCTCTTTCTGGGAGCACTTACTATCCTCTTGAATCAAAGTGAGTTTGGAAAATAGGCACTCTAGTTTACTTTAATCTTTTTCTCATTAACAGAAACACCAAAGCAGTTGACTAGAAATGTGGGGGAAAGGAAGAGAAAATAGAACAAGAAATCTGAGGCAGACAATTCCCAGAATTAATCTACATTTCCTGTGCTCCTAAGATTTGCTGTCAATAAATGGGTCATCATAATAAAAGCCTCTAAAGAAAAGCGCTATAGATGCCCAGAGACCTTGTTCAAGCAAACATTTTTCATTTCCTTTTTCTGTTGTGTTTCTTTTCCTATTTCTTTTTTTTACAAACAGCAGAAGTTGACTGCCCTGTCAGCCTTTCCTTGTATTTGATACGCTCGTGATTCAATAGTGCATCATTTGATGCACAAGATTCCTGCAGCTGATGTTTTGGGAGGAGGTATCAGTGCAGCAGCGCTGGCAGGAGCTAAAACTGAGTGAAATATTGGTTATAGATCCATCAGTTTCAAACTGTCCTGCATTTGACTTGAGATTGACAGCTCTGCAGCCTAGACTTCCAGTCTATAACTGTAGCAGGTTGGTGTATGATCTCGTACTGTTCATAGGGTTTTATTATATTAGTGTATAGACAGTCCATTTCACTACTCTTGATCAGGACAGGAACAGCCCCACTGCAAGATGAGGAGCTTTTAAGGAAAATTCTATTTTGCAAAGCTTAATGCGGTAACACTGAGTGATGAATTGTATTTTGCCTGAAGAGAGGATGGAGTCACAGCAATCTCAATAATAATCTCAATAATAATAAGTATTTGAGTATTTTATTGCTTAAGTATCAGCTAATTTCTACAAATGAAGAGGTTTTTCATTTTTGCTGGAAAAACTGAAAAATCAATGAAAATGTGTGGTTTTTTATACCATGACGTGAAATGAGAATGTAGGATTCATTAGGCACTGGAATATGCTGCCCAGGGAGGTGGTTGATTC
>WAAB01015578.1:19865-56259 GCA_013389865.1 Piaya cayana
AGATAATGTTTCCTTGGGCTTCTTTTTTCTTTTTTCTTCTTTTTTTTTTTTTTTTCACCTGGGGCACTAAAACCATCGTAAAACAATGCAAGACATCGTAAAACTCTAATACTGCCTGATGCCCTGCTAGAATGTTCTTTTTCTCTTTTGTAGAGGAAACCTCAGTTTCTCTGGCTCTGCTGGCTGTAGTGTCTGACTGGGTGGCAGAGTTGGAAGAGGTCAAACCTACCCAAGTAAAACATTACTTAAAGTTGATTTACCCAGTGTCATGATGAAGCATGGCTAATTTGGTTTGCCTGATACAGATTCACATATTGCAGAGGCAAAATAAACACATAGAAATTGTGTAGGAGAAATTATTGCCCACTATTAGAAAAAAAGGTGAGGCGGAGCTGGAGGCAATTATGTGCAAGACATGTTGTGTGGTGTTGAAGACATCAACACAAATAAATGTCTTCATTAAATTGTGAAATACAGGGCAAATTACTTTTCAAAAGCTATTGTTCCTTGTAATGCCTTCTATGTTCAGCTACACCGCCTTGAATATATTGCACTGCATTTTGGCTGAATTACAAGATGAAAGGTCTCTGCGTTTTTCACCTTTGTGGCCTTGACTTTTAGAAACATTCTGTTAATTTTTTTTTAACCTCTCTTTTTAGGAAAAAACAGTTAAGGAAGGATGCTGCAATGAATTGATTTTCATCTTAAAAAAAATCGCTTTAGGCTTTAAGGCTATTGGTGATGGTAAAGTTATCTAAGATAGCAGAGAAACTCTAGAACTAGAATTATCTGCTGAGTGAAAGAGCAGATGCAGAAGTTTACTTTTGTGCATACTTCAATAGCAAAGGTTTTCAGTGCAACTATCAAGCTGAGTGTAGTAGAACATAACCAGAAAACAGCAAGTGTAGCATCTAATTCAAACCTGTGACCCAAAACCACTCATCTGACTGCAGCAGTTTGTAAAAGTTTAGAACTACACTTGAACAAAACAAAGTCACATAGTGAAGTGTCTGTGGGTTTACCCATGGAATAATTAATTAGATTAATCTTAATTGACGTAATGGGGGGCTGACACCCTGGATTATAGGAAATTCCAGAGGATATAAAACACTGGATAGCTCGGGACAGCCCTCCTGCGAGGCCACTACATTGTTTATTTATCTGGGACTCAAAGTCTTGTCAGACCAGCAGGTGCTGCTGCCTCCTCCTTGCTGGTGGGAGAAAAAGCCGAGGCAAACCAAGAGAAAGTGTTAGCACAGGAACAAATAGGAATTGTTTTGAATACATTTAGTGCGGTTGAATAGGAATTGGCTAAATTCTCATTTACTACAGATTTTAGGTGAAGACTCCATACTGCTGGAACTCTATATATTATACAGCAGTTGCTACGTGAGCTCTTGCGCAAAGAGCAAACTCTCCTTCCTTAGTATTTATTGCCTTGATAACTAATTGCTGGATGTAATGATTGGTTTAAATAGCCAAAATATAACATTCTGGCTTTGGCAACGTGTCACTATTAATAGTTACTTACCCAAACTCTTCAGCATAGTCAGCAGGATTTTCAAACCTAAAGGCTTGATGGCACAAGGAAAGAAAGGTTTCCAGCTATTTATGTCTCCTATTTTGTTGCCTAATTATCATTCATTTATCCTGCCATAAAAGTTGTTCTTTACCTGATTTCTGACTGCTTTATGTCTGCTTTTATAGCCCTTGGGAATAAACTGAAATATCTGTTCTCCATGTGCTATATCCTTAAAATAACTGATCCAGTCAACAACCTGTACTTTATTACCTAAATGATCTAACAACCCCGCATCATAAATGGAAACATGGTTATGTTAGAAAGTTCAACTATGTTTGCCAAAGTCAGCAAAATACCACTTCTACCTTTGCTTTGGCTGATTTCCCTGCAGTTTGAGACATCCATCCTTCTGAAAACAACTGGGAATTAAGGACCTATTCATAGCTGGTTTAAATATGAATACATAAATATGTAAATACAAAAACATGAATGCAGATGTAAAATATTAACACCTGAAACACATGTAATGCTAAATTTTATACACCAATATATTCTATATGTACTTTATATGCTATTTATTTTCCTACCGCGCTTACTGATTATGCAGGTTTTTTGTTTTCCTACGAGACGTAAGATTTAGATAATTGTGACTGAGGCTGTAGGTTACCCTTTACCGTGTACCTCCATCCTGCACTGAGCCCGTCACACTGATCTTAAGCAGTGCATTGAAGATGTGCTCCAATTTATAAAACTCCAGTAATTCAATAAAAATTTGAGAATTAAGGGAATTGTTGCATGCGCAGCTTAATATAAAACAGAGGGGATTTTAAATTTGTCATGCAATAGATTGAGTTAATTTTAAAGCCAGCTCACACATTAGTATTTTTAAGACAGTCTGAGATAAGATCTTGATTGCATGAATTTGGAAACAAAGTTACAAAGAATAGGCAGAGAACCAGAAATGTAGTTATTTCTATTTCTTCTGTGATCTGTGGGATTTCTTGGAGTTGTATTATGGTTATAGAACTGATTTTTTTTTCCCCCCTTATTCCCAAGGACTCCCAGAATCAGCATTCAGACTTAATGTGGCATCTGGCTTTATGGCCTTGACGTGACAGGCAGGTTGGCTTTAGGGCATCTCCCTCTGCTCCTTCTTCTGCTTTTGTCTTTTTCCTGCCTCACTTTCTTCCAAGCCAATCCTCCCACAAAAATGCAGTCTAAATAAATGGAAATTCTTCAACATAGGTAGCCACTTACTATTGTTTTTTCCCATTTTCGTATCTTGTTTCTTCCTCCTTCCCATTAAATGTAAGTGGATTCCACCATAAGTGGACCTAAGAGCTATTCCTTGCAACATAAACATTTGGGGCTTACGTAAGGAAGGCATTTTAATGTTTTGAGACTTACGGTGCTCAATAAATTGTCTTTATAAAGGATTCTGAATCCTTGTATGATGTTAGACCTGTGTTGTAGTTTATTTTCAACTAATTAGAGATCACACAGTGTTTACTCATAACTTTATAGAATCATGGAATGGTTTGGAATGGAAGGGACTCAAAGTCCATCCAGTTCTACCCCCTGCCCAGGGGCACCTCCCACTGGAACGGGGGCTCCAAGCCCCATCCAGCCTGGCTGTGAACACCTCCAGGGATGGGGCAGCCGCCCCTGCTCTGGGCAACCTGGGCCAGGGCCTCCCCACCCTCACTGGAAGAAGCTTCTTCCCAAGAACTCATCTCAATCTTCCCTCTTTCAGCTTAAAACATTTTCCCCTCATCCTATCCTTGCACTCCCTGGTAAACATTGATGATGTCCTTAAGGCATGTTTTCTCAACTCAGTCTCCACTACCTCTTCCTATCAATTCCTAATTAGTCATGACAAATTTAATAATCAACTTAAGCATGTTTAGAATGGTGTATAGTTTATAATAAGCTATGACCATCCTGCTTTCTTATAACACGTTAACCTGGTTTTCTGTATCTCTGTTAATGCTGAATCCAAATTCTGTTTTAAAAGTGACAGGTAGGCTAGGCAGTGTCTTTGCTTATTTTGCCTGCATAGATGAAATTATTTTAAGACTTTGTAGAGCATAGCTTTACAAATACAAGGTAGGTCTGAAGCATCTTTTAGCTCTTTATATAGCTGCTGACACTATTATTTCTTGACATCTTCCTGCTTTAGTGGCATTTTGCCATCTGTTTCTCAGATGACATTAAAATGCAAAGTAAAATTTTAGTATATTCTTCTAAAGACTTTCTCCTCTTGCTGCGCCATTCTAATTCTGTACAGTCCCTGTTGATGTATTCCTATTTATCTTGTCTGATAGCTGTTTTATTTTCCTATTATGTTTTTCTGTTCAGCTTGCATGGGAAACATCAAGATGCCTTCTCAATTTAAATACTTGTCTTTTCTCCATTAACAGCAATGCCTCATCTGCTCCACAGTCCTACAATTTCTCTTTTATACTTTATTTTTATAATTTGGTGAAGCCTGCAAAATCAGAAGATCTACTTACAACCTACTTTGTATAATTTTCACTAGGATTGATTGCATATACAGGAAAGACTGTGAGCACGCTGTCTTCTGTGAAAATAATTGATTTAACAAGTTAAATGTGTTTAGTAATGAGCCCACCAAAATAACCACGCTGAGCTGAGTTACCGGCTCTCACTGACTGGAATCTAGGCTTGCATTCTGGCACATAAAGCTGAATTTCAACTTTTTTATTTTGTAGATTGAACAGTTCTGTGTCCTTTTACAGTACATTGTGATATTTAGGAGCGGTTTCAACAAAAAGGATACAGAGGACTATTCCCATTACAAATACATGCAATTCACAGCCACTTCTTATACCAATTATTGCATGATTTTAATTATTTTAATTATTAATGGGATAATTTTAAAAATAGAGGCTTCTACCTTCTAGTAAAGCACATTTTTAATTGGTGTAATGTGCATGTGTGTTGCTTGGTTTTCCACATCAATTCCATAATTGAACATTTTAAAGTGAAAAGAGTTTTAATTTTGTTTTTCTTCGGTAAAAGACCTAAAGAGATGTGTTACCTTCAGTCTTGATTAGATTCTCTGTGTACAGTTATATTATTTTCAATCTGATATTGCATTTATCAAAATTTGCTGGAGCAGACAAGCATTTCCATACTATAACAATAACTGTAATAGGATAGTGTCTTGGTAGAGTACACACACTGTGATGGCACAAAAAACTAATAGACGTGGAGTATCAGAGCTATCTCCTGAGTTAAATGCCAGCCTCTCAAACCTGAAGGTGCCAAAAAGCGAGAGGAAAGATAGCCATCTGGGAAAACTGTTATCACCATCAATGACATCTGGCTTGGCATTTTGTGCTCTCGGTATTATTAAATGCTTTGCTGTATTATGCATAGGGTTCATTAGTACAAATTGGGTTCTGTTCATATTACAGTAGGTAATCAATTATATTGGATACGAAATGTCTTCTCATAAATCTGAATTATGCTTTTCTTGGAGTGCGGTCCAGTGTTTCAGCTGATACAGACTGTCAAGACTTCAAGAGAGCTGACAGAAGTCTGTGGCTTGGCACAAGATGGGAATTTATCCTTTTCATCCTGGGGTTGTACCAGGTGTTAGATCAGGTGCAAAATTAACTGTAACGGTGCAACCTTGAGCTTCTGCAGGCTGGGAAATTTGACATCACTTACCCCAAGAACAGCAGGTGTTTAGAAGCAATCCAGTTTGGGGAGCTGGCTGGAGTCTCTATTTTATTCCAGGTTCAGGTTGTCCTGTTGGTTGCCATTTCACCCTAAATCAGAACAGGTGACTTGGGGATGGGGCTGTACATTGAGTGGATGACGATATAACTGTGTGGCATGGGCCATGCCGCATCCATGGCAGGTAGTGATGAACTTTAACAGTTGTATACACCTACCTAAAGAGAATGTGGTGATCAAACATTCTGTCTGATAAATTTGAGTGAGCAAATGTAACTTTTGGGTGTATTGGTTCCTTTTGTGATATGTAGTGTTTTCTGAACTGAATTGAGTCAGGTTGAATTACTCGTACCGTAAGAAGACAAGTGCTGCAATTGAGTTAATTTGCCCTAATTTACCACAAAACAAAGTTTTGTCCAAAAATATATAAATTATCAACCTCGTTGAAGGAAGTTAAGAAATAAATACATATTAAGGGTGGAGTTGTCCTTTCTTCACCTAAATGAGGAGTATGCTAAAAGCATTTCTCTCCTTTAACCCACTGAATTTCTCCTCTTATGCAAAAGAGTTTGGGACTTTTGTCACTGGTAGTTATTTCTGGTTTTCACCATTCTATTTAATTTTCCTTTACCTGCTCATAATTACTTTTAATTTCTTGTAGCTAATAAATGCTTCTCAGAAAACAGCATTGCAAATTAAAAATCCAGCATTAACTTGATGATGATGATACCTATAAATGGTACTACTGCTATAAATATTTTAAAGCTTCTGTGCATTTTCTACTCCAGTCTTTGTGCTTGCATTGCATCTAGAGCGAAGAGTGTAATTACTTGCGGTGCACTTCTGGGGAAACAATGCTTATGATAATTTGATCTCGGTACTACCTGTTTTTGAAAAGCCACTCCAGGAACACTGATTTCGATGGCCATCAGTTTACGACAGTACAGCTAATGGTTCAGGTTATTTTTGACTCAGCCTTCAAGTTTTATGTACCTGAAGTCTCTACGGTATCTCATTACCATCTGAGGAACATAGCTTAAGTTGCAGCATTTGTTCTGTCTCCTGCTGACCCTGAAGTTCTGGTTCAAGCCTTTTTGTGGGATTGATTGTAATTTTTTCTTTCCTTGCTTACCAGCTTCTATTAGAAACAGGATTGAACTGGTGTGGGGGTACGCTACAAAAGTAATTTCCAGACCTGAGCTTGTCAGCATGTTGCTTCTCCATTTGCAGTGCTGCACTGATGCTGAGCTAAATGGTCTTAAGGTTTTGCTCCATTAGAAGTTTTCTTTCTTTTTATAGTTGCATATCTGAATGAGTTGGTAAGATTTAAGAAATGATGAGTTTATCCAAATGAATGTGCCCCCATTTGTTGATGTTGATTACATGTACATGTTACGGTTGGATTCAATGATCCGGTGGGTCTCTTCCAACCTGGTTATTCTATGATTCCAAGTTATTGAAAATCTGGCATATTTGTTCATAGCACACCTCTACCCACAATATATTTGAGGGACAAAAAGTAATAAAATTTTGCTCTAATTACAAATCTTCACAAGCTATGTTTATCAGTAGGATAGAATCTACCCCATCCTATCAGTCCTTTATTTTTCCCCCAATGAAACTTTGAGATTAGAAGGCAGATATCTCTTTCAGGGAAGGCTTTAGCAGGAAGCACGGTTGACTTCCATGTCAGATTATGTTATTAAAATGATATTATTAAAAATTAATTCATAAGACAAGCTCACATATTCAACATATATTTCCTAAAGACAGCAGATTCTTTTCATGGACAGAAGTATACAAATACAATCTCAGTGTTTGGTCCATCATTGAAACTACAGTTAATACATCATTTGAGTTTTGCTGATGTTATAGAAGTTGGGTTAGGTGTTGTCAGTAAATCACAGGCTCAATATTTGGTTTTGTTTTACAGATAAAGAAATTCAA
This sequence comes from Piaya cayana, assembly GCA_013389865.1. Classification (NCBI taxonomy): domain Eukaryota; kingdom Metazoa; phylum Chordata; class Aves; order Cuculiformes; family Coccyzidae; genus Piaya; species Piaya cayana. The sequence continues at coordinate 27,040 of WAAB01015578.1, forward strand.
AACAACACTTCCCTTTTCTTTTTTGCTTTCCTACAAATAAATTCTGCATGATAGTTACTTGGGCTTTTTTCTTTCACTTCATCTTCAGTCAAGTTTTCATTGTCAAATGCTATCAAGCCAAACCAATTATGAATGCAAAGGGACAAATGTATTTGTGGAAATGATTAAGGCTGGAAAATACTAGTAATGAGATATTGAACATTTCTCCTGTAATGTACTGGTTTGAATCCAGACCAGAATGGCAACAATCAGAAGTCCCTTAAATGAAAAGCAGCAGTAAGCACCTAGAGTAGGTAAAACTAAAGAACAGTCCCTTTAATAAATAACAGAATCCACATTAGGTTTGCAATACCGGAGTTGCTCGTTTAGAAACAAATCTTACCTTGAAGACTTAATCCCTTTAATTTAAAATAAACATTTTGAGGTTTCTAAGTCTGTTCCATGAATCTTATTTACATTTTTATTAAATAAACTATATTTATGTCACTGTTTCTGTGATGTTTCTTCTTAAACCTTCTTAAAAGACGACAACATATAAGTCACTAGAACCTTGAATTTTTGAAATGACTTTTCAATGTGATGGTCATAGGCATGAAAAACCTTGGTGAGCTATTTTTAGATCCCATGGCATTTCGTATTTTGAAAGGCAGCCTGGCCTTGCAGACCTTTGTTTGGAAGCACACCAGTGAAGATCAGAAAGATTTTCCCCTAGAAGGGACATGTGCACCATTTTGGGGCATAGGAGCCTGAGCTTCAGTTCTGCCTCTGAAGTGGAACTGCTGGGGCATCGTGGAGAATGTATCTATCAGTCTAGTTAGGGCCTGAGGTCTAAAATCAGTAAAAAAAAAAAAATAATCGTGCGTGTTCATGAGTCTGAAGCCCAAACTCTCATAGTGCCGTTTGGAACTCTGAGCAGTGAAAAGGTCCCAGGGAGACCTTGGAGCAGCCTTCCAGTGCTGAAGGGGGCTCTAGGAAAGCTGGGGAGGGGCTCTTGATCAGGGAGTCCAGGGACAGGATGAGTGGGAACAGTTATAAGCTGAAAGAGGGGAGCTTGAGATGAGATTTTAGGAAGAAATGTTTTGCTGTGAGGATGGGGAGGCTCTGGCCCAGGTTGCCCAGAGAAGTTGTGGCTGCCTCACCCCTGGAGGTGTTCAAGGCCAGGTTGGAGCCCCTGATCTTATTGGGAGGTGTCCCTGCCCATGGCAGGATGGTTGGAACTGGATGGGCTTTGAGTTCCTTTCCAAACCAAACCACACTATTGTAAGATTCTATGATTATGCATATTTTTGTGATTTGCTTCTTACTGTTAGCTCAAGTATTTCAGCCAGTGGAGTGGCTGCTGTGGTTCTTGAGTGGGCTAGCTATGGTAGGGATAGGAAGTGTTAGCTTCCCAAGTTCTGTATTTGTGTCCATTATCCCCGGAGTCACACTCTTCAATAGTGATACGGGGGTGGGGGTGTATCTTAGGAGTTAATGCTGATTTTTTTTTTTTTAATGCTGTACACTGCAGAGTCTCTAAAAATTTATATAAATGCAGCTCTTCACTGTGGCATTTTATGTGTAAAACATGTATAGGATTCTGCTGCGTACCCCTTGGAGAAGTTCTGAGGCTTGGAAACAAGGTACTTATTTCTCATTAGCTAATGTACGGCTGGGAGGAAGAGGGAAATCACCTGGGACTGCAACATTGACATGCAGTTAGATGGGACGTATAACCTGGGACTCAGCAGCCGGGGGACGAATCTCCAGAAGTTCCAAATGTTGTAGTGATTCAAGCTTCTACTTCTGTGAAACACTGAACTCCTGGTCTACTTTTACTGAACTGTGTCATTTCTCTATTTAAAAGCAGAATGTCTCTGGAGCTGGTTTCAAGATCTTTGAGAAATAATTGACTGGAGCCAGTCCTTGTTCATCTACATACAATAAAAAAAAAGCAGTGCTCTGGTTATGACTTTACTTAAGGAATGGAGGGGGGGAAGGAAAGAGGAGTGTTTATGCTGCATTAAATATTTTCATTATGCATCAGATGTTGAGAAATTTCTGGTAGGCCTGAAGCAAGTCTGGCATAACTGGTTGGAAAACAAACAAACAGAAAACCATGTAGCACATGGCAAGCAGTGTGGTTTGTTTTCAGACTTGCAACTATATTTTGAATTGTGTATGAGATGCAACATAAATTTATCAGAGCTTTGGCACTGATTGATGCTTTCAGACACAACTGAGATTTAGGTAGCAACTGACTTCTAAAGGGAGCATATTAATTCTATTATCATCTATGCCTTTTAAAAGTCTTCTCTTGCCTAACTGAATGTGCGAGCAGACAACGTCAGGCTTGGATAATACGGATGTAGATGCAAGGATTTTTCTCATTGTTAACCTATTATGTGTGTTCAGAGTAATCTCAGTGGGTTTTCATACAATCATTTCAATTAGATGATTAGCCATCCAACCTGAGGAAAAAGAGGTAGATCTCCTGTGGGCAAGCATCATGTGCAAAGGAGCTGTGGATGTTAAAGAGGATGCTGAGACCTAACCTAACGTCAATGCCATGATTAACCATCCTCTTACCAAAGAGCTAGCAATCTAAATGGATTAAATTTTGCTTTCATTATTACCTTATTTGATGGTGTCAAACCTGAGAATCTCTAAGTACACAGTTTGTATTTATCAGGTTCACGATGAATGCTCTGAAGCTGCAAGGTAAGTACTGACAAGTTCATAAACTTTAATTGCTACCTCGAATGTGCAGCATGCAGTTCTTACTCAAGGCCTTCTTCATCAAAGCTTCTTTCAGCTGCAGTGCTCTAGTATTACAAGATCAACCCAAACAGCATTTTCATGTATATGATCTGGAATTGAGACTTCAGAAAAGCAATTTGACTCCAGCAAGCATTTAGAGTTGAGTCATTCTTCTCCTATACAGATGTGCAAGGGAAAGAGAAATCATAGGGGGCATGGCTACACGTGTGAGCTTGCCATAAGCTGGTTCTCGCTGTGAGGCCCTCAGGGAAGGCTGGATGGTAGCTGCTGCAGAAGGGTCTCTGTAAGGGTGGAATGAGGGATGATTTGATTATTATCAGATCTGTTGTTACATCACAGATGAAAACAGTTAAATCTTTATAATCACTGATTATTATTTTTCAGATATATGCTAAAATCGGTGCTCTTTTTGGCTCTCCTTTTTTAAAGGAGATCCACCATGAGTCACCTGCTGCTAGACAGTAGTATTTACAGCTGGATATTTGACCCAATGTTGTCATCTCACAAGTTTCTGAAGCCTTGAAGAGTTACCCAGTCTCAGCACTTCTTTACCCTAGTAAATTAGGGTGGGAGGAAGACAGATGTTATTGATGTTCAAATACATTGTCTCCTTGAAGAACTCAACACATGCAAATTATATAAAAAAACAATTCTGAATTCTTGGTACTGTCACAAGTCTCTGAGCTTCTATAATAAGTGTTGTTGTCACATTATATGGGTTAAATGACTAATGATGGAAGTGTGTTCTTATTCATGCAAGCAGCTGCTGAGAAGTGTGTTGTCCTAAAATATACCTTCCTGTCTGTAGAGCTGACAACCATGAAATGATGGAATCAAGTTCCTGTCCTTCAGTGTTGCTTACAGTGAAAGCTGTCACACAGTTTTTAGACAAGCCTGTCAAAGAGCGAGCTGCAGTTCTGATACAATATGGACAATGCAGGGTTTGAAATGTCTCAGACTGTGGACAGTGTTAAATGCCGCACCTTGGTGCGCTTATGCTTTCCATTTAATTTCCCACCCTTCTTGATTTTCTTGGCTGTTAGAGATCAATTTAAAAATAAATAGTAAGAATAAAGGAAATCGATAAGCTCAGATGTTACGGTAATCTATTTACCATCTTGCCTGTGGAACAAGCCCAGGGGTTAGAAAGAATTTTTCCTTTGTTTCTTGTCCTTTTAAATAAAATTTAGCCGTGGAGACTTTGGGGCATCTTTTGTCAACCTTGCTGTTATGAGCACTTTGACCTTTCAATGTTATCTGTGTTGTTTACGTGAAGAAGCTGTGATGGCATAAATTTCTGTCCTTGATTACTGAACCTCAAGGGAATCGTGTCAATGGTGAATGTGGCCACTATCAAACTGAAATCCAGAAATAAAATGACACCTGTTACTGTGCTACTATCTTTATCCATGAAGCTCTATTTCTTCTGTGCAACTCAAGAATTGATCCAGCCAAATATCTCCTGACTCCCTCTTGTGCTGATGCACTGCTTTGTCAAATCCATTAAAAGTGAATTTTGCAATGCTATTTAGAAGCCATAGTTTTCTGAAAATATTGACATTATGCTGAGAACTGCAAACAGAGCTGATGAGAGTCTCTGTCCTGGTGAGTTTTCAATCTAGGACTGACGTGGGTATAATGAGCAAATACCTAATTGGGGTAGCGGATAAATATGTTATTTTAGCTGTATCCCCTGTGTTACAAACATAGAATTTAGCAACGAGGGGAGAAAAGAGCAATAAAAGGTTTGATGATTTAGTTATGGTTCATTGGAAGTGTGTTAAAATAGCAGGCAGTAACGGCTACTAATGCTTACTAGTAAACACATGTTGCTATCTCATTTAGGACCAAGCTTTTTTACATTCATAAATTACCATTTCAGAATGTATCTTTATAGCAGGAAAAGACAAAGGAATGTTTTCTTTTCCAAAATGAAAATTTACCAGTACAGAGTAGAAAAGTAGAAGTTTTGAAAGTAGCTTTTGCAGTCTCTTGTTGTGCTAGGAAGATTCCTTTGTGTAACTTGAAGTGCTCCAGTGGTAAGGAGGACCTGACTGGGACCTGAGACCTGGTTGTGGGACCTGAGAAATGGAGACTCGTTAAAATGCAAAGAGCCAGAAGCTTCTGCACCCTGAGGATGCCCCCAACAGCAGCGGCCTGGGAAGTGTGGCCCCCGTGTCCCCTCATTTTAAGGAATATTTCTTCTGTGTTTCAGCAGAGCTAGCATGGTTCGGAAAGGTTGCACAAAAGATGCTTCGAGTTTGCACCTGCACAACCAACAGACCAAACTGAGCAACGAAAAAACCTTTTCACTCAGTGTACTCAGATGTAGGATTTTAGAAAGATTAGCTAAGTTTTGCATTTGTGCAGCCTATGTTGAAAATGTTAAAGCAATACAACCTTAACATGGTCACTTTCAAGTTGGCTCTGTGTTTATAACTAATAAATAACATGCAGTAATTTAATATGTAATTGATTATTAATTTATCTTAAATTAATATCTGGATGTTTATATAGTTTGTAGGTCATATTTATGAAACTATTTATTTAGCTTCAGAGATGCTAAAACTTAGATTACTCAATTAATTGGATTACTTAACAAATATCGATTGGCATTTTTTAGCAATTAACATTATAGATGTATAATGCAGCACTTTCTTTTAAAATTTTAATTAACTGTTTAAACATTGCTTGGAAGTTTAAAGTTGTTGAGATTATAATTACATTATTGCCTATGCAGTTTTGACTTAATTATACAGCATTTCTATAGACTTGATAAATGGCAAAATGTATCCCCTTAACAATCAATTGATATTAAATTACTTTCAATTAGTTTTTATTAAAACTAAATTAGTGTCTTTTCAGACACAGTAAAAGCAGGACAAAAATCTCAGAATTCAGCCGTGATTTCTGCCACACTTAGCGATTTCCAGATGTCTCGCTGGTCAGCTGGTGCATGTGGTTTTAAAGTGAAGTTAAACCTGACAAACTCCAAAGCTCCTTAGAGTGCTGGTCTTCAAAGATGCAAAGCTTGATGCTGCTTCCATGGAAATTTATGCGTTGATTTGTCTGGAATAAAGCCAGAGTCTGGATCCTTTGGTGTAAAGTGTTAGAATCCTATTAATTGCAACCACATTCTGCGCTGTAATTGTGGACGCTTCTCTAAATTCAAAGGGCATTTTTGTGTTTTACAGTGGTAGAATACGGTGGTTGATGAGAGCATACAATTGTTTACTCAACAGGAGTCAAAATTAATCTTATAGGCTCAGGACTTTAAAGAAGCTTTCTTTCAGCTAGTGATTGCCAGATTAGTTAGGGTTTAGATACTTAAAAGCTCTAATATATGATAATAAAATACTTTTAATCTGGCATCAGAAAATATAATACACTGCTTCTTATAGCATCTTTTTGCAATTTATGACCTTCTTTGTTTATAATGTAGGCTTTATATATTTTTTTTTCCCCCAGCCCAACTGTCTTTAGTTTGGATGTTCTCTGTTTCCTTTTTGGTGTTAGGGAGGATGTACTTCATATGTTGTTGAGTTTTATAATGCTCTGTATTGAGTTTAATTAGTCTTGTAGTTGTAGCACAATAATAACTTGCAAAAGAAGTCTTAAAAATGTAAACAAATCCTGCAAATGAAGTGATTAACACATTAGGGTGCTTACTTGAGACAGTGGGATAACGCGAACACCATGGGTTTCAAACTATGGGTTTCAAACCATGGGTTTCTCATTTCTCTTGTAAAACTTGAACTTGTTTACTCAGGGTATGCGAAGCTTTTGTTTAATTTAAGTACAAGCAAAAAGAGTGATAACCCCTAAAAAACCAGGATTTGGTACGAAATATGTGTGGATTTGAGCAAAGATATTTTTATAGAAGGTGGTGGCGACAGCTACTGTAGAGCATGTGTGATCTAGAGAGAATGACGGACTTATATGTCAGTCAGGATTGAAAGCAGTAACTGAAGTGGGTAGACGCGAAAAATAGCTGGAGACCAGGAAAGCCACTGTCCAAGATTTTGTGGGTGATGCTTTATGTGGGTCACTGTGTCTGACCAAGAACTAAAATGCAGGAGGACTCTTAGCAGCAAGGGAGGCAACTGGCTGAGAAGGTGGCTTTGGAAATTTGGATGCCATTAGTTATTTATTTGTTTCTGCCTGTCTGTCTGATCTTTGTAAGAAGCTAATAGCTGGACCGGTAGCCTATCATGTAAATAAACAGCTATTTCTCTTGCAGATGTTGGTGAGTGGCTTAGAACAAAGGACGAGAGTAATAACTAAACAGGATCCAGACTCCTAAGTCTCTGTTTAAGTTTCCGAATGTACACTTTTAACTGATGTTTACCAAAGTCCCGAGCAACCATTGATTTCATGAAAATTTATAGTGAAGGGATTTTTAGTGCTAGTCACATAACCCAGATGGAAATAGGTACAAGGTGGGATTTATTTTGGATGCAGAGGTATTGGGCTGGTACCTGTCTAGACTAGAAATCAATTGGGATTAATGCCAACCTCCTCTAAATGTTCCCTTGCACCTCTAAGCATATATCTGCATCCTTCGGCTCTAAAGTGCCTTTGTAGAAGTAAGCATAGCCAATGAATTTGAAAATCAAACTGTGAGGGTGTGAGATTTCTGCTTGGTGACCTGGTTCAGAGAGAGAACAAGCCCTACAAAGATGGGCGGCAGTTCTGGTTGGGCGGTGGTGGGACTGGACAGCTTCTCTGGTGAGTGCTAGGTGACTCGTATTGAAAATCAGATCTGTCGTTAAAATCACCTGAGGTGATAGGTATTTTTCTTTCATTGCTTTGAAATTGTAGAGAAATAACTATATTTGTCCTTGCCTATTTGTTTATACTGAAGGATATATACACAGAGGCGTCCTAGTTGTGTCAAGGTTTCGCTGCCTTCAGCATTGACCAGAATGGAAGTCCCTATCTTTGCGTAGTTTCTAGTCTGAGTAACTTTTGTTGTCATCTTCCTTTTATATTTGACATGCTGGTTAGCATAGCAATGGGGACAAATTGCATCATCTGTCTTTTACTCAAGTTTTGTGGCAATTACCTGCTTCGCAAGTATGTGAAATTTAATTTGCCATTTTTTCTTATGGTCTTTTGTTGCAGGCATCATAATGTGAATTGTTTTATTGCTGCACTAAAACATTTCAAGGAACTAAGTGAATATTGTAAGAACGGCTGGAGGTTTTTTGTGTTTGAAGGAATCTGACATTTTTCACGTGGCCGAGATTACCCAGGTTTAAAAATTAAAATCTGGTGACTCTGCAAAGATAACTTTATTCTACAAATTGTTGTCATTATTAATAATTCTCGAAGACATTACATTGTAAGAGAGAGTAAACTGAAATGTCCCCATGGACGCATTTCACTTCAGTCATTAAGAAGAAAATGACTATATTCTTTATTTAGAATAATGAGAGCTGATACTGGTTGCCATTAGAGTATGCTACAATAAAATGTTAATAAGAAGCAGCTTGAGAATACCACACTAATGCAATGCTTTTTTTAATCAAATTTTTGGAATTGATTGCCGATAGCAAAAGAAGCAAAATCTTTAATATGATATAATGATTTTTGTACTTTTTCCAGGGGGAGACATTAGTTCTGTCAACTTCATAACCTCTTTTTTTTGGATGCAAAGCACAACATATATTTTATCACCACTATTAGAAGATTGTATTCTTAAAAGTTACAGCCCTATGAATAGTTTGTTGATATATATATATATAGAGAGAGAGACTATGGTATTTTTCAAGCAAGGACGTTTCTGTAACTATATGCTGCTTTATAAAATGGGGTTGTAGTGATTATTACTAAACTTAATTCTGAAATACATTGAAGGAAAGATTACTTTCAGATGTCGCTAAACTATTCATTTATTCTTGGATTTCCCACAGTGGCATCTGATACATATCATGTTATTTTCTTTTAGTTAGACTAAAAACATAAATACCACCTGGAAACAAGTAAATATGAAACATTAATTTTGGGAGATACACCCAAGTTTCTCCTTTTACCTTCAGTTCCAGCTCTGAGGCTGCTCATTAGTTTATTACAGTGCAGAAGTAATATGCTTTGTAGCTCCTGGTTTTGGTCTTACCTACGTGCATGTATAGGTGCAAAGGTACAGATTCCTCTTGTTTAACCTTTGTGCTTGCAAGGAAATATGAGTGTGAAATGAATTTTGTCTTTTTCACCAGCAGGAATGCAAAACAGAATGGAAAGGAAGATAAAACTCATTTCAATATGTACAGAGAGAGCATTTCTTATTTCTGCTGATAGCTGCCACATCTTTTCAGTAGGAACAGCTGGTATTTAAATGGCTTCCTCAGCTAAAACAATGTCTATCTCGCTTTAAAATTTCAGCAGGAAGCTGCTGTTTCATCATTTAGTCGTGTCACATATTTATAGTGTTGTCTTTGTGTGTAGTGTTTGAGAAACAAAAATGAAAGAAAATTGATGCACTGTATGTCTTGATGCCAGTGAATATAAAGTTATGGTTAGTCATAAAACCTATAATCTATTGCAAAGGGGAGGAACCAAATTCTCAGTGCTGTGGTAAAACTTTTAGAAATAGAACAATTAAAAAGTCTAAAAGGAAATATGGCCCCTGTTCAGCAATGTGCTTCTGTTTGCACCGAAGTGTAAATGTATCAGCAATCCTTTTGCAATCCTGGAACTTCTTTCCTAGTTAAACATCCATTCAAGTACAAGTTGCCTGATGTAGCTCAGGTGAGGACATTGCACTTCTCTTAAATTCTTATTTAGCTGGTAAATTGTTTTTTTTCTTGTAAATTTCAGAATGAAAATCGACTGTGGAAAATGGAAATAAAATGGGTTCCAAGGAAAGGATTAAAAAAATGTGTACAGAAAAGAATTAAAAAATGCATATGGAATGAAGAATCAATTGAAGTGTCAATATTTACTGATTATATGAATTCACCTGAACTGCCACAGTGTTCATTTTGCTTGCTATAGTGCTTAGACAAGAGAAGCCAATAATATTGTTTGATAAAAGCCAGATCTATGCACTTGAAATGGGAAACAATGAAACAAATCTATTAAATCAAGTGTAGAGCTACAATTTACAAAAAAATGGTGTATTACTTTCTCTATTAAAGCTTCATGTGCTTCTTACCATCATGCTAGTTGTACACATCTCATATATTGTTTGGCCACACTAAAGTTAAAAAAGCTCTTAGAATAAACTAGTAGCGCAGGTAAAATACTGTTCTGAATTCATTGTGTTGCTGCGTTACCCATGCAACTATATTCTTTATGGATCAATTAGGGAGTGGGATTACTGTACTCAGTTGTGACTGTATTTAAATATAGTTGTGCATACAAAAGAAGAACTGGAAAAGGCATCTCGTCAAGGACGCATCTGCTGACATCCATTTCTCCTGGCTTAATGTAAATAGGAAGCATTGGAGAAATGACCTGAGTAAGCACATAATATTAAAGAAAAACTAACCCAACCCTGTCAAAGTCTGAGGGTGATTGAAATCAAGATTTCCCCAAATCCCATCTTAGATGACCATGCTAACATATGAATAATGAGGTTTCCTCACAAGACAAGCAAGTGGTGTTTGGTGGCAGACAGAAAATTTCACGATGCCCCGAATGGGTAGAAGTTAAGGTCAGAGATTCTTCCTAGCTTAGGTGAGCTGTTTTGTGCAAAACCCTAATATTGTATCTTAGGTGTCTTGTGTCAGAAGTGGAAGACGCAAGTACTTCTGCTGCAGCATATGGATGTAACCTTCATCAGTTATAAAAGGTTGCGCCAGTTTGCTGCGAATCATGGTTGAAATTACCACTGCCTACACATTGACCGACCTTGCAAGCTCCATTTTCCCATTCCCACGTGATCCTGACCTTTCTATAGGGATTTCTTCTCTAGAGAATTGCTTAAAAGAGCAGTTGTATTTCAAGGTCTGAGAGACTGAGATGTCCTGTCTATCCCAAGGAAGACTCCTTGGAAGCAATCTTAAGTTTTGTTTTCTGTTTAAAAGTTATTTACTTTATTTTCTTTTATTTCACAGTTAAAGATAGACTCTCACTGTAAATTCCCTGTGGGGACAAAGCATAAATGTCTAGAGTTAATGACTAAGGATCAGGCCTGTTCCCTGCGTTTCTTCCTTTCCTAAAGGGGAACTGTCTTTACAAGATAAAAGCTACTATGCCTTCCTGGGTGAGCAGTGGGAAACAAAAACCTTCCCTGTACTCCCGCTTCAGTCAGGGAAGAAGGGTGAAAATTTAATCGCTGCATTTGTACGTGGAAAGGAATATTGACTGAGCATCTGCCAAGCACAAAGCAGCTTTTTAAAGCTGTTTTAGACTGTTGTTATTCTTTAATATCCATCAATGCCTCACGTGAGTTAAGGATGTGGCTTCAGCCACAACTCAGGATTTCAGTGTCTGTGAGAAGTTAATTTACTGTAATTACTGCAGAGTTTGTGGTTTAATTGGATGGAGGAAATGCTATGGCTGGGAGGCTGAAGAAGGGGACAGTAGGTGCGGTTTAGGTTTTGAGTTTTGAGCTTATGAGACAGAGGCAGCTTCAGCAGCTGATGGAAAAGGGAGAGGTAACATGGGAACTGCTACATCAGGAGGGATGACAGCTTTCCTGCAGCAGATAGCTGCAATTTTAAGGATTTTACTAGCTTTGAATTGAGGAAAGGTTCTGCTTGTGTTCTAGAGCCCTGAAGAGAGAGTGCTTTATACCCTAAGGTCAGTATGGAGAAATAGCACTTTCTGGTGCAAGGCAAGAGGAATATAAGAACCATGGGCCAAGCTGTCCTCTCCCAGCTTTTCTTCAGAGCACAGCATGAGTAGGGACCAGAATGACTTCTCTTTTTTTTTTTTTNACACAATAAATTGATGGTTGTTAGTTTTAGACATCTGATAATGACAGTACCTCTTAAAAATCTCAGTGATATTAACTAATCGTGCTCAGCTACCAGTGGTACAGCCCTGATAAAAATGGTTCAAAGGTGACCTGGAAAGATTATGGGGGATGATGTGGAGGAGGTCATTGTGTAAGGAGACAAATTCAGAAGTAGAGCACTTAACTTGATGCATGTAGATATTACGGTGATTATTACGGTGTATATAAAGTCCAACTTAATAAATCTTTTTCCTCCTGCCTTTTTGCTTCTTTGCTCAGTGAACTGTATAGAAACATTCTGCTTGGTCATTTTCACGAACCATTTGATTAAATGTATTTCAGTGTGATACCTACTTAATGGCTAATGTGCAAGAAAAGAGCAACCTGCTAATTGAATAACTAGTGTATCAAATTTGTGACCTCAGATAAAAATCGCGTGTATTTGTGGAACCAAGTGTGAGGCAAAGAACCTAAAAACAATAGTGAGATTCCTACTTTAACTCTTAGTTTGTTGATTATTTGCATCTGACAGAGCCCGAGATGAAAAGTAACATTAAGTCTGAGATATTAAGTCTGAGGCAGTATTTTAAAATCTTTCAGTCCTGCCTTTCTGCAAGGAGGTTTTTAAACATGTCAAAATTCTGGCAATTCCTGCAGCTAAGAATAACTGCAGTGGTCTGGCTTTGCGAAAGCCCATGCAATATGACTGCTACTTCTCCTAGGTGTGACCAGATCCATTAAACACCCCAGTGTCTTCTCTGCAGCTCTCCCAGGAGCTGAGAAGCTATTATATCCTATTTCTCCTTTGTTATCTCTCAGGAAACACTGGCATTGGGGATATATAAAGTGAGCTGCTGGTGTTCCTGAGAAGAAAAGAGAATTATCTACATTTACTGACATTTGCATTTATTTAGGATATTGAACAAATACATGGATATTTGTCTCGCTGTGAAAAAAGACTCTTGGCCTCAGACTGCTGTTTGCCTACCTATCTACAGACATCTCAAAATTGCTAAGTTAAGCACTATGTTCACTTTTATCATAACCGGTTCTTATCAAGATAAATCTTATCTTCGCTCTCCTGATTTGCCTGCTTGTCAGATGGCTCACTTTGCCTTCTCCTGCAAAAATTAGTTTTTACCATAAAACTTTTTAGGGAATTTGTTAGAGTATGAGTTTGTGTCCAGTTAGTAGTGATTTTAATAATGATAAGATGGTAATAAATTTTTACTCTCCAAACACACGATACCAAGGATGCGTTGAGAATTCCTGGTGTGCTTCAGACCGTGTGAGCAGTTTGAGTTCCAGGCAGGGAGGTCCCGAGTGGTAATGGCCCATGCTGGCAGTGTGTCAGATTCCAGGTAACCAAAATAATGTGGAGGTTTCTGTTTTTCATCTGTCTCTGGTTGTCTGTGTGTGGGAACAGTACAGAGTTCTTCACATTGTCAGATATAAGTACAGAACCAGAAGTAGGAAATAGTTTGGCCCTTATGGTTTTGGGGAGGGGGGAATACATCCTTTTACCTTTCTGTGTTTTTTAGGATAGTCAGTGACCAGTTAGATACACATAGATCATTTTTTTCTGTCTAAAATCATACAAAGAATATAAACTTAGAATGTTGTAATGGTGATTATGTTTTTCCTTACTACAAAATAACAGTAAAATAAGTATTTAAACAAAAAAAAAGTTTAAAATTATTACCATTAAGTAACACCATGTAAGATGCTTAATCATATTAAACTGAACTTATCGTTATTACTATAGTTAGTTATAGTTAACAGAGTAGAAATCATTTTAAAGTCTTGTTACTAATAATTCATATACTTGGGATAAACTAGTGGATTAAGGCATTTTGAGCTACAGTGTTCATCTCTAGATATTTTGCTCAAGAAAAGACCACTGATATATGCTACCTGTTTTTCTTGACTATTGTAATCAAATTCTGAGCTATTTAATGCTGTAAACGTTTGAGATAAACTCAGCACTAGTTGGAAATCCACAGTGCATCTCAGTCTAACAGAAATGTTTTTGTCTCTTGATTAACTTTTTCTGATGAGCTTAAGCAGAAGGAAAGTATTTTGATGAGCTGGAGATTACCTTTTGGGAACCTGCTTTTATTTTACTTTTCTAGAATAATTGATTTGATGCTGATTATTTTCATGGTTATTCCATTTTGCTGAAGCAGTTGACCACTCTTCGTGGTCTTTTCTACAAAGAAGACAGATGGATAATGGTGCTTTCTCTGATGGAACCTTATTTTCTTCAATATGCTGTCCTGTTGCCTAAAGCTATGTGAGGTGCTGTAGTTGCTTCCTTAGGATTCCTGATGGATGCGCTGCCACAAATACATGCGTATAGTACTTTCTAGGCTGTGACTCCATGGGGTGAAGGTTGTTAAAGGACATGATGTGGTTGCATAAGCAGCAGTAATATGCTATTACCATCCAAGTTATAAAACCAAACTGTCTTGCTTTTGTGGCAACACAGGACTGTCATTTCCAAATGTCATTGATTCCTACAAAGCAGTAGAATCCCATAACAAGGACAAATTCAACACTGTGTGCAAAAATTGCACTCTACACAGTGCTGGACGTGAGGTCAACTCCTGCCACCATTGTAATAACCAACAAAATCAATTTCAGACCCTTCTCAGTGTTCAAGGTGAGCTCTGCTGCTCTTGGTGCTGCAGCACTCGAGAAACACAGCAAAAGCTGATCAGCAAAAAGAATGTGCAAAGTAGAACTGTTATTAGGGTAAATTGCTGCCCAAGGAATGATTTCCTGGTGGATATTATTTTGTGAGAACATCTTAGAGCGGGTGATATCCACACGAAATAAACAAAATCCTCAAACTGTGATGAAACCTGGAAGGTTCTGAGGAGCCGAAGCTCAGGAAATTTCAAGACAACTTGGTTTTAGCTCATAGGTATTGAATAGTGCAGAGTTGTGTACACCTGCTATTAACTCTGTAGTAGGCTAGGGTAACAGTTAGGTATTAAATCTCCATTTTGAATCAGTGCAGTTCCCTTTGTTGTCCTACTAACTTCTTCAATATTTTGGAGGAGGAGGTAACAGCAGTGTTGGAAACCCAAGGTGATAAATAAACGGATTTTTTTTTCTTTCAGCCCAGAATTGCATTACTTAGGGGCTGACCATCTCCCCAGGGAGTTGAATTTAAAGCATGTGGATACATCAGCACTGAAATCAAATGACCTTTTCTGATATATTGATCCTTTAAAAGACTTAAAATGGGAGCAGGGAGAAGGGGCAGAGAGAAAAATTCTTGCTGACCCTCAGGCATGTAGTGCTTTAATCATTTGAGTTTCCTGAATATTAAATTTCATTTGTCTACTTCAACCCAGAATGGATTCCGATGCTAGTGCTCTGTTAAGTAGGCTGCAGACACGATAACATAGACAACACTCATGTGTCTGCTCTATTCAAAACTGGAAGGGATATCGCTGCAGTTCCACAATCTGCTTGCTTTGTTTTTCACTTTTTACTTCAAAGCAGTGTTTAAAATGTCTAATACTTGATTATTCAAAGATAAGGAGAAGGTGTATTTTATGCCCACACTGCTTTGGGGAAATAGTCATATTCGTATTTGATACTCTCTTCTCTCTGAAGTTAGGCACTGAGGGTTGTGGATCCATTTACATGCAGATTGTTGTTTAGTTGTTACCTGTGCTACTTTCCTCTATGGACATAATAGTTCAGGAAGGAATAGAAAAGATAGAAGCTTAATTGTAAATGGTAGTTGTTTTACAGTAGTCCCTGGACACTAAGAATTCTTACTGATGAGTGAGGCAGACTATTCCCGGGAGCTGGTAACTAGTAACGAGCATGGAGCGCTAAAAGCTCATTAAAACCATCTTTCCTTTGTAATAAACAATGAAAATGCTTGAAGACTCTCTGCATTTCTACTTAACTTATAAATTGCACTAATAATAAACCAGTAACTGCAGTACGTCCATCATAATGTATGCCCGGGGAGGTGATTGGTGACTCAGTCTCCATCCCTGGAGGTATTTAAAAGGTGGGTAGATGAAATGCTTAGGGATATGATTTAGTAGTGGACCGGTATGGTTGGACTTGATGACCTCAAAGATCATTTCCAATCAGGCTATTCTATGATTCTATAATTCATGTGCACTTTTTTTTTATTATAGGAGTTTTACTATCCCTATTGTAGTTAAGATGGATGAAAAACAATAAGAAAATTTTGGGAGAACATGGAAGATAATAGTGATTTCAGTAAAAAGATTGAATTAGCTTTTGTTATTCATAGAGAGACTTTTTCCTTTTGTCACTGAATGAAAACTGTGTTTCTCATGCAATTCCAGTAATTATGATCTTGAACCTGCAAAGACAAAGCAATTTGCAACCTACGTTGAAGCCTGTGGTCTGGCAGAATGGTAGAATGAGTATGGGAATTTTTGGTACTGGAACATAGTTGAAACTCCCTTTCAGACTGACATTTATGAAGGGTTCACAGATATAAGACGTGATGAAAGAGCAAGCAGCATAGGGGACCCAGCTTAATGACTTATCTTCTCTACTGTTTATTTTCCAGTGAGATTTCCTTGAACAAGAAACAAGAAATCTTGCGATACTTGTCACGTTTAGGCTGTAGGTTTGAAAGTTTTCAGACTTCTGTGACTTCTGAAAACAGGCTAGATGCTAAAGTTCACATGGTATCTATCTCAGTGAATATTATTGTAAAAATTACTTTCCAACATGTTCTTCGTTCAAAAATTATTTGTAAAAAAGTTCATGAATGAATTGCTTTCCCTGCCTTTGAATTTCAATTCTTTTTAAGCTCAGTTTTGAAAGTAAATGGAAAGAAAAATCCAACTAAATACCACATATTCCTTGAGTTAAATTAATTCAGAATCAATAATTTAGTATTCCTTGATGTTTCTAAACATAACTGCTGATATAGCCTAAACAATGGATTCAAGTATTGCTTACACTGCTCAAATTTGACTGAACTGTTTTAGAAAGTCTACGGATGTTTTAAAGGACCAACCTGAAAGGCAGTGTTTAAATGATAAGTATATAAAATAGGATCTGACCATGCTATTGCTCCTAGTCTATCTAGAGGTTTTATTGCTTATGTATCCTATGCTTGAGGCCACAAAAGCAAAGGACTTCTGGGGGTTGTTTACGGTGCAGAACAGAGATTTCTGAGTAAGCTTGAAATTGGCTAACTTGGATGCTGGTCATAGTCTAGTTGACCCAGCATGGAGATTAGCTTAGTTTAATTTGCTCAGTTCTTTTTGTAGCTTTGTTGATTGCACAGCAGAGTTTCTTTTTTAGGTATCTAAGGCCAAATTACGAATCCTGAGCAACTCTCCCTTGTGTGTCCTTTTAGTTGCTTTTTTGGAGGAGTCTGTGGTTTTATGCCAAGACAGTTGTCTAGGTGTAAAAGCTTTGCTACTTTTCATACCCAGCACTTCCAAAGTGTTGACAGAGTGAGACAGAAGTGCTGAAGTCCCATTCAGAACCACAAAATGAGCATCTCCTTGATTATCTGGTCTAGGAAATGCTCAGATTCTGCTTACTGGATCAGTCTCACAGAAGATAGGGGGGGAGGTATTTTTCTTCATTCTTGTGTGATGCCTTCAATATCCTAAAAAAAAAAAAAATCCCTCAAATAGCCTTGGGATCATTGTAGAACATAGGTTATGATGTATTTATTTCCTTACGATTTACTGTTACTGTATTTACTGTGTCTGCGCAGGTATAATGGATGGCTTCTGTAGATTTAATTCTTGGATGCCTGTCTCCCTGCTGCTTGTAGAGCAGCCTGGCTGTCTACCCAGCTGCTCTGGATTCACTGAAGAATTAGGTGATGTAGTGCTTAGTCTTGTGATGTTCCCTCTGAGGATGTAGCTCTTAATACATTATGGCAGGTACGTCGATTTCAGATACATAACATACACTATTATGACAAGTTGCAAGTCTAATTAAAATAAGTTTATCTGGTATATCCAGAACCATTCTTGGAGTCTTCTCTAACTGACAGTTATTTGAGATTTTGGTAGCCTTTCTTTATAAAATAATGTGAAGTTTGTTCATTTTTTATGGGCATCTCTGCCTGATTCATGTCATCATTGTCCCTTCTGGATGCAGTGTATAATTCACACAGGTGTTGCCTTCTCAGAGTGGTACTGAACAAATTGGTGGCACTGAACAAATCTAATGGTTCTAAAACCTGATGGAGGGAAAATGTGCTTCTGTCTATTAGGGAATGCATTTAATTATTCCAATATCCATATATCTTTGCTTCTCATTTTCCTTTCCTCCAGAAGGAGCCTGTATAGAAGACAGATTGTGTCAATTTCTGAAACTTTCAGCTATTTGGTGTCCAGTGTGTGCTTCTGCACTTTTCCATTTAGTGATTCACCGGGTCATTTGCACTTCCTGTGGCCCTGTAATCGCTAGGAGCAAGAACCTCCTGCTACAGCTTCAACAGGAGCATTATGGGTATAGATGGTTGCATTGAATCATAGAATAATTTGGGTTAGAAGGGACCTTCAAGATCATCCAGTTCCAATCCCCTGCCATGGGCAGGGACACTTCCCGCTAGATCAGTTTGCTCAAACCCCATCCAACCTGGCCTTGAACCGCTCCAGGGATGGGGCAGCCACAGCTTCCCTGGGCAACCTGGGCCAGGGCCTCCCCAGTCTCATGGTGAAGAAATTCCTCCTTATGTCTAGTCTAAACCTGCCCCTCTCCAATTTATCACCATTGCCCCTAGTCCTATTCCTACAAGCCTTTGTAAACAGCCCCTCCCCAGCTTTCTTGTAGCCCCGTCACGTACCGGAAGGCCCCACGTGCCTCTTCCCTGCATCTGCACTGAACAACTAGGCCAGATACCCATCATTTAACTACAGTGACAACAGGCCTTTCCTTCCTCCAAAATATTACTGCCTAAGAAAGGACAACTCCTATGCTGTCTTTTAAGACTTTGATTTATTTATCTAAAGCAATGAAATTGTCAATGAGCAATTTGACTAGTTGAATTTATGTCGAGTCATACGATTTGACTGTTGGTAATTGAAAGGGATGAGAGGAAATACTGTAAAATAACATAACCCAGCTCTTGCAGAGACTTATTATGCAGTGCAATGAAAGGAGCTGAATAAACATACAGGCAAGGAAAAGTTAATAAAGATTATGAAACATCTTAATGTGGTCAAATCAAATCACTACATGCCATGAGCTATAAGCTCGGTAGCGGGGATGTAAGCAGCTGTCCCCAAACGGAAGGCAATTGCGGAACTGCTATAGCTCCAGCTGCTTGCAAAGTACTTGGAAAATACTCCTATCCTGTGAAACCAGGTTGCATATGCTGACTGCACACAAGAGTTATTATCACCTGGCATTTCATGTAGATTAACCCTTAAGCATTCCTGACACTCAGTCCCATTTGGAGATTGCTATCCTAATGTCCTTCAAGTGCTTAAGTCCTTCTCGGGAATATACAACATATATCAAACTACTGATAACTCTATCTGTTGCTGTAAGATTCAATGTGACACTTTTAATATATTCTGAGCTTACGTTCCTGAAAGAAGCTTTTCATTTTTGAAATAAAGGAAGAACATTTTGGGAAATATTATTTTAAAGAATGGCCACGTGCTTCTGGCAGAGTAGAAAGGAGTTGGCACAAGAAAAAGTCAGACACACCAAAGGCAGAGAGATCTTGTTTGTTCAGACTGAGACTTATTAGCATTAAGCAGCATGTGCACCCCAAAATAGGTTTTCTGTGGCTGTACTTGAGTATGTGGATGTTAAAAGTCTGTGCTTATTTTCTGACAAATGTTGAACAAGTCCATATGGAGCTTAGAGAAATTTCAAAACCAGAAAGCTTAAGCTGTAATGCATGGAATCACCTTGAGATTTCTTATTACTTGTGCGAAAACATTTTCTTCACTTTTCAGAGGTGTTTGATACTGAAAACTGTTTCATTTTACTACACGAAATGCAATATCTTAAAATAAGATTAAACAAGGACTACTTTGGAAGGAGAAACATCCCTAAATAGTTTCTTCTGTTTTCTTGGTGAAGGAAGTTTTCACAAGGGGTATCATTCGCCTCCATGTGTGAGGACAGTGAGAACATTTTGAAGTAGTTAAAAGCTAAGTGGGATCGTAGCCATGCATAGCTCCTTACTTGTCTCTGCAAGAGGTTGAAACCCTACTGGAAACATGTCTGTGTGTCTTTGGAGAATGGAGCTGTTCGGTGGAGGCAGGATTTCACCAGAGCAGATGTGATGTGCTGTGATTGCTGCTGCAGCTCAGGGAAGGCATGGGGACCTGCCTGGGTCTGCCTGGCCAAGGAACTGTTGCTGCTTGCTCGGTTTTAACTTATGCACAGAGGCCCTAAATGCTCTTGGGATGGGTAGAATGAGGTGGAATCTACCTAGAAGGATCAGAAAGGGTACTCAATGCATTGAACTGAGATTACTCTGTCTTATTTCTTCAGTGCCCTATACCCTTTTGGTGATGGTAGGTTTTGGCAATGTATTTGTTTAGCATTTTCTGCAAGCAGATCTGGTTTCCTTAGAATTTCTGAAGGGTGCAAAGATATGAGGTAAATTCATGACCTAACAGGAATTTTGCTGCTGATTTCCTTTGGGCCACCAGTTCACTGCTGGCTCCTAATGAGTATACTACTGCTCTAATTCATCATCAGGCATGTTTTTTTCTAATTAACAGTTGAAAGGAATTTGTGTAACTACCTCTTCTTTGTATAGTACAGCTTAATTCATGATACTTCTCCTCTGAGCACAGCTTGAATGTCTCCTGAGTTTTGCTAGGGGCTTGTCCAATAGCAGAATCTTCATTTTCCTAGCTGGAATGAAAGTGAAAGCTGCAATGTAAGGCTCTTGTTCAATCTACAGGAAAAGATGAGACAGGGTAGTAGAGCATAAATTACAGAACAAAAGGTTAAAATGAATGGTTCAGAGCGGAGTGATTTTGTTGTGAGGTTTGAGAGCCCAATGTAAACATCACTGAGGTTAAAGGTTAATAGTCTGGGACACTGAACAGTATATATTGGTAAAGGACATTATGATGTTAGAAATATTTTTTTATTGAAAGCTGCTAGAGGACATTCTTTTGTTATGACTGTAACGCATTAAATGCTTAAAGCTCAAATCTACTTTTAGAGGATATTTTATATTATGTTAGCAAAGAGTTGACTTATTAGAGTGGAAAAAAGACCTACACAAAGTAGTTGAGAGATTTTTAAGTGGTGGGGTGGGTTCTTTGTTTTTGTTTAAAGCACCAAACCCAGAGGTAAGTGCAGATAAGGAGAAACCCTCAGAACATCTAATCCATATGCATCTCCCCTGTGCTTGCTGTCCGTATTGATTTGTTATGAAGTACATCACTGATTGACACTTCAGGGCTGTAGCCTGAATCAGATTTAAGAATCTGAAGTTTTACTGGGCTCACCGTGCAATGTCTTGCTTCATTCAGCAATGTCTATAACATGATCGTCCTCTAAATGGAAACAAAAGGTTTGCTTGCCACGTAAGCAGAATTAGCCCTTTGGCTGTGCCTGAGCTGATGCATGTGTATCAAACTTGCAGAGATTTGCATGTGCTCCTGATTATCTCCTCATCACTGAACTTTACCGTGGATAATGAAAATGGTGTATTTTTTTGTCTGAATACTTCAGGATCTAAGATCAAGTTAATGAATCCATTTTTTTTGTCATTTATAAACATATATTCTGATGTTTAGGAATATCTTATCCAGGAAATAAATAATCTGAAATAAAAAACAAGGGTTTTTTTAGTGTATTTCCATTGTATATGTTCTTGGTTTTGAGAACCTAAGGTGAACAGTGCATGGGTTTTCTCATATTGTAGAATATTAAACTAAAAAAAGATGTCAAGAAATCTAAATGTAGGATGAAATGGATAACTCACCTCTGAAAACTTTATTGCCTGAAGTAGTGATCAGGTGAGACCCCTTGCTGCAGGTAAAAACTCGTGTGGAAATGAAGTCTATAGTATGCCTGAATCCAAAGAATTCTGCTAGAAAGTTGTGAAGAAAATGGGATACTATTTGTTGTATGTGGGTTTTTTTCTTGGTTGTTGGGGGTTTATTTTTATTTTTTTGTTTGGGTATTTTGTGTTTGGTTTTTTTAAGTGGAAATTCATTCCTTCTGGTTTTTATTATTATAATTATAATAGTTTACGAGCATTAAAATTGGACTGAAGTCCTTAAAATGAGATTTTTTTTCACCTGAACTGAACTATTAGAGAGTCCAAGAGACTGGCATATTGTCTTTTACAAGAAGGAAACAGAAAAAGAAAGAAATCACAGTTTTTCTTTTATTACAATGTGAATCAATGCATTTGGCTTGCGCGATGGTTTCCAGGATAAAGCAAAATATCTCAGAAGCAGACTTTTCTTCAGTACATCATAATCTACAACTCAACCAAGCATACAAGATCAATAATACTGCGTCTTGTTAGGTAATCATGAAGTTAGAGGAATACATTAACAGAGGATACCAGAAAATGAACCTGTTGGGGAACTATTTCTTTGTTTTTGGTTTTTTTTTTAAAGATATTTGCAAACCATAAAACCTGTTAAGTAATATATTGATATTCCAGTTAAGAGAAGCTCTGAATTCATTGGACTTTCTGGACTGTCACGCTCCAGGTTCAAGAGCCAAGTTTTTTCTGGCTAATCAGAATCATAGAACAACCAGNTGATTCCTGCAAATATATATTGAAACTTACAAATCTAATTATGACATTAGACTTTTGATAATGATAGATGTGTAACTGCTAAAAGACACTCCCACACATCTTTTTAATTTCACAATTTTATAACATTTTTGAATAGAAATAAAACCATTCATAAAAGTTTTCAGTGAAGAGCAGCAATGCAAGGTGAAATGAGAGTGATCATGGTAGACCTGTTTTGAAATTTATCTTTTTTTTTTTTTTCAGAATTGCCTTAAATTATTTTTATCCCACTGACTGTTTTGTGCTAGAGCTGAATTCTGGTTGTGATTACTTGCGAGCTCAAAAAGTGCCAGCAAATTTGGCAAGTTAGTTGAAAGAATTCACACTCTTGAGATTTTTCTCCAGAGTCTTTTTTTATGTGATGCCTTGATCTGTGTCATGTGAAGGTTTGGCATGCAACTACTGGTTCTGTGCCCTCAGGTCCAAATTAAAGAGGTTCTCTGTCAGTAATTCAGGTGGATAATTAAAAAACTTTAAATGGACACTGAAGTTGGACAATTAAGACTGGCAGATTGCCTGTGTTCTCATCATGGTGCATGGTGCTCATCTTCAGATCTTGGTAAAGAAAGTGGTCAGAGTAGACCTAGGCATAACCTGTGGGAGAAAGTGACTAGGTTTGCATACTCAAGACCAGTCTGGTTTGCTTGTTGGGTTTGTTTTGTTTTGTGATACTGTCCACAGAGACCTTGTCTTATAAAGTTCTTGATGCTCAATTGTATATCTGCTCCATAACGAGAGCATCCTAAACACAGATCCAAACTCGCTGTCTTATTTCCATGAAATTGGTCTTACTCTCTTTAATTAGCTGTTCCCCATTCAACTAAATTCCCTATATTTTTTTCAGTGCCATGTCCCACTACGACTGTTCTGCTTTTATCCCTGTGAGAGATCTCCCGGCTCACAGCACTGTGAGACAGCTGGGGTGGGAGACCCTTTGAAGGAGATAAATGTGTCCAGAAATGGATTTGTTTTCTCTCCTGATTTGTTTTGTCTGCTGGGCTCACTGTGATGCTTGGCTGCAACTGTGTAGTCCCTCAAATAAATGAGAATTGTAGTTCTGAGACAGAAAGCAGATTTCAGTCCTTTCTCTCTGCTCTGGAGCTTCTACCGGTTTAATGTAATGATTGTTTTATATTTCCATTATGAAAAATACTTTGGTAAAGCTCATCTATTCTGAACTGTTGTATTTTCCAATATCTTGCTATTTCCTGAGTCTCGGTGGTGTTATCTTTGGCAAATACATGAGCAAAATCTGTCTTGGGACAGAACACGCTATAAATAGTTTGAGAATATCCAGTTGGAATAAAGACTTATTAAAAAATCCTTTTAATTTTTCAAGGTTCAATCTGATGAAGCATAAATGTGGGATGTCTTATAAATATCTTGTGTGTCTGTGTGTGGATATGGATACGTGTGTGCATGTATTTCCATTTATATGTAAATGTAGACTCGCATCTCATGAACACCACAGTTGTTTTTCAAAAAATCAGAGAGCATTATAAAACCTTTCCATGTTATTTATTACAAATGTCCTAGGATCATCCTGTTCATTTAATTTCTTTCATAATTTAAGCATTCATTTGCAAAATGGAGCAAAGAAACAAAATCTGCAGAACAGCTTTAACTGTCAAGACAACACAATCTGCAGCTAGCAAGGGAGCATGTGCATGCAACTTACTTTGGGATATAAACATATTAGTTTGGGGACTACTGCTTTCAAAGCAAGTATTAAGTTGTCAGCAGTTGAGGTATATATTAAATGGCTTCATTATTAGAATTTGGTTACTATTTTAGATCTATAAATCCATCTGTTCTGATAATTTTGAAAAAAACAGAAGCACATCGTTAATAAAAGTTTTCAATTCAGCAGAGCAGTATGCAAAGTAAACATCATCTTAGGCCCAGTTTGAAAGAGGGAAGAGGTTTGAGTTGTAATGAAATTATTTTTTAATGGAACATTTTATTTTCATATTTTTATAATGCTCCTTTCTCATAGCCTGAGGCTGATACGCCTGCTTTATCCTCTGAAAGTCTGAATAAATGGAGCTAGCTTGGCCATGTGGGAAATCTAGGTCTAGACTAAGATTCAAGCTTCACAATTTATGTTCCGAAAGAAAGTAAAAAGGTCATGGAGATCATGTATGTTGGCTTATGGGTCATGGAATTCCTAATGACCTGTTCAAAGAGCAGCACCAAGGCAGCGATGAAAGCAGAGCTGCTGGGCCGTGCTAGCAGGGGAACAAGTACTGAACTAGCATCTCACACTTCTGGGAACTGCGTGACATTCTTCTTTTGGGGAGGTCATGAGTGGATAGATTAGTCCCCATCTCAGAAATCCATTAGAGTTTGAAAAAANACCAAGAATGATTTTCAAGTGAAGCAGTAAATGATACAATTTACAAAGGAGAGGGTCTTCCTTGACATTTTCAGGGAGTTGAAAGAACAGGCTAAACAAATTCTTTCCACCTAATTATGATTTCCTGGTTGGCTCCAAGTGGTGCAGCAAGGTCAGTGAGAGGGGACTGGCTCTGCTTCATGCAAAGGCAACAAAACTCTGCCTTTCTTACTAGTACAGGCACAGTTTAGGCTGTATTATCTAGTCCCGTGGTTTTTGTACAGAAGTCATGTGCTTTTACCTCGGCAGAAACAATTACAAATAAAATATTTTGGGCTAAAGAAGAGCTTTGAATTCCATGTGTGGTCTTCAGCCAGTTGGAGACTTCTGCCATCTAGACTCAGAGCAAAGATGTCTTGGAAAGAGTAAGAGTTCAGCTGCTGGTCTGGTTGAAAACTTGGAATAACAGTCCTGACTCGCACCTTTAGTTTGGGTCTCTCTCAGTGGTCTGCGTGCTATATTTTACTGGGGTGGATGGGATTAGTGGCTCTGTGCACCTGAGCTCCCCGGCAAGGCTGCCTAGGGATCCCTGAAGAGGCTGCATTTATTCTGAGCATTGATGCTGTGTACAAGGGTGAGTGATGATGCCCTGTCATTTCAGGGTCCTTCAATCAACAGTCTGGGTTGTTGCACAGACTGAAAAAAAAGCTATAGGGAGGGTGGACTGATTTCAGACTGCAGGATTTTTTATTATTTTTTTTTCCCCAGATCCACAAAACTAATACCTCTTATTTGAGAGCCCAGGAGATAAAGTTGTTCTGAAAAACAAATAGACCTTCGGCTCATCTATGTGTCTGAAAGTACATGACCCAAAAGAAAACAATTTTTACTAGCAGGATTAACTTCCTTTTGAAAACCAGCAATATCCCTTAGAAATCCCTGTAACCGTATTAGTAATTGTCCTAAGAAATAATTTAATTTAAAGTTCTTTGCCTTTTATCACCATTTCATTTCTCTGGTCATTAGAAGGGCTCAGACCATTAAAGGCTGCCGTTGTGAATAATCAATAGAGAACACTAATCTATTGCAGAATGCTTGTGATATAAAATCCAGTAAAGTGATCTATATGAGTCTTCACTTATATAGTGCTGCGAATCTGATTTATGCTATAAAGAAAACATTTATAAGGAGTGCAGTAGAAAAGGAAATTAATACTATAAAGCTGTCATGAGGTATTTTAGTCAGAAATGGAACCGAGGCAAAACCGAGCTCATTGTGATGGCGAAATGAAGTTTAGGGGAAGTTGTAGCTATGAAAACTTGTACCTAACCTTCAACCTCCCAAGGTTATAAAAAATTCTAAAACTTTACTTGCTGTTTGCTGTAAAAACAATTGATTTTGAGGCTGCAGACTTTTATGGAGAAAAGAATTCAGGATGGTTTTTCTTTTGTGATCGTATGAGTTCATCTTTGTAGTTAGTGCTACAGAAAATACTGACTTAGATGTGCGGTCACTCTTGGATAGTTTAATTTGTCCTCATATGCCCTTTGTCCCCATCTGTCCAGAGGGCAAACAGTCTCTTTTCACTGCTTAAGCAGTCCGTTTTACTTTACATTTAGTTGTGTGCTGTCTTTTTAGGGCTATAAATCTGTATTAATCTGTATCCTTTGCTGGAGACTATGCTTGGCCAGCTGATGAAGTGTTCTCTGTCTGATTGTACTCGGATGCAATAGGAAAGGTGTATGTGTTTCAAATACAGAATGTGCCTGGAGATGTGGTGGGAGTCAGCAGTGGCCTGTGCTTTATGTTGTAATGCTGATTATAAAGAAAAGAGTCAAAATGCTTCCTATCTATTTATTAATTGGATAATTTAGCATTAAAAAATTACAAAGTTTCAGAAATCATAGTATTTTAGTATTGGTGTATATTTCAGAACTAAAACCTAACCAGGCTCCTTGATTGTTCAATGGGCTGATCACTTGCGAAGAGGTATAACAGAGTTTATACACATCTGAAATCTACTGAAGGCTTGGAAAGTCACATTTAAGCAAGTATCATGAGCTCCTGCCAAAGGAAAAGAATGAGGCATAATTTTTATTGAATGAGTAACTTTTCCTTAAAATATTCTAATACTCCATCAGAATTAAATACTTAATCTAGCAGGTCTATTGCAGGTGTTTTTTTTCTCATAGCACATAAGAATTGGAAGAATTGTGTAACTTCTGGTTTGCCCCCCTAGAACGAAGTACTGAGATACAAAAAAGAAATAGAAGACTGCCCCCCCACCCCCTCCCACAACCTCCAAAACTACCATCTGGAGTCTGTGCTATTTCTTAATACTGGATAAATTAAAAGCTAATTAATTCCTTTATGTCAGGTTTTTCTCATTAGGGTAATAATAACCTTTCAAAGTCTGTCATTCACCAGTCAGCAATGTACCATATGCTTGATGTCACATGATAAAAAGTATTTTCAATTTGCCATGAGATAGAGTGCCTTATCTCTACTTAGCATCACATTTTTTTATAGTGATGTCTCACTGACTTATGGCACCAGATATATTAATTGTTTGCTAATATGTCCTAAATTGAATTATTTCATATTTTTACCAGCAATATTACTCTTATAAAATTGTTTCCTCTTGCCTCCATTCTCCATGATTTCTATTTCCCACTTGGTGTTCATGCCTAAATCCCACTGGTGCCTTTTGGAGGAAGGTGTATTGGTGCTGGTGACACTAAAAGGAGCTTATGTGGCTGTAGTTGCTTTGTCCATCCTTGTAGTTAAGCTCAAACAAATTCTTAAGTATCATCTTTCCACAAAATCATATTTTATCTCTGTCAGAATATGTTAATCAAGATTTATATGTGCAAAATTAAATTGTGATTTCTCAAACACTCTATGTAGGCATTAAAAAAAATAAAACAAACTTTGTGTTCATTCATGTATACATTAAAACCTCAGTATCTGCAGTGTGGACAGGTTTACAGTAAATATAAAACCTGGTGCATCTTAAACTGAAAAAAGACTTAGTAGTTCTCCCTCATTCATACTGCTTTGAAAAAACAAATGCTTAAAAACTGCTAATCAAAAACTCAGCTGGTTCAGCTGTTTGTACCTTGCAGTGTGTTCACAGGATCATGGAATGGTTTGGGTTGGAAGTGACCTCAAAGCCCATCCAGTTCCAACTCCCCTGCCCTGGGCAGGGACACCTCCCACTGGATCAGGGGCTCCAAGCCCCATCCAACCTGGCCTTGAACCCTTCCAGGGATGGGGCAGCCACCAGTGCTCTGGGCAACCCAGGCCAGGGCCTCCCTACCCTCACAAGAAAAAGTTTCTTCATAATATCTAACCTAGATCTCCCCTCTTTCAGCTGAAAACCATTCCCCCTCACCCTATCCCTGCACTCCTTCATGAAGAGCCCCTCTCTAGCTATCCTCTAGCCCCTCTCAGTATTGGAAGGCTGCTCTAAGGTCTTGCTGGAGCCTTTTCNAGAGTTTTATAATAAATTGCTCTATCTTTATTCTCTTCTAACCAGCTCAGGCCTTTATTTTCTATTGTTCCATTCTATACTGAGACCATCCAAGCTTAGCGACTTCGTACTATAACTCAACCATTTTGTGTTTTGATTTCTAGTAGTGGAGTAGAGAATATATTGTTATGACTGCTGTCTTGTGGGATAAGGTGTCGTGATCTGGGGTCACAATTTAGATTGATGTTGAATAAGTTGTGAGCAGAAACTGTTGCCTCCATGCTGCTTGCTTTGTTCCTGCTTTGCTGAATGACCTGTGATCAATGCCCTATAACCCTCTGATAAGAGCTCACAGTGGTATATTCAGAATCTTGTCCCGCAGAATGAAAACTACCAGGGGCAGGCCGTTGGAAGTCTTAAAAGGGATAGCTTGCTTGCCTTTAAAGCAAGGCAATGACAGTCAGACTCCTCTGGATGTGTTCAAAAACCATGTAGACCTTGCACTTTGAGACATGGTTGATCAGACTGTGTTTGGCTGATGGTTGGACTGGGTGAGCTTAGAGGTCTTTTCTGACCTTGATGATTCTATGATTCTGTATCCCTTTGAAAGCATCACCTTGCTAGCAGGGTTTCTTTTTATTGCTAGTATTCTTTCAAAACTGACTAAACAAAGTTCTGCATTGGTGTTTCCTGCACACTACAGCCACCTCCACGCTCTTAAGTTTCAGTGTACTGAAATGTAGCATTCCCAGACAAAGAAGTGAGACTCTGCACTGCGATTATTGAAAGCATGTTAAGTCCTTATAGTCCTTTCATTTTGTTTAATATCAATTGTGTAAATACTAAAACAGATAAAAAGAACTTCCGTGACGGTCATTTTATCAGGTGGTTCAGAACAATCAATGGTAACTGCTAAACACAATCTGTCATTTTGGTCATCAGTTTTAACATTTTTTATCAGAAATATGGAA
>WAAB01015579.1:7695-26847 GCA_013389865.1 Piaya cayana
GCAAGCAAGGCTCTGACCTCCTCCTCTTGGACCATGGGAGCCTCATATTGCTCCTCTAGTTCCAGGGTTTGTACACAGAGGGAACAGCTTTCTTTGCGATTAAAGACTGAGGCAAAGAAGGCATTTAGTACCTCAGCCTTCTCCTCATCCCCTGTTACTGTTGTTCCCTCTGTGTCCAAACTGTATGGTCTCCCTAGTTCTCCTTTTGTTATTAATATATTTGTAGAAGGATTTCTTATTATCCTTCACGGTCTTAGCCAACCTGAATTCTAGTTCAACCTGAATTCTAGTTCAATTCTATTACAGATACTTGAACAGAAGAGGCACAGAGAAAAAACAGAAGACACATCTATGTCTGTCTAAAAGCTTTTGCTATAAACATGGCTTTAGTAAAGCACACTAAAATAAATCTACATGGAAGCTAACATTATTTTGTTGCCAGAGGGGAAATCCATGACAGATTAGCCTAAAACAGGATCACCATTCAACACACACTATGGAGCTTCCTTAATGGCCTAAGATGGCACTCAGTTTGGATTCACAGCATTTTTTAAGAGGTGGAGGCAGCAGCTGGGCATCAGGGACTTTGTCAGGACATGGGAGCACCTGCCCAGCACAGACCACACGCTGCCAGTCAGCTGCCTGGGAGCACTCAGACTATTTAGGCAACATCCAGAGGACTCTAATATCTGTCAGTGTTAAATATCAAAAGTGAAAAAAACAACGCCTAATATTATACCTTTAGAAAAAAGAAATAAACCCCCCCACACCCACCCTGTCCTGAATCATATGTGGGTTTGAAGGACAATTTTAAAGACATTAAAAAAAGACGAACAACAGAGCTTTGGTGTACAACAAACAACTGCTGTTCACCAGGTATGCTGCACAACTACAGCTTTCTGAAGCCCATCAAAAATTCTGAATGTGTGCCTGGACTCAGGTTGTTACCAACACCAGAATAGCTTTACAATACTGTAATCTCTCTGATGACTCATATATCCCATGATGAAATGCTTTTGGTAGACAGTAAGCACAACAAAAAAAGGTAATAATAAGTAAAAGTTCAGAATTAAGGAAATCTCAGTATCCTTTTCCTACCCAGATGCACTATGCCACTTGTCATGTCAGATTGTGCTTTGTAATTGGAGACTAAGGCTGCAGAGCCAATATAACCTTTGCCAATGGTGAGAATAACAAGCTGTGTGGGAGCAGAGTCAGTCGATAAGGACAGGCTGTTTCACTGAAGATATTGTGCATTGTTGACCAATCAAAAGGAGGATTTCTAGGCTTCATGGCCAGCAAGTCAGCTTGCATGCAGTACCAAAAAGACAACCTTTTCTTTTTTTGGTTCATACATTGCCAATAAATATTTGAAATTAAACTTCAACGTTTACCTTAGTAATGATATTTAAGGAGGAAAAGGGGGGGGAAAAAGCCCAACCAGATTACTTTTTTGAACACTTTGGAAGCCTCAAAAGGAGTCCTAAGCTAGGTAGGTGTCCCACGTAAAGTCACTGTGCGTGCCTGTAGCTCCTTCTGAAATTGTGACGTTCTAGATGCCTGTGCTTCCCCCTACTCCAAGCAAAAAACATAACTGAAGCAGAGACAAAGAGATAGTTATTGAGATGGCAACCCTTCTTTCCATGTGAAAAAAATATTTTTGCTCCTATTAAAAAAAAGGTGATAAAGAAAAACCTGAGTGCACAGTAAACCACAAACATTGCTGTCCCCATAAAGAAACCAAAATATCAGGAAAAAATGTCTGTAACAACAAAGGGCCAGTAGACATGCTCTGGCAAATTTTGCTGTAAATACTGGGGCAGGTACTGCTTTCTCTCCTGTTCAGTCTGTCCCCTACTCCTGCCAGAAATTGCATCTTGTGAAGCCCAACTTGCGCTGGCTTGGGAACCGACGCTTGCCTTCTCCCACTTGTACAGCTGGAATATCAAAACCAGAAGCTATCACAGTAAACAGAAAGGCCCACCTGCTGAGACAAAAATACTTTTACAAGGAAAGATGTAGTATTGTGGCAATGCATGGTGCCAGTAATGGAGATAAACATAGCCCACAGATTAAAAAGTTCTTCAGCAGATCTTTTGATTTTTGCTTGGTAGTCCAGGTTTTTAAGGAAAGCATTGCACTATTTATGACAACAAAATACAGTTATGAAATACACATAGCAGTAGCTACAGAAGAAGAGTGCTACAATACAGAAAAAGAAATTACAAGCTTTCTTACCTTAAGTCAATTACTTCTGGATAGGCACACACTCTCAATGTTTTGGAGTTGGAGCCAACAGCATATAAACTCCCACTGGGATGAAAGGCTACAGCTCTGACAGCTTGTGTATCTTCTAGAGTATTAATACAAATGAACTGCTTTTTTGATTTGTCATCCTGTGTAGAAGGACAACAGTCAAATTAAGTTCTCTAGCATAAAACTGGATGTTTACAAGCTGACATGACTTTCTCAGAATAATGTATAACTACTGTACCACAGTATTAATAAGCAGTCACACCAGGCAAAACTGTTCAGATTACAGATTCGTAAAATGATGTCTAAGATATCTAAGTCAAAGAAAAGCATACTTCAGTAAGTTGCTTTCTTCTACTCAACTCATACAGCTAACATCAGATTAACATTGCTTATACACCCTTCAGGCTTCCAACAGCTTCTAAACAGCCCATCTCAAGAGCACGATATTACAGCTAACTTCAATGTAAACACATTTGATCTGTGCGAGACTTGCAAGGGAAGCACAGCTGCATTTTTAATTAAAACAGTCCAACTGATAAACACAGTTCATAAATAAAATATCAAAAATAAGAACCAGCTTTTCACCCTGCAGATAGTTATTAAATTATGCTAAGATTTATTATATCCAGACAACCTTCATCACCATATTTCTAAAGTTTTGATTTTTATTTATCTGTTGCAGAAACTTTGGGATGTACTTTATTGCAAAGTTATCTCCCTGAAGTCAGACCATACTGACTGGAGTCCAACAATTAAAAGTTTCAACCAGGAAAACACAAAACAATGGCTGTTAAAGATGTCCCACTGGAACCTCTGTTGTACAAGGAGAAGCTGAGAGCTGGACTGTTCAGCCACAAGATCAGAAGGGCTTTTCAGGGGGCATGTGCATTTAATTCTCAGTGTATACAAATACCTGACAGAAGCAGTAAAGAAGACTGAGCAAAACTCTTACCAGTGGTACCCAGTGAAAGGACAAGAGGCAGTGGACATGAATTGAAATATAGGAAAATCCATTAAAATATATTTGCTGTTTTAAGAACAATGTGAGGGTGGTCAGACATGAGAACAGGTTGTCCACAGAGGTTGTAGAGTCTCCATCCTTGGAGGTACTCAGATCACCCCACTGGACCCAGCACGAAGCAACTTGCTCTCACTGACTCTTCTTTGAGGAGGGTTTGGGCTCAGTCTCCAGATGTCCCTTCCATTTCAATGGTTCTATGATTCTGTAGGTACTGCACCAACCAAACATCATTTCTAAATGTTTATTAACAATAACAGGATGCCACATACTCAGGATTAAATACTGAATTTTGTGAAAACACAAACTGTAAAGCACAATAAGAAAATTCACCTCATCTCCTCTTGTCCTAGTTGAATTCCCTGAAGAATCTTCCAGCTGTGGCTGAGGGACAGCATGTTCTGATACACTGGTATGATTTTGTGAAGAGTTTCAATTCACAAGACATTAAAAAACAAGAGCAGGGAAGATTTGTTAAATAAGTATTTTTCAGACTAACAGTTTCAGTCATTCTCAGGACTGACTACTTAGTATGGTCAAGCGTTATGTATGTCTGATTCTTATCACTAAACTATTATTTTACAAGGGGTTGCTGTTTCTGCAGCAACTCCAGGCACTGAACAAGTGGATGGAAGTTAAAAATATTTGGTTTCATTCCATAACATAGACATGTATACACAAACAGAGAAATAGTTGTTGCTTTCAGGTCAGCATTATGTGTAATGAACACAAGAAACCCAGTTCCCATTCTCCTCTGTCTCTTTCTCAATCTACTATTTCATAAAAAAGCTTTCAGAAAGTTAACAGAACACAAAATAAGCAAGACCTATATATATGAGATGGAATAAAAAGTCTGATATATTAAAAATAAGCATAAAATGTAAACCATAACAAATAACCACAATTTTCATGTGTGCTGTCAAAAAAAGAAAATTTATAATGCCTGTAAAATTGTACAGAAAACACAATGAGCTAAATAACCCTTGTTGGCTAAAAATAAATACAAGCAGTTCCTCCTCCAGCACTATCAGAAGGACATTCCATATCCTGGACTGTCTCATACAACTTACATTTGATTCCCCTGGATAGGTGACTCTTCAGGAAAGGGTATCTGATTAGCTGATCCACGCTTTCGAGGAGTACTTGTACTAACATTCTGGCTATCGGCTGTTATCCTCTGACTGCCGTCTGAGGGTGGTGCTGGATTGGTAGATACGTTCCCTTTGCTCCCATTACATTGCTGGCTGAGCGTCTGTACATCATTTCCAAGACTGTCCATACCTATATTTAATTCTCCCAGCTTCTGGATAGATCTAATAAAAAAAGAGAGACCAAACTAAGAACTATTATGAGAACTTGAAGAGCGACAGAAATGGGTGGAGGCAGAAGCAACAAAACCTCCCAACCTGTTGAGAAACTGTTCAGTAAGATTCTGTTGCTGGTCAGCTCCATCTTCCTGATTCACACCTCCTTCCAACAACATTTGCTGGTATAACTGTCGTTGTTGCTCTTTCTGTTCTAAGTGTTGCTGGTAACGTAGTCTTTGTCTGTAATATTCCTGGAACTGCTCTGTTGAATCGCGAAGCTAGAAACAAAAAGAATGCCTCATGAAGAAAAATAACTATTTAATTGCAGTATTTAATCTAAATGTTCATTTTATGGTTCATTATTTCAATACAGGCATCAAAAGGCCAGCAGATTCTCCTAAGAATAAATACTTCCATTCTTCCCTAGAGTCAGATATAGTTCACATATTAAAAGGAGAAAATCACTGCCAGTCCTGCCAAAATTCAGGAGACTCCTCCTTCCTACAAAACTTACAAACTATTACTTAAGATCAAAACAAACAGGTGTCTGAAAACTGAAACTAAAAATCAGTAAACAATGTAAACTATGTTCCAAATTCCAAGTCATATTTTCACTACAAATCTAGTATTTTCTGCCACACTGACGCCTCCCTGCTGGTCTGCAGAGCCAATTTAACTCTCCCAGCAGCCAACTTTGAAGTGGTCTATCCAAGTGTAACATCTTACCTTTGAAACTGCTGCCTTGTTCTAACTTTAAAACTCATTACTTCCTGGACCAAACACATAATTGAGCTTCCTTTCTCAGTCTCTTGCCTTTCGCATACTATTTTTAGCTCCCCAGGACTCACTGCCTTCTGCATTCCTCAGTCCTCACTCTCTCTGTGCCACTAGTTCCAAATGCTACTATCATAAAACAGTTGAGAGCAAGTTAAAAGTGAACAAACGAAAATGCCCTACAAAACACCAAAGCACTTTAGTTGAACGCCAAAATAACAGCACTGAAGTACTATTTTCTAAAGAAAACCCCTGAACTGCATATGCATTGACATGTAGGAAAAAAAGCAGTAAAAGAAAAAATACTCTGATGAGGTTTTTTCAATCTGTTTTCAAATGTGACATCTTTGTCATCTAATGATTGTAATCTATATAAGAGTATCCTGAGAAATTTGCACTTATTCAGACAATTCGTGCAGAGGATCCTTCTTTGTAACTATGAGTCTTTGGAATTCTTCTAAACAAAAATACTTCCATTACAATATTGTATTCTCTGACACAATATTTTTTTTTGTTTATAATGTATTGTATAGTGCTGTTGTATTTGGAGTAAGTTTAAGACCCTAGGTTTCCCCGAGATGAACGCCTGCAATTTAGAAACTCTGAATTTACCTTCAGATGTCTAGAAAGCATTCATTGTCCATATTTCAAATACATCAACTATTCCCCAGTCAGTGACTTATAATCCTTCTAAGCAACAGGTATATTCTCTGCTATAATTCTTTCCATGACTCATACTTGTTTGTTGCAATTGGATTCAATCCAAAGACATAAGGAGGAATTTCTTCAGGATGAGAGTGATGAAGCACTGGCACAGGTTGCCCAGGGAAGCTGTGGCTGCCCCAATCCCTGGAGATGTTCAAGACCAGATCAGATGGGCCTTGAGTAGCCTGAGCTAGTGGGAGGTGTCCCTGCCCATGGAGGGAGGTTGGAGCTGGGATGACGTTAATCTTCCTTCCAACCCAAAACATTCTATGATCTTTTGGTCCGTGTCATTATTACCCAAACTAACACTGAAAACTAAAATATATTGCCCAGATACTCTATTCTATAAACTCTGGATCCCAAGTCAGTCCCTCCAGGAACAATGCAAAAAATAAAGCTATGAAGAGAAATGTAAATTCATTTCTTACTCCACAGGCATACAAAAATACCACTGTAATGTGGAAAACAAAACAAGGTGAAATCCTACTGGGTGATTTTTTTTCTACTTTTGTATAATAGTCTGGCCAACATCTTCACCCACAGCACAGCACCTCCTCTCTTCATTCTCTCCTATAAATTCCATGTCCAGTTTTTTGCCTTTCAAAGCTTGTTCTGTTGTAAGCCTAGCAAAGCTCTTTACTCCCTCCCGTTATTCCCAATGCGCATACACAACGCTTGCAGCAGAGGAGTCACTCAGCAAAATCCTAGAGGGCAGCAAAGTCCTCAAGTCTGGAGGACTGAATCTTCCACTAGGCCTCACTGTCTCATTCAAGCCTGTAAGAATACAGGCCTTCTGAGACCAGGCTGGTTTTCACCATATCACCATATAGGTGTCATAAACCAAGACAAAGTTTACTTAAGGAAATCAAACTGGAGTCTCCAAACAAAACAGACCACATACTCAATGTA
The DNA here is from genome assembly GCA_013389865.1 of Piaya cayana. Classification (NCBI taxonomy): domain Eukaryota; kingdom Metazoa; phylum Chordata; class Aves; order Cuculiformes; family Coccyzidae; genus Piaya; species Piaya cayana. The sequence goes on from WAAB01015579.1 coordinate 14,665, forward strand.
TTCATCATTACTGAACTAAAACACAGGTATTTAAAACTGTAGAGTAAGTTTCCTACTGAACTATTATTTCACTTTCTTAATGTTAATGGGAAAAAAAAGAAAAGAAAAAAGGGATAGCTAAAGTGCAAGCCTTCAAAGATGAATCCAAAATAAGACACTGCTATTGGATTCTGAATAGCAAACACAGATTTACTAGGGCATCTTCCAATTTTACTTTGTGCTCTAGACAGAAAATTATCTAGGATGACCTATGAAACTCAGTGTTAGCATCAAAAATTGCAGGCTGGATACGAGATTCCTTGCTAAAACACTAAGGATCCTTAAGCATTGTTTAATTTAACATTGCTGACTTGGAGTACTGCAAAATCCCTCTCTTTTTATATTTTGTAAATACACACAACAGTTTAGCAACAGTGCTGATGCAAGAAGGCATGCTAATCAGTTGCATTACTGACTCAAATGACAGCAGAACTTCGTACAATGGGAAAAAAAATTAGTTTATCCACCAGGATGTAATAGCTATTTTCACTACAGTAAAAACAACATTGAAAGCAACCCATTGTCATGCAGGAAGCTCCACATGCAAAGGCAAATCATTATGAAGTGATCAGAATACAGCTCAAAGGGCCTCATTATTTTTAAACAACCAAGCACTACCTCATTTTTCTCTTGTTTGGCCGATCCTTGACTTTGCGCTCCATTAACTGGTTCATTTTCTGATGTCGAACTCTGGCACAAAGTCTCACTGCTGATGGGATGTTGTGTCTCCACAGGAGTATCACTTCTTGTAGCAACACAGAAAAGAAGAGAGGCTTAATTGAGAAAAACTAAGAGTAGAGAATCCCCTGTTAGCAGAGAAAAGTAACACTCTAGAATAAATTCTGATAACACAAGTATGCAAACTACTCAAGTCATGTAAAATTGAAGATATTGCTTAGAAGAAAAAAATGCCACTTGCAATAAGTTACACTAAATAAAATAAACCCCAAACAAAAAGAAAGCATACTCAAGAATGCTTTGCCCCACATTTTCCAAAAAGCCAAAGGATACCCAGTCTCAGTATTTTCTATCCCTGCACTCGAATTACATACCCCTTAACTAATAAGCTTGATTCCCATCTTCAGTTTTGTCAATCTACAAAGTCCCCTTTACTCAGGCCAAAGCTCTTTAAGAGTGTATTTTGAACTCCAAGTATAATAAAAGTAAGTGACAAATAACTGCTTGCTGAATGCAACTTATGAAAGAAATACCACATTCCTGTCATGGAAAAGGAAGCAAGGCCCAGATCTACATAAAACCCAGCTTCTCAGCTTCCACCCTTCCAACCGTTCCCTTTGAAACTGAACACTTCATCTGAAATTGGATTTTTCTTGAATTTTTTTTTAAATTTATGGATCTGTCCTCTTCACTTAATTCCAACCTTCAATGGATGCAATAATGAAAACAACACGTTAAGTTCTGTTGGCTTCACTTAACATACAAATGCCTACACAAAGGAAAACAACTGCAGCAATTTACTACTTTATTTGGCCCACAAGGTAGCTCTACGTGTGCAGAATTGTCCCAATAGACTAAAACTGAAAAAGCAAACAGAACACTTGGGAATCAGTTTTAACATTAGTCCCTGAGATACATGCACAAACGTTAAGGTTTGTAAGATGAATAGAATTAGAGGATTCACAATTCATTCACATCTTCAGGAGATAAAATTTAAAAAAATGCAACTCAAGTAGTACTTCTTTAAGACTTGAGATATCTACAAACATCCCAGTTGTGAAGTGGCTGATTCATTTTAGAATCCAACAAAATAGCTCTTTTCCAGATAAGCATTAAGAGAATGTATTAAGACAGAAATTAGAGCAAAAGCTTCAATTATTATTGGTGAACTGACATCAGTTCCCTTTTTATTCAGCTTAGTTACAGCTGGTCTTTATCTTAACACAAGATACAGAAAATTGCTGCAAAGCAAATCTAATAGACAATAGCACCAACTGCGGCCAGGATTGAACATCACAGCTCTAGAAGTATCATCTGCTGGCCAGTGCACCCAAGTGCTAGCTACCCATCTGGTTCTCCAAGAGCCAAAAAAGCTGGCAGCTACTTTCTAGAGAGCCATGGCTACAACATTTAGAGAGGGTCAGAACTGCTGGACAAAATAAAAGGCCAAGCAAAAACATGATGATGCTCTTAACTGACAAGTATCATTTCCCCTTGCTACCAGGACTTTTTTCTCAAAAGATAAAAAACAGTTTTGATACAGCTTTAGGGCTTCTCTCCTTCCACAAGACATTTTACAGCCTAAACTGCATTAAAAATAGTTATCAACAGCATACCAGCACTATCATAACCCCTTCAAGTCCAATATTAAAAAAACCCAACATGTTTATTAGCCTTATTCAGATTCAGTTTGGAAAATGGTGAATGAATATTTCACCCAAATATCTGAGACTGAGGAATGTCACAAGGATGGATGGCATACAGTAATTTCCACTAGCTTCCCTGAGACTATTTCTATATGTAAGTTTTTGAAGTACGCTTAAATCATTTACAGTGTCAGAACTAAAATTTACGGATACTCGAGGACAGAACACAATGGGTAAAGAAGGTGGAGTTACAACTATTCCACAGCCTTCATTTATTTGGAATGAAAGAATTCAGTAATACTGAATACTGGACATAAATCTTAGCTAGACTTCCTTACATGATCAGAGGGTATCTCCATGCTAGGATTGCAGCTTTAAGAAAGTCCAGACTGAATCCATAAGGCTCAGGTCCAAATATGAAAATTTACTTTGATCATAAAAGTGTGAGGAAGAAAATCCCTTGTATGCAGGGTTTTAATTACAACAGAATTTAAACAATCTCATTATGTTTCCATGTTATAATTACGCTCAAAGTTACAGTGCAGGTAAGAACTCTTAAGTAAGATTAAGTGCTGCTTAAGCCAAGGGGAAAATAAAGCTACAGCTGCACTTACCGCTCTGGTGACTCTTCAAAAATGCTGTGACACTCTGTGTTCTCAAGCATGAGACTTCGGCTGAGGTTCTGCACTCCTGGGTAATGGAAGTTAGCAAAGGAGTGCGACATTGGAGAAGTTTTGGTCCCAAGGTCTGTGACTCGCTTATCATGATTCGTTAATCCACACGACAGCCCATCTAAGGCAGGGTTTAAGGAACGGGTCATGTAAGCATCTGCTGACTGAGGTCGTCTCATTGGGGACGATGGGTAAGGAGAAAGTTTGCTGATAAGAGGTGTCAAAAGATCTGCATATGCAGCTTTCGTAGGTTTGAGGAGTTTATCAACATGAATATTAAGCATCTTTTGTTCAAAAGCACAAGAGAAAACAGTAGCTGGCAGATTCTGCAGCCATGATAATAAACTAAGGTCCAAGTCATCACACCCATTACCACACAAGAGATCAATGCCCAGCAATACTTCACTTTCTGTGATTTCTTCTCCTGTTGCTTTACTCTGACAGAATTCCACACAACATTCATAAAGCAATCCCTTCATTACAAGCTGAAATAAACGATTGTTACTTGCTTTGAAGCCAGCCTCACTCAGTTTCCTATCAGCGGGAATAAACTCTGCCACCATGATACAGGCTTCTTCGAAGCAGTGAACCCGTGCAGTACTGGGATTCCAGTCCTTGAATTCGGCGTGGTTGGTCAACCGAGGCAGTGTCAACAGCAAGCAGAGTTTACTGTAATCTTCCTTCGAGGGACAGTATTCTTCCAGCGCGTGTAGGCACTGCACAGCCTCACGCATTGTGAACTCCAGCTACAGAAATAAGAACGTTAACAGAGTGGTTTGTAGTACACGTGTTTCTACAAGAATGGTTAGTTGAATCAAAACAGGCAGTAGCAGAATTTTTCTGCTACCACTCCTTTATTGCTATTAGTGCTTATATTAACTAAACCAGGATACAATATATGTAGTCTCAAATTGTTGATGGAGATGTACTTGCAACAGAGCCAACCTTCTGGGTGCTTTGACTTCCTGCAATCCTCCCTCCCCGCCTCCTACAGATCTATGGAACTTTTTCATGTTGCTGCAGGTTTGATAGGCTTAAAATTTTAAATCTGTAGCTGAACAGCATCAAATCTACTGCAGCACAAAAGGTTACTTATGTTCTCAAAGCCAACTGATTTTTTTCCCCTTTTTTGGTGTGAGAGAACAGTTATTGGTATAAGTGATAAAAGGCTTGAAGATTTTTCTAGATTCCAGCAATTAGCAACTTTGAGTTGGCTTTTACATCGAGATCTTTTGCTCTTCAATCAAAAATGTTAGAAAAGATCAAAAAGGTCTCAGAAGAAAAGACCTGAAAAGACCTCCAAATGAATAGAGGGCTTTAGTACGAAGTCTGTAGGGAGCTAAAAGCCAAGAACCACATTAAATACAGGTAACTTGCTATTTTTAGATACAAAGATTAAAAAATTATTTTAAAAATCCTGCTTGCCCATGTTAGCTAGTATCTGCTCAGTAGAGCAGCCTTTTCCCCGCAGCACACCAACACATTTAGTAACATTCAAAATAATTTTAAAAAAGGGATATAAATAACATTTTCTGTTTCTCTACCGCTACCAAGTAACAATAGATGGAGTGATTAAAGGAACAGCACAGCTTCTGTTTACAACCATAAATACAGACTAACTTACCGCTTTCTCTACGCTGCCAGAAGAAGACCCGGCAATACAATGTACATGTAACAGAACAGCGCAATAAAACCAGTCCCATTTTAAAAACAAAATCAACTGTCTTAGAACTACTAGCATTCTTAATTTTTCATTTCCTAATATTTTTGTGGTAGAAATTCAGTATTTCTTTATTGTTAACATAAACGAAAAACAGTAATTAATTTCACAATCCACACACTTACTCTGCCAGCTTGAGCTCATGTCTCTTTCCATATTGAAATACTAAGTTCACAATCCCTGCTCTTCACAGATTTAACTCAATCAGACCTTTGTGTACATTTCTATTCCCTCCAAAGAAACAACTACGTCCTTTCTGCTCTAAAAGCAACAGAGATTAAGATTAATCCAAAATGGAATCTTTGACCTGGTCCTGATTATGACAATACCTTTCCATGATTCCAAGAATTGCTTCAGAGCAGGTTTGGCAGGGGGCAAAAGCATAACGGCGTAACATCTGAGGATCAGGACCACAAACACAGCAAACAGTCACTGCTCTATGCTGCTAAGTGACCATTTCTCCATTGTTTATGAAACCATTTGGAAAAAGCTAAAATGTGTACATTGGGTGCTGAGAGCTTCCGCATTGCCTTTAACCCAAATATCTAAAGAGAAATCTTGACAACAACAGAAATTCCCCAGAAACAACTCTTACATGCTGAGGCTCATCTTCTGCTGACATTGCATTGTTTACACACAAGGCTTCCAAGAACTTCTGCTTCATTATAATGTAACGAAATCTGCAGGTGAGAAGTGAAACACCATACATGTTGATCCAGTAGCTAAACATTCTTTTAGAGCCACATAAGGTATTTTACAGCTAATTTGAGTCAGGCATAGAAACCACAATGACAAGGAACTGACCTCAAATTTTAACAAACTTTTTAACACAGGAAATTTTTCTTTCAATTGTTGCTTTCAGAAACACTACCTTAAAATATCAGAAGGTTAATAAGTATATCAATCATACTCATTTCTTAAACAGAAATATAACAGAGCAGCTAACTATAACAAGATAGTACAACATGTACTGTATTCCTAAACTGTATGACAAATGAACATATTTTCTGTATGCATATTTTTCGTACCTTAAGTTAAAAACCACATGTACACACTACATAAAGTTCATATATGTTAGAAAAAAACCCCAAAACTAAAGTGAAAAACTTAGAACTGCTTTCATACACAATTGAATTCATGTGTTTTCCACAATTCAAAAACCTGAATTCTGACAAACTTTACCTTTTCTTGTCAAATTTTTCCATACATTCAAGAGGCTGAATAAATTGAAGCACTTCATCCCACTGACCATCAAGAATCAACTGCCTAGAAAAAGAAATGGGCACACTTTTAACTTCACTGCACAAGAGCAACCTTCTTCCTTCTAAATGAGCAGCTCACTTAAATACACAAGAGTCATTCAAATATAACAGGTGATCAGCCCACTTTGAAAAATTAATGCTTTGCACAGATGCCAAGATGGCTGTCTGATGTGACCGATAAGAGCAAATCCAAGTCCTTTCTTTGATATTTTGTAATAATTACTTCATCCAAGAAGGACTAATCATTACTTTTAAAGAAGTATCAAGAAGGACAAAACAGACCTGCCTCCTGCTTTATCTGTAATTCTTACTTTAAAAAAATTATTTCAAGAGTGCAAATAAACATACATTAATATATTCTTCAGAATGTATTCACTGAATCAAAGCAAACTTAAAAAAAACAAACCAATGCTAAAAACCTGGCATGCAACTACAATAACTCCTCTGAATTATTTAGAGGGCAATACCAGGAAAGGTATATAACAACTTTCATGCCTTAAAGACAGCAGAGACCTTTTTCATATTATTACATGAATGATAAATCTAGGCATTACTTTGAAATGCAGGTAGAACAGAATGTTGTTGAAATATTTTATTTTAGAAGTCTACACATTCAGTTCCACATGGCATGGCAAGCAAACAACAGATCATTGCTGACAAGAGATGATCTCACTCTCCTGTTCTATTCCTGGTCATGTGTTTTCCCCAGCTTAACCTGTGCTGACATTGGCACTTGTTAAAACTCCTTCGCACTTTAATTCATTAGCATGTCAGAAAAACAATCAGGTTAAAATGAATTAACAAACAAAAAAATCTAACTCTAAACCAATGCTGATGATGCACAGTTAGCTACTTCATGTGGCTCATAAGAGGAGATAACTAAATTCTGAGCTGAACCACAGAATTAGGACCAGGAAGGAACAGAATAACACCAGGACATAGGACCTCCTGTTCAGCAGGATGGGCTGCCCGCTGAATCACAGTCCAATTGTATGTTTACATATCTGTGGTATTTAAGCACCACAGAAAGAAGTCCTACCTTAGAAAAAGCATATCATCTGAAAACAAGCCATTAATGACCCCACTTTCTTTCTCAAGTGCCAGCATACTGATATGAAGTCTCCTTGAGTTCAGAAAATCTAGTATTAGTTTAATTATTTCAGCTTCCTTAACATTCACTGTTTCTTCAGCTGTCATGATGGCGGCCTAAAAGGAAAAAGAACAGAGCATTTTAGCTATGATCAATATCTTAATTTATTCTTTGTTAACAAATGCTACATATTACAAAAAAAATAGGACATAACACTGTAGCATCACCAAAATTACATAAAACAGGATTAGGAAACTGATTTTAAGAGGTAGATTATGAAGCCAAAAGTAAGGTCTAAAAAAGCATCTGCACCTTTTTTACTCCTGTCCTATGCAAATACAGGAGCCCAAATAAATAAACCTGCCAAGGAATCAATCTTCCTGCAGTGTGAAGATGCTGTGATTACCACCTCTGCAATATGTAAAATTTTCCTCTCTGAAATGCAGCAGTGAAGTTCAAAGAGCGTAAAACAAGCCAGTCACTGTGTCATTATCTAGAGATCTTACACATAAATCTCAATATTCCTAGCACACAAAGCACAGCACACTAAAAACGCACTCTTCCCCTCTCAAGCATGACAATTAAGCCAGGGGATTCCAGGTTTCCTTCATCAGGACACCTGCTTCTGTCTCTGTGCTCACGAAGAACCTAAGCTGCCAGCGCAAGGCGGCCTAAGTCCATTGGACTGCTGGTTGCCAGAGACACATTCACTCCTCGGCCTCCAGCTGTGTGTTCCCGGCTCTTCCTCAACACTCCTCACTTACCACTGGGTTTGCTTTTCCGCCAGCTCACATGCTGAAGTGGCTGGATGGTCTCATGAGCTCTCCAGGCAGCAGAAAGGAAAGGTGGGAAGATGTACCCGGGACAGAGGCAGGCCAAGGGCCAGGCTGCACGTAGTCAGCTTGTTTAAAGCTCCCATGGAAGCAACGTCCAAGTTCCCTTGCAACACAATTCTTCCAAGGATAATGAGAGTTGTAGCATTTACTTCACTTAAGAAACCTAAAATAAATTCTGCTTCTAGCTGTCTTGCACAGTTCCTTATGTCTGATTTAAAGTAGAAGTTGTTTAACTTCAGAAAGCAAAAACACCTTAAAAATACTTTGCAGCTGCAGCTTCGGCTGAAAAATAACCAGAGATGTGGGAAGAAACCCTGTGAACTCTTCACAAAAAGACTACAAGGGTGCAGCTTCCCAAGAGGTAAAATACAGCTTAAACCCACGTTACTGCAGAAAGGGGTGGTCCCTCCTCTCACACCCCCCCTCCACCGCTCAGCCACGCATCCCAGCACCCACAACTGGGCAGTATGCTTAGCCAGACTGCAACTCTGATCAGGGCAGGAGCTCAACACTTATTCACCCCACAGACACAAGGAACTGACAGAGCTGTGCATTCTGGCAGTAGCCACGACTTAGCCTCACTTAAATAGGTCATTAGAGTGCACCAAAGAAGAGAGAAGCAACTAGTACCAATGATGGACCATTAACAGGAGGCAAGGTCCCCAGGAACAAGTGGAGACTGTAGAACTACAGTGATCAGAAAAACTAATAAAGGGAGATAATCACACAGAACAAGCAACGATTGTCCACAGGAATAATTTAAAGTCACCTCAGCAGCAACCCCTTTTCATTCAAAAAGGGAAATAAAAATACTCAATTCCCTCGCACAACCATTTACTTATGCCGAAATGCACCAACTACAATGCCGAAATGCACCAACTACAATGCCGAAAGACAACCATCTGCTGGTAACAAGGCTCCTCAGACAAGCTGAAGACATGAAGCAGCCTCCAGATAACTTGGCCTTGGAAAACCAGAGTTCATCAGCTAATTATCTATCTCACTTTAGGAAAGATTTACAGAAACCGGTAATAAGAACTAAAAGAACAAGTATAATGAGTTTGAACAATCCATATCAGACACTAAGTATTAAACAGAAATTAAATATTTACTGGAGAAGAGGTACAGAGACAAATACACCTGTGAAACTTCTGACTGCTCAACATAAACCAAAGCTAACGAACTTGAAGGGATACAAAATTAGGCATTACTAAGAGAGGGGGGTTTGTACTACATTACCTAAATCCTCAAGTGCTCCATCTTCCTCATGGGTTTTGCGAAAACATTTGACTAGGAAAGCATTTGATTATAGCAGCACAGTTTATTTTGGAACAACAGAGACCTAATTGTGCCAGATGAAATGGCCTATTTTTTTTTTAAACAGCTGTTTTCAATTCTCACTTTAGTCACAGAAGACTCCAAACACCAGTACTCTGATGGGTCCCATAGAGGACACACCCAGAGACCAAGTACCCACTAGCAGCTAGGAAGGTCAAAGAAAAAAATAAAATCTGCCTTGCAGAAACCTTTGCTGCAGGAAAGGTAGCAGACACACAAATCCAAAGCCAGAATTTGTAGGAAGATGCTTTTTCCATATGTATTAGCACTGTTTCAACTTCCCCTTTTGGAAACCAGATATGGATTTTTGGTCCCAGAGAAAAACTGAACCCTGCCCTTATACACTAAGGGAAAAAAAATCAACACAAATGTAACCAGCAGTTATTAAGTATTAACATCCTAATTCCCAATCTCACCTAAAGCATTTGCATTTATCTTTTAGTATGCTTTATGGCACTGGTGATTTTGCACCATTTTCATTTTCTAGCCAAGAGATAAAGCAAAACTTTGGCAAAGTCATATTGAGACTCCTCATTAGAAAACTACTGAAATAATTCAGACCAAGACTCCCTTTGAAAAATGGAATATTAGGTCCAGCTTCCTTTTCAATTGGATCAAGTCTAAACAGGAAGCCACCCAGCACAGCTTCAAGACTGTATCAAAATTGTTTATATATTTCATTATTGGAAAACTGCGCATAATACCTGGCACTTTGCTTACAAGTCAACTACATGAAGTAAGATCTACCGCCTGCAAGAAGTTGTTTTCCATTTTCCACTGGATTTCTGAAAGAAGGTTCATCCTGAACATAAAACCTTTGCCAACTCTTAACACTGAACTTCAATTGCTTTATTTATATTGCCCATATAAATTAGGATGAAGGATGACTGACATGCTTCCAGGTTTCATATGGGACTAGGAAAAACACTTTCAGGGTCCCGCTAGGAAAACATAATATTCAAGCACAGCTTGGATACTGAGCTTCTGAAGATCTGAAGTACAATGACAAGCTCACACACTAACAATATTATGATAATACCTAGTATGCACTTGCTGTCAGAGCAACATTCCCACTAGGCAAATAGCTAGAAAAGAACAGTAAATCTCCTAGAGAAGATTTTTCACTTAATTGATGGGTTTTTCAGGCTGATGAGCTCAGACTTATCAGCCTTATGCTGTCAAAAAAATAAGCAGCACTGTAACACTATTGAAAAACCATAAATATACATAAGCTTACTGATGTATTTCATGGGGAGTGGTATGTGTTTCTAACATGCAGTGGTATGTGTGTGTTTATGAATAAAAATTAAATAATAATTAAAAAGCAAAGAACAGCAGGGAAACTCAAGATTAGAGCTCAAGCTGCATCTTCGGTCCACCCCACTATACTGCTTTCTGCCAGCACATATGGCACAGCACGTCACAATCTGATCAGCTCAGGCACTAATACTCAAGGATGACTGAAGCACAGCATTAGCTGTAGGTATAAATGAAAGTAAATGAGTCCTAGAGCTTAACATTTCAGGTGCCTTCTATCAACCTTTTTTTTTTGATACAACCCTTTTATCCTACTCTTTCTTTTGAGGATGGCACTTCTCCACACCTATCCTCCTTTCTTCATTCTCCTGTCTCCTCCCTCTTGTCATCTCCCCTTAGTTCTGTATTTAAACTGGTTTTACTCTTTATAAACCACATCAAGAAAGAAAAGCCACCAAATTCTTGCTGCATACCTAGAAAATCTTTCCTCTGTGGCTTCAATGGACAAGGTGTCCTTTAAACAAGCTCTTTGGAACAGACTACCTATTAATTTTTCCAGGGAGAGACTACCTTCTTGTTCTGTTCTTAGTCATGTTCTAAGAACACTGCAACAAGAATCGTCTCATAGTGTTATGAGAGGAGAAAACAATTGTTAAAAAATATATACGAACACACAATTACTTGCATAGAAATACACCATCTTAAGAAGACAAGAATCTGAAGACTAGACTTCTGATATACTAGAAGTGAATTTTAAATAGTCTTTAAGTTATCTTCCTTAGAAAAAAAATTAAATGTATATGCATTTAAATGGCAGGAAGACAGAACGTTTAATATTCTAGTAAACAGGTAAAAGAGTGACATCCCAAAATAAGACCATGCCCAGTTATTCATCACCTGAAACTGATCACTCCCCAGTAGCGCGCGATACGCATTCACAAGACCAGGTAAGGCGTACAAAGCCTCCAACTACTCAGAAATACAACGAAATACAGTTCGAATCCTAAATGCCATCCCGAGAGCGGGGATACGCTCAAAGGCAGAGGCAATGCCAGGTCGCCGACTCCAGCTGCCCCGCGGAACGGCTACGGCACAGAAAACCTGACCCTGAAGGAGCGAGACGTATTTAAAGAGCCGGCCGCCTGGCATAAAGCCATGGCCCCTTTCAAATCCGAGCCACTCGCAGACGCCCCCCGGGCCTGCCCAGGCCCCGCTCCGCGGAGCAGGACGGAGCTCCAGGACGCCGCCGGGGCGCGGCAGCTCCCGCAGTCGCCCCCCGGTTACCGCCTACTGAAGGGTTTATAGACCGGAGCCTACGGCCCAGCCCCGAGCGGCCGCCCGGCTGCCACACCCCAAGGGTCCGAACGCCGCCAGAGACCCGCGGCCCGGGGCGGGGACCCGGTGGGGGGACCAGGTGGAGCATCTACCCGCTGCCCCGACGCGGGAGGGGCAAGAACCCCAGCACGAACACGAGGGGCCACGAGGGGCCGCGAAGAAGTCCGGCCCGGCCTGCCCCCCCAACCCCGACCACCGCCGCCGCCTCACCCACCTGCGGGCGCGCGGGAAGATGGCGGCGGGCACGGGTCTCGCTCCGCTCGCCCAGGACGCGCCACCCGCGGCGGGGCCCGAGCCGGCGGCAGCGCGGA